>CM021102.1:572977252-573227455 GCA_007115665.2 Sequoiadendron giganteum | reverse complement strand
ACCAAGTTTGAAACCCACTCAAGATAATCTATTGGTCGGATAAATCCAATTTCAAGAAGCTTTTGTAGCTCAAGTTTCACCAAGAGTGTTATCTGAGGGTACATTTTCCTTAATTTTTGCTTCACTGGTTTAGCTTTAGGATAGACTGCTAAATGATGCACAACTATTTCTGGATCGAGCCCTGGCATATCTATGTATGACCATGCAAAGTTTTCTCTTCGTTCTTTGAGGAACGCTGCTAGGTTATTTTCTTCTTCATCTAACATGTATTCAACATAGAAAGTGATCTTGGGTGCTTCTTATGTTCCCACATTGACTGGAGTGGCCTTTTCTGCTAGAATTGTTGACTTATTTGGATGCATCACACTAAGGGGGAGATCAAATCCTTCATCCTTGGGTGACTCAGAGAGTTTTTCACCTTTAGATGCATCCTTTCTTTTTACTATTTTAGGATTAGAAAGTGCCAAAGTATGGTTTTCACTTAGAGATCTGCATGAATTCTAAGATCGCTTCGTTTTTTTTGAATAAATCAAGAATCGGTGGTCCTCATTGGTCCAAGTCAATGAGTTGTGGGTATACTAGGCTTATTTCAGTCGGTTGATTGCTTGGGGTGAAGGATGTTGTAAATATCATGAAAAGGGAGTTATTCTCAAATAGGTTGGCAAAATCAAGGGGGAAGTCATCTAGGGTAGTATCACAAGATGTTGGTAACCAAGAGGAAGCCTCATCCCTTTTAGCGGAAGTACCTTTTCCAATAAGGGTAACTTTTCTAGTGGTACAACCTAGGCCTAGATTATTTAGAGGTTTCTCGGGAATGATGGGTTCTAGCAAACTATTATCATTTTGTCCTAGCTTATCGCTCTTGTTATAGCCCCATCCCTTCATTATCTGCAAGACTTTATTGTCATCTTTCATGGGAAGAACAAGGATAGGTAATTCATCTTGATATAGCATGTTAGAGACATCCTCCTCATTGACATCTTCTTGGTTCAAATCCCCCCACTTGGTGAAGGTAGTAGCTACCATCTTGATTTTTTCGGCCTCTTTGTTGCTAGATGTGGGTTTTCCATGGGATTTAGGAGAAAGAGGTAGCTCTCCCAAGACAAAGGAATCCTTCTTTAGTTTATAGTTTCCACAACCATAATCCTGGATCATTGCTTTGATGTCGGGTATGTTCTGCACAATGGGTGTTTTTATTTTCGAGGTAGATGCAAGGGATGGTGGTTCAACAAATGAGGAAAATAGTGTAGGCCCTTTATCATTTTTAGGGATCTAGGGTATCTTGTAAAACTTGGCCTTAAGGTTCTTGCAGTAATAAAAGGGCTCAGGATCTCCATGGATGGTAATTTCTCGGTCCTCAAAAGGAAAATTTACACATTGATGATAGGTTGAGGTTGCAAATTTTAGGGCACGAATCCATGGTCAGCCAAGGAGGATGTTATAGGGAAGATCAAGGTCTAATACCTGGGATGTAGTTTTTGCAATGATGGGTCCCACTTGGATGGGTAGGGAAATGATTCCTTGGGATACCCACTCTTAATCATCATATGCTCGGATGGTAGTACTCTTTGTTTTCTCAATAGTATCCTTTGAATAGTCTAGGTTCTTGATCAACTGAAGGGTACAAATGTTCATACTAGCACCTCTATCTACTAAGACTCGTTTAACCTTGTTCTTATGAATGATGACCTCAAGGTGTAAAGCACGATTATGAGATGGTTGCGATGCTAGGTCTTTTTCCGAGAAGGTGAGAAGATGATTAGTGATGTCACCTACCATACCTTGAAACTATTTTGTATCAATATCCTTTGGGATGGATGATGAAGACAGAGTGTTCTCTAGGATTTTCCTATGTGTGGGGGATAGCCTCAATAGTTCCAAGATAGAAATTTGTGTGGGGGTCTTCTTAAGTTGATCTAGGAGATTGCACTTGTTGGGATTTGATGTTGGCAGAGTAGGTTGTGCCCTAGATTGAGATGAAATTCCTTGTATAGTGACTTTTCCATGTCATGTGGTGACTCCACACTCTGTACAAGGCCTTTAATGGTGACATCGATGACGACACTATCATAGGAAGTGACTACATTGGAATAGAGATGTTGCACATTTGTGTAATCCATATATTTTCCAATGTTATTTCCTTTGCTATGATCTGGCATAGGGTTCTTGTATATCTTAAGATCTTGGTTACCATCTAGCACTTCAATAGATATGGTGTCACTCTCTATAAGTTCTTTGATTATATTTTTGAGCCTCATGCAATTTGTTGTTTTGTGTCCTTTGATTTTGTGAAAGTCGCAAAGATCGTTCTAGTTGTACCAAGATGGTTTATCCTGCAGTTCTTGGTAGTATTCAAAGTTAGGAAGCGTTGTCAGGTTTGAATCTACCAATTTCTTCATGATGGTTTTGATAGGTTCTGAAAACTGTGTGTACTTATGTTTTGGATAGTTATACTTGTTGGGTGTTTGTCGTTGTTGTGTTTTGGTGTTGTTGATTTGATTGTTGTGAGGAGGTATTGTTTGTTACACAACTAGTTGAACATTAGCTATTTGATTGTTGTTCACCCTAGGAGCATTTAGGACCACCTTATCATCTACCATGCCATCATTGGTCACATTCCTATTCTTATCCCAGACACAAGGCTTGTCGTCTGAACTAGTTGATGGGTGATTGTCTTTATAAGCTTGAGTACTTCCCTATGAGATTAGAGCTCTCTTGATGTTAAGGGCTCTAGGGACAAGCTCATCATAAGAGGTAATACACTACATTTTCAAGTGGAAGGATAGATCTAGATCAAGATTTTCTATGATGATTCCCACTTGTTCATTGGGAAGGGGCCATTTTCTCTTACTAGCTATTTGTCTCCATCGTTATAAGAAATTTGTGAAAGATTCTCCTTTATTTTTCGTGAGAGTGTACAACTTTTCTAGACTTGTTTCCATGTCAAGATTAAAGGAGAAGTGATCTATGAATTTATCGGTGATTTCTTGGAGAGTTTAACATTGACAAGCAATTGAGAAACCAATCCATGGTTGGACCCATTAAACTTCATAGGAAGATGTGCATTAAATAAGAATCATTGTAAGCCACCTCCATACACATGATGTTAAACTCTTTGACATGGTCCACGGGACTTCCTCTCCCTTTGTATTTATTGAATTTGGGGATTTCAAAGCCGGGAGGGAATGGTACCATTGCAATGTTTCGATCGAATGGATATGGACATAAGTTCTATGTATGAGGCTTCTTTGTCTTGCCCATCCAAAGATCTTGCATTTCTTGCGACAACGACTTAAATTGTGATGCTAGATCATCTTACGGATTTGGTGGAGGAACATACGTTGCGTATTGTGGGATGGCGAATGAGTTGTATGTGGGATTCTGATATGATGAGGTGTTATATTGTGTGTATGGTGGTGTGGGATTTTGCGAAGGTGATTACGATGTTGATGTATATGTTCCTAACGTGTTTTTATTGATGATGTTCTATTCCAGATTATAGTAGGAGGTTTGTTGATGTCGTTGTTGTTGGGCATACTATTGAGCTAGTAAGGCTTGCTGTTGTTTTTGAGTCACAAGGGATGCCTGTTGGGCTTCTTGTTGTTGTTGTGTTGCTAAGGATTCTTGATGTCAGGATTGTTGTTGTTGTTGTGTTGCTAAGGCTATTTGATGGGCTTGATAGTTTTGTTGTGCTAAGGTTGTTTGATGTGTTGCTAAGGCTAATTGTTGTTGTTGCTTTTGTGATGCTAGGGCTGCTTGCTTGATGTTGTTGTTGTTGTGCTACTAGGGATACTTGTTGTTGTTGTTGTGCTGATAGGGTTTCTTTTTGTTGTTGTTGTTGTTGGACGACTTGTTGATAAGCTTTTTGTGATGCTAGGGCTGCTTGCTTGATGTTGTTGTTGTTGTTGGATGGCTTGTTGATAAGCTTTTTGTGATTTCTGTAAAGCTAAGGCATGTGCTTGCACTGTAGGATCAGTCAGTTGTTGGGACATCTATGATGGATTTTGGGTGTTGATATTTTGAGTATGTAGAGGATTTTTGATGAGAGGTTGGGGGTTCCCTTGGTTTAACATTCCTTGGAATATGGTGGATTGAGATGGAGGAATGTAAGTTTGAGGTCCCATTTGATTTTGCATGGTAAAAGAGACCGTGGGAAAAGATGAGGATGGTGTCATTATATTTTGTGATGGTAATGACATACTAGGACCTTGAGTCCATTGATTAAAAATGTTCCCTTGACTAATGTCTTGAGAATTTCCTTGCACTAGGGATGTGGACAAGGTATTTCCTGGGTTAATGGGATTTGTAACCAAGGAAATATTTTGATTTGGGTTCATGATGGGTGGAATGGATGTGTTTTGTGAAACCAATGGTGTGGATGAACCAATTGGGGGATTGGATAGAGATGTCCCTATTTGCATTAAAGTTTAACTTTATGTTAGGGTGATGGCATGCTCTTGTTGGTTGATTTGAGACACTTGGCTTATACTTCCTTGCGGGATGTTGGGCATACTTGTGTTACTTGTGGGGATGGATGAAGATGGGTATCCTTGATATGTTGATGTTGTCGTGGACTCATGAAGTGTAAGTGGTTGATATTTATTTAAGGGGTGTTCGGGAATGGTATAAGTTCCAAATTTTGGTGTCCAAGTGGTGGATGGATTGGTGTTGAGAGTACCCACAAGTGTGTTGCTTTAGAATGGGAGAGTTATACCAAAGTCTCTAGAAAGACTAGTTGCAATACTAGGAGTGGATGTTTGATTTAGAAATGGAATTGTGTGTAAGGTAGATGATGTCAAGCCTTGTGCCAATGATTGTGCAACAAAATATGGGAAAATCAGAGCAATGTTTTCTAAGGCTTTATGTTCTTGTTTGCAGTCCATGATTTCTTCCCTAGTAAGTCTAAATGGGTTGTTCATGACGTCTTCTATCTCATATGGTCCTAATGGAGAAGAGGGTTGTTGTGATGGGGTAAATTGACTTCTTGGATCAAATTCTAAATGATTGGGATCACTTGAGGTAAATGTGACTTTGGTTTTCTCCATGATTCTCTTGTGTTGTGATCTTGTTTTTACCATAAATTTTGGGTCACCTATGGGAGAGTTGTGTTGAGACTTGTAATGTTTAAACTCTCTAGTTGAATCAAATATAGGTAAAAGGGATGCTCTAAGTATTTTGGGAGCAATGATGATAATGGGATATGAAAAGGTGGATGATGTGGGAAGTGATCTTTGCAAACATTTTGGGACAACACTTTTGACTTAGGTTTGATGTTTTGATGTTTGGATAAAGGATGTTTATGAACTTGAAAATATTTAGGGTAAACTCGTGACCTTCAAGATAAACTAGTTCAAAGATGATAACTAACATAACCAAATGCATGGAAAATGATTAATTTCACATACAAAGTATCTAAGTTAGGGGTTGGTTTGACATATGGTTAAGTCAAAAGGTGTTGGTGTATTCAAATTTTTTGCAAAGTTTGGTGAAGTGAAGGATGAAAGTTGATGAAGGGGTAGATGAAATGTTTGACCCAATATTGACCTAGAGTGAACCTTTATTTGATAAGACCAAGGTAGTGAGACCCATGATAGACCTCAAAAAAATTCAAATCCTAAAGACCCAATGATTTAGATAGGTTCAAGATCATGAAAAAGACCAGGGTTTGGACTCCAAAAGAATGCATACAAGTCTAGATTATTCCTTGAAGCATATTTATAGAAGTTGTATACCAACCGGTTTCTATTTTGGTGAAGTGCTAAAAGGTGTCTTTTGATAGCTTTTGGACTAAGATTCCTAAGTTTGAAATGACGACCTGTAGACCTTCTCTTGGGGATTCTAATTTTTCGTGAGATCATTTAGAAAATTCTATGTCTATGGAAGAAAAGAAGATGTTTATTGCCACACGGGTGGTGGTAATATGGGCCTTCCAGCCTCAATATTGGTTTGTTCCTCTTTTCCATCTAATATTTTTGATGTGTTTCTTCATTGAATGGGTGTTTCCTTTGTTTCAAAAGTGAAGCTTCTCAACCTACTAATTATATCAAATTGTTCTCCTTCAATGAATTTAAAGTTTGGTTGAATGATAGCAGGTATAAGGTCGAGTTGTTCAACTAGAGTGATCAATCTCCAAATGGTCATGTGGGGTTCAATTTTTCAAGTTATCTTGCTTTAAGTGAGTTTATTTTACCACAAACACTTGTCTTGATTAATTTTCAAACTAAATGTCTATGTCAAAAACATCATCAATTCCACAAGGTCCATTTTGTGAAAATCATGAGGTTGAAGCCATAGTTGCCTATGTTAACTTTGGGAAGTATGGATTGAGATATAAACCAAAATACTTAGAAGACTCTAAGAATAAGTTCTTATGACAAGCATTAAAATGAAGGATTTTTCAAAGGATATCCATACTTAGACCAAAGGGTTTGAAATTTTGAGGAAGATTGTGAATGTTTGTTTGCAATGTGATGGAACCAAGAAAATTATTAAACTGACTCAGAAGCATTTACCATCCTAGGTTCAAAAGATACTACTTGTTGAATTCCCACTTGGATTTCTCCAAACACTAAGACAATGTGAACAGCTAGAGATTTGGCAACATTGGCTCCCCTCCACGACACACACTTCTCGGGACCGCCAAATCTTAAATCTTGAAGATCTGAAGATCCTAAGGATTTTTTGTCTCAACAATAAATAGTAAAATGTGGGGCGGCTTCAAAATGACTATTCCTACACTAGTAAGCATAAAGGTTTTTGGCTTCTAAACAATTGGTTCTTAGTAAGGACTTTCGTTCAAGGTGGCCATACACGCGACAAGATTAGCTCAAGATTATTTCAATAAAGAGGCCTCCCAATCCCTTCCTAAGAAAGGATTTTGACGTGTCATGTGGACACTAAGGGCGGCACTTGTCGGTATGACGCATCCACACATGTTTTTTATGACTTTCATCACAAACACATTTTTTATATAGCGGTTCGAAAGAGCTTGGCTTTAGTTTGTTATTGCTTGGGTCGTTCCCTCCTTTCAAAGTGGGGAGGCATGCCCTCTAAAGGTAAAAAAAATCAAGGAAGTACGTTTGTTGTTCGATCTCCCAAATCACATGAAGCAAGGAGAGAACACCCACAACGCCTTTTCCTTACACTAGCCTGGGGTTCATTTTAATCCAAATCAAAATATGTGGGTGATTATACAAAATTTCAAAGGAATGCTTTTGATTCTCAAGATTGCCAAGTGGTGTGAGAGAAGAGCATACACATTCAATGATGAAAGTGTAAATCACAAGACATGGCAATCACTCATTAATTTTAACCCTCAAAGAAAATGCAAGTTTATTTTAAGCACCAAACGAAGTGTTAAGTTGTATTGTTCAATTTTAAACCCAAAGTAGCATAATGGAGTGAGGGTTCATTTTAATCCCATTTGAGCATTCATTTTAAAACCCAATTGAAAGCTAGTATGGTCCTAAAGCATAAAATAAAAAAGCATGATAAATGGGTTATAATTGCCTCAAAAGTGTCAAAACACTTGTTACAATTATAAGACTTAAAGACAAGAATGCTTCTTCACTTTGAATTTTATCATCCAACTTATAAAAATCAATTAGCCTAAAAACCAAAACAAAAATTCAAAGGCATGTTAGTGATTAGATGAAGTAAAAAAATTAAAGCACATGCTAAAAATCATGCTATTTTTGCTTACTAGAGAAGAGTGTCACCATAAATCAAATGAGTGTCACTCTATAGAAGGACAGTGACGATGATAGCATCACTATTTGGTGGTGTCGTTGTTTTCAAATTCTCGATACCTCTAAAAATTATTAGTGTCATCATTTATTTTAATTAGCGCTAGTGTATTAATTAGGCGTCATTGTATTAGATGGAAATAGCGTCACTATATGGTGATGCCTTACAAAGCCATCGCTATATGGTGACACCTTACAAAGGCATCACTAAAATCTCCTAGAGCGTCGTTGTATCTGCAAAAACCAGAAAATGGACTTCAAGAGAAAATTTTATCAAATATGATCAGTTATGCTCTCCTTCTTTTTCCAAAATTTGATTGATGGATTAGTATGAGCTTACTACACTTGATCCATGAAGATACAAAGCATATTCAAGCCATCAAACATCAATCTAATAGAGATCATTCATTTTATGCAAAGATAAAGAAGTAATTAGAACTACCACATTAAATCATGAAAGCTTGATAAAAACCTCTAATCTAAGATTGAAACTTATCCTATTGGGGAGTGGTGTCACGTTGATGTGGAACAATGAACCTTTCCCAATCCCGTGGTCAAATGAGCTTGCTTCAATCAATTTTATTGAAGAAAATTTATGAAACCATTGTGAGATGTGTGATGAAACATGATTTAGATTAATATGGTTGATATGGATGTATGCAAATCTAATCTAAATGGATTCTAAACTAAAAATATTGAAACCCTAATTAACAAACAAGCTAAATGCATGCATCTAAGCTACCATGGAAGCTATTAATGAAAGCTAAGCTAATTAATGCAAGTAATTAAGCTAAAATGATACTAAGTAAATGTTAAATATGAGTGTGAGTGTGAGTGATTTCAACAGCATGAGTTTTCTCTAAAAAAGATGGATCCATTTATCTCCAAATAGTGACCTATTTATAGGAGAGCAAGTGAGAAATTAAGGGTTAAGATTAAAAAGGTTAATCAATGGTCAAGGATGGAAGAAGTTGGAGGCATGGATCATGGGTTCCCATCAAGGGCTGAAAATAAAAGATGATATTTAATCAAAGGCTTATATTAATCCAAAAACACACACTTACAAGACTTTCACAAGAAGTCTTGTAAGTTAACTTGCACATGAAGTCTTGTAAGTTTGTTTCAAAAATGAATATTCCCTTGAAATATCCTTATAGGTGAGGGAAATAGATATTTAGCAAATTAAAACAAGGTTTTAATGTGCAAAAAGTGGAAGGAATATTTTTGGAATATTCCTTTTGGAGGAATGTGCAACGGAGGAATATTCCCTTGCAAGTGGGGGGAATTAGATTAATTAGTAATTTGATAATTAAATAAGGTTTTAATTATGCAAATTATGCAAATTAAATGATATTCATTAAATAAATGATTAAATTAAAAAGGGGAAAGTGTTATGATATTTAATTAAATAACTTAGGATTATTTAATTAAATAAGAAGACTTATAGATTTAAATCAAATAACTTGATATATTTAATTTAATAGGATGAAATGTTAGCATGAAAGGGGGTGAATTAACCTAATTAAATTAATTAGGTTAATAGATGTAAATGACATAATTAATTAAATAGCTAGGATAATTTAATCAATTTAAGTGAAAAGAGGATGGGTTTTAAGATGAAATGATGTTGGTATACCTGATTTGAGTGCATGATATCATTCGGGACATTTTTAATTGTCTACAGTGCCCAAGTTGGGTTATGACAATCTATAAGAGAATCAAATATTCTTGGTTAGTTATGATAGATTCTCTTATAGTTGTAAGTGTTGTTAGTTATGACAAATTCTATGAAAATTGTAAGATGTGTAAGGCAAATTTCATAGCCTATTTTTAGCATATTTTGGGCATCCAAGCTTGAGGAAGGAATATTTGCATGTTATGACAATTGTAAGGGGTGTAAGGGAATATTCCACAGGTGTCCAAATGCATGTGTATGGCATGGGAGATTGTTCCATGTGGATTTGGAAGCCCATCTTCTTCTAGATGCTTCTTCTTGCTTGCATCTCTCTATATATTAGATGCCTTGCATTGTAGAATGCATAGTTTGTTTTGCAGGTAATGAAGTGTTGTCGGATTCACTCTAGGATAGGTGTTTGTTTTGAAACACTTGTTGAAGAAGTTTTGTACTTGGGGCTGCATTGCAATATTTATTTCAGATAATACAGTAGTATAGTGCTTTTGGAGGGTAGGTTTTTTACCTGAAAGGGTTTTCCCCGCGTATATCTGGTGTCATTGTTTTATGTGTTCTTGTTGTTCTACCTTTTATTCTTTATATATGTTTCTATTTTTGTAACTGAATAAGGTGTTTGAGGAAAATTGTGTAACTCTCCCCTACTTAGATTAGTGTAGGAAGTTGTTTCTACTCACGTGACTTCCTTTTAGTTGGTATCAGAGCCTGACCAACCTTGATTCCTTTATTGGATTTGAAGGGTTTTTCAAGCTAATCTTTGTTTTAGTGGGATTTTTGTAAAAGTGTATTTTGTGACCTTGTTCAAGGAAAATGATGGCAAGCACATCTAAAAGGATTGAGATGGAGAAGTTTAATGGTGGTAATTTTGAGCTTTGGAAGCTCAAGATGGAAGATATGCTTGTAGATCGTGAGCTATGGACTACTATTTCTGGAACCAAACCATCGGGCATAAAACAAGAAGACTAGAATCTCATGGATCGGAAAGCAAAGGGTTTGATTAAACTTTGTTTGGCCAATTTCATTCTCCTAAATGTTCATGAAGAGAAGACTTTTGCTTCTTTGTGGAAGAAACTTGGAGATGTTTATCAAGCTAAATTCTTGGTAAACAAGTTATTCCTGAGAAAGATGTATTATCTAAAGATGGAAGATGGAGGATCTATGGCAAACCATCTAAATTATTTTAACATGTTGATTTCTCAATTGGGTTCCATTGGAGACAATATTGATAAACAAGATTGTTGCATGATCCCATTGTGTTCATTTCTAGACTCATGGGATCACTTGGTGATGTCTATTGGAAGCACAACAACCACTTTCAAGATGGATGAGGTGGTTGCTTCGTTGTTATCTAAATACATGTGGATAAATTCTTATGCGATGACCAAGGAGGCCCTTGTTGTTTGTGGTAGATCGAAGGAGAAAGGCAAAAAGAAGGACAAGAAATCAAATTCAAAGTCTCTAGGGAGATCTAAGTCTCCTAGTAGGAAGTCCAAGGAAAATTGTTGGAACTGTGGTGAAATTGGTCACTTTCAGAAAGATTGCAAGGAGGAGAAGAATAAAAACAATTCTTTCTCTGATTCTGAATCTGACAAATCATCTGAAGATGAAGCAAAAGCATTTGTTGCAGCTTTGGCAACCCATGCATTAGAATATGTGTGGTCAATAGATTCAGGTGTATCCTTCCACATGACCTCTCATAGAGGTTGGTTTTCAAAGTATGAAGAGTACAATGGCTGGAAGGTGTACCTAGGTGATGACTCTCACCTGAAGAGCGTTGGTTTGAAACTTGCTTTTTGTAGAGTAAACTAAATGATTCAAGAGTGCAAGTTGTTTTCTCTAGTGGAGGATGCAAGATGACAAGAGGAGCTATGGTGTTGGCTAAGGTTGTTTGAGTTGGCACTTTGTACAAGATGGATATATGTATAGTACAATGCAATAGTTCTTTTAATGTACCAAAGAAGAGACCTTTGGATTCTTCATCCTCACCATCAAATCATGCAGTGAAGAAGTGTGTTGCAGCTACATCTGATGGTTGTGCATTTTGGGTACCTAAGGGTTCTCATTCCATGGAAATGAAGCTTCCTATAGAGAAGACAATGTTATGGCACCAATGACTTGGTCACATTGGTGAGAAGGGTCTTAGAACCCTAAAAAATAAGAGCCTTGTTGAAGGCCTTGATGATTGTAATCTTGAGTTTGACTTTTGTGAACATTGTGTTTATGGAAAACAACACTATTTTTAGTTTTACTCTAGTTCTCATAAGTTATTTGGGGTTTTGGACTATGTTCATTCAGATTTTTTTGGTCTTGTGAATGTTCCTTCGTTATCAAAATCTGTATATTTTATTTCTTTCATAGATGATTATAGTAGAAGGACATTTGTTTATATTCTCAAAAGTAAAGTTGAAGTCTTTAGTTAGTTCAAGGAGTTTAAGGCCTTGGTAGAAAATTAGACTAACATAAAGATTAAATGTTTGAGGATTGATAATGGTTGTGAGTTTTGTTCCATAGAGTTCAAAAAGTTTTGTAAAGAGCATGGGATTGAGAGACATAAGACAACTCCCTACACTCCACAAAAAAATGGAGTTGCAAAGAGGATGAATAGAACACTGATGGAGAGGGCTAGGAGTATGTTGAGTGGTGCTAGCCTTGAGCATAAATTTTGGGTTGAAGTAGTAGCCATTGCATGTTATTTGATTAGTTGATCTCCTACATCAACACTTGTTGAAAAGACACCCATGGAGGCATGGTCTGGTAAAAATCCTTCGATGAGACATCTTAACATATTTGGTCACGAAGCTTACACTCATGTTCCAATTGAGAAGAGGTCAAATTTGGAGAACAAAGCAGTTAAGTGTATCTTTGTTGGTTATGGTGTCAGTGTGAAAGGGTACAAGCTTTGGGATCCAAAAGCTCAGAAGGTTCTCTATAGTAGAAGTGTGATTTTTAGAGAGATGAAACCTTCCACTGTTGAGTTACAGCTAGAGAAAGAGGAGAAACAAAAGAAAAAGGTGGTTCAAATTCCACCTACTCTGAAGAAAGATGAACTACGCACTCTTGTTGGATCGAATGATGAGGAGATCTCAAGAAACTCTGAAAGTTCTGAAGAAGAAGAAGAACCTCAACCTTAGCCTTTGAGAAGGTCTACGCGAGTTAGGCGACAACCAAAAAGGTTTGGTTATTCATTATTGGATTCCAGTTACATTTTTTCTTTGATTGATAATGTTGATGAGCCTAAGAATATTAGAGAGGCTATGGGTATGAGTGATGCAATTCTTGGATGAAAGCCATGGATGAGGATATGGTTGTATTAAAGAAACAAGACTTTAGATCTAATACCTATGCCTATTGGACGTAAACTTGTTAGTTGTAAATGGGTTTTCAAGAGAAAGTGTGGTCTTGATGGCAGTGTTGAGAAGTATAAGGCATGGTTGGTTGCTAAGGGGTTTTCACAGATGGAGAGAATTTATTATGGGGAGATATTCTCTCTTGTAGAAAAGCTAGCATCTATCCAGTTTCTGTTGTCACTTGCATTAGCGTATGAATTGGAAGTAGAATAGATGGATGTGAAGACAACGTTCCTTCATGGTGGCTTAGAAGAAGAGATTTGCATGTCACAACCAAAGCATTTTTTTAAAAAAATGGTAAAGAAAATTTGGTTTACAAACAGAAGAAGTCTCTTTATGGTTTGTAACAGTCTTCTAGAATGTTGTACCAAAAGTTTGATACCTGTGTGTTGTCATTGGGATTTCAGAGATCTAAATATGACCATTGTGTATATGATAATGGTCGCATTCTCATTATTGTTTATACGTAGATGATATGATGTTTATTGGGAATGGTAAAAGTATGATTTCATATTTGAAGTTTTAGTTGTCAACATAGTTTGAGATTAAAGACCTAGGTGTAGCTAGGTACATTCTGGGAATGGAGATCATGAGAGATAGAGCTAACAAAAATCTTTGGTTAAGCTAGAGCAAGTATGTGAAATCAGTGTTGGAGAGATTCAACATGGCATATTGGAGACAGTTAGTTGTTCTTATGATGCAAGGGATGAAGCTTTTTGTGAGTAATTGTCCAAAATATCCTACTGAAATGGAGGACATGACGAGAGTACCATATGCAAGTGTAGTTGGCAGTCTGATGTATGTGATGGTATATACAAGACCAGACATTTTCCAAGCAGTGGGAGTCCTTATCCATTTTATGGCTAATCTGGGGTGGGTGCATTGGGATGCAGTTAAGAGAATGTTAAGATATTTATCAGGTACTTCTGAGTATGCTTTATTTTTTCATGGTTATCCTACTAGACCTCAACATTATGTGAGTATTCGTGGATATGTAGATTCAGATTGGGCATGTGACATTGATAGCAGAAGATCCACTAGTGGTTACGTTTTTATGATGTTTGGTGGTGCTATCAGTTGGATGAGTAAGTGAAAAGCTATAGTCATGTTATCTGCAACAAAATTAGAGTACATGGCAGCCACTCATGCTTGTAAGGAATCCATTTGGCTTAAGAGACTATGTTCTGATATGGTTTTAGATGCAAGATAGATTACTATTTGTTGTGATAGTCAGAGTGCGATTTTCCTAGCAAAGAATCATACCTTCCATGCCATAACAAAGCAAATTGATGTTCGGTATCATTTTTTTCATGATATGGTAGAAGATGGAAAGGTGAACTTGGAAAAGGTTGACACTTTGGTGAATGTTTCAGATACACTGACAAAACCAGTGAGCACAAAGAAGTTCAAATGGTGTTCCAATTCCATGGGCCTTGGGGCCTTAAGCAGATGATTTCATATGACTCTTGGAAGGTCTTCAACAAGTGGGAGAATGTTGGGATTAAGGTGTCTCAACCTTAGAGTCCTAATATTGATTAATTTAATGTATTATTGTATTCGTTTCTATTATTTAATTGCCTACATTTTCATGTTATCAATTGGGACCCACTGGCTAAGTGGTATCCCCGTTGGAGGTGGCTGGATGACACATCATCATCTCAAGTGGAGGTAGGCATCCCACTTTGGAATCTTGGACCTATGACAAGTTATGATAATTTATGACAAATTCTATGATGCATCAAAAGGTATCTTTTTGCATGGAGAAAGTTGGCACCCAAGTTGGGTTATGATAGGCTATAAGAGAATCATATATTCTTGGTTAGTTATGATAGATTCTCTTACAGTTGTAAGTGTTGTCAGTTATGATATATTCTATGACAACTCTAAGATGTGTAAGGCATCTTCCATAGCCTATTTTTAACATATTTTGGGTGCCCAAGCTTGAGGAAGGAATATTTGCATGTTATGAAATTTGTAAGGGGTGTAAGGGAATATTGCACAAGTGTCCAAATGCATGTGCATGGCATGGGAGATTGTTCCATGTGGATTTGGACACCCATCCTCTTCTATATTCTTCTTCTTGCTTGCATCTCTCTATTTATTAGATGCCTTGCATTGTAGAATGTATAGTTTGTTTTGCAGGTAATGAAGTATTGTCAGATTTACTCTAGAACAGGTGTTTGTTTAAAAATTTTTTTTGAAGAATCTTTGTGCTTGGGGTTGCATTGTAATCTTTATTTCAAATAATACAGTAATATTGTGCTTTTGGAGGTGGGGTTTTTTACCCAAAAGGGTGTTCCCCGCATATATTTGGTGTCATTGTTTTATGTGTTCTTGTTGTTCTACCTTTTATTCTTTATATGTTTCTATTTTTGTAACTAAATAAGGTGTTTGAGGAAAAATTTGTAACTCTCCCCTACTTAGATTAGTGTAGGAAGTTGTTTCTGCTCCCGGCTTCCTTTCACAGAAAACAATATGAATGCACTCAAAATGAACAAAAAAACTATGAGCAACAACATCCCTTTATAATGAAATGGAGAAGTGATTGATCCCTTTAAGCTAGTTATGCCTTGCTTATTTTTTTCCACCTCTAAAACCTTTATGTCAGCCATGGTACTAGTTGTGCAAAAATCAGTTAAAACATGATTCTTAAAACAACTCAATCTCCTCCCAGGCTTGTTGGAGTAACCTTTTTTTTTGCATGCTAGAAGTTTTAGTATATCAGAATAAGTCTTCCATATGGCACATTAAGTTTTCAATTCAATAGAAATTCAAAAGTTATATGTGGGTTAAACTTTCCTTTTATCTAGTCAAAAATTTCACTTGGTGTGGTAGATTTACTTGCATGACAACAGTGGGTCTCATGAATCATAACTACTCATTATAATAGTTATAGGTCATGCCTTTATTTGTGGCTTTGCTACCACCTTTCATGCCTTGTGTGACATTCCACGCCTCCAATATGGATTCCATCACATTAATATGATATATAGATATTTATATATATTATAATATATTCATTTGGTAATAATACATATTTACTTATAGCATTCACTCATTATATATATGTGAATATATATAACAATTATTTAACTATATATATATCAATCAATTTAAATATAATAACACATATATACATATATATATATTTGGGTGCCTATATGTGTACTACATGTCTTCTTATGGTGTACGTAGATATTAATATCTATGTATGCTCATACCTACATATGTACGTATATATGCACCATCGTATATATGTATACATATTCTATATATATATATGTCCATATATATGCACAATAAATAACATATGCTTAATCACAAGAGCTTTAACACATTAACTCAAATTAGATTATCAATCATGGAGGGTTAAAGACAACCAACCCTAACTTTCTTATCATCCAAGAAACTATCAATTTAGACTTAACACTTACTAACTCAAAACTCGGACTGACTGAACAAGGTTCCCCTATCCTGTGCAGTGAGTGTGTGTTTCTACTCAAATATAAATATCAATGGTTCCCATACCAACCTCCTCTCCTAGGTGATACTCTCCCTCCTCCTCTAGAGGGTTCAAACCTTTCTTGCATCCAACTTAGTGCAACATGTACATAGTTATTTGATAACATATAAATCACATTCATCATATATCATAAACATCATTATAATATTTAAAAATTAATTCATCATAATACATATTCATACATTTCATTCATCCATTGAACATCATCAAGACATAATCTTGCATTAAAATCATATTTACTTATAAAGTTAAAATTAATTCGGTAATTTAGAAATAAGGTGTAACATGTCCTCCCCCTTAAGAATCATCATCCCTGATGATGTAAAGTATCATAGAATATAGATAAAGTCAAATAAAGGTTTTACTTTCTATTTCCAAAATCATGTAAGAAATAAGAAATTTTTTGTTCATCTCAAAATAATCTTCCCTCGTAGCACCGCCCTCTGCAATCTGGTCTTTAATGGACCTTGCGTTGAGTGACTCTGCTAGTGCATTCGAAGAACTTGCATGCTTCAAGCAAACTTTCTCTCCTAAGAACTATACATCCCAAGTACATTAGGAATGACATATATGTACATCATAAGTACAATTGTGATTGGCTCATACATGTCACATATACTATAGTGACTGAAAAACACATTCACATTGGCTAACACACACATACCCTAAGTGCATCCCAAATATAAAAGGAATGTTGGTGCATGGTACACTACATCGTGGGTCTCATCCTCTTCTTCAGTCTTCTGCACCATTAGACAAATTGAAAGAGGATTTGGTGCATCTCATACTACACCAAGGTCCACCTTCAACTCATAGGTTCAATTATACCATTTCCATGTCAAGATATGCCAACACTATACTATGAGGTTGGTTCAACTATTACCTACCTATTCTTCAATAGAAATTAACTTCCCTACAATCCATCAGATGACTAAGAAACCAAGGATGACCATCACTAGCATAGTATGCTCCTTGAATATTGTCCATCTTGAGCATAATAGTACTACTCCTAGACACCTATCAATCTCGAGCATAATAGTACTCTTCCTTGACTCATGCTTAGCATCAACAAAGATTTTATGCCTATCATTCTTCTCTGGTTATTTCTTTTCTTGATCAACCTAATCTACTCTTCCATTTCAAACAACATTTTCAGACTAAGGCTAATACTATTTTCTAGCTTATCCAATCTTATAGTAATTTTACAGTTCCTTTCCATATAATGTTTCAAATGGATCAAATTTTATCGCAAGATGATATAAATTATTGTAATAAGATTATTCTACAAATCCACCAGGACTTGGTTTACCCTTTTCATCTAACTATCTATCTTAGGGTGATAAGCTAAGCTTATTTTCAATTGAATTTTTGATAAGGTGATTATGGTTTACTTAAAACCTTAACATTAATTTTGCATCCCTATCTGAGATGACCTTCTCAGGAACACCATGCAATCAAAACACTACTTTATATAAAATTGTAAGATATGACTAGTACCCCACCTGTCAAATTTCCTGATATGAAATGGGCTACCTAGGTAAGCCTGCCCACCACTACCCAAACAACATTATTCCAAATCCTTGACATAGGAAGATCAAAACTATACTAATGATTTTCCACTTCTTCTTTGAAATTTCATGAGAATATAAATATCTTGTTGGGTGATGACATCTTGTCTTCACCCTCTGGTATTCTGGACAACTTGCTACAAATCTTGCAACATCTTTCTCCATTCCCTTCCATAAATATAATGGTTTCACATTAGTCATTAATTTTGTCACTCCAGATTATCCTGAATATGGCACCAATTAAATTTCTTAGCACACCGTATTCCCTAACTCTTCAGAGTTCGGTACTTAGTTTCTTCCTTTTATTCTTAGCAATCCATCCGGATTAAATGAAACATCTTCCTTGGAATTCGTCCACATTTGATTCTTGAAAATATAATGAATAGATATTGTCGAGGAGATATGACTCCTTTGACTTAGGGCATCCACAACTCGGCTTTCTTTGCCCCTTTATATAGTTAGTTTAAAAATTCATGATATTAGCTCAGGCCATATCCTCTGAAAATCATTAGGATTTGATTGGGTAAACAATGCTTTAGACCATAATGGTTTGTTTTTAACTCCAAAAGTTGTCCAAGCAAATAATGCCTACATAGTTACCAAGTGTAAACCATTTTCTGCTAGCTCAAAATAATTGGAGCATGGTTTCATTTATATAACCTCAATCTCCTAAACTTATAGGTGATAACTTTCCACTCTTGAAGAAGCATCTTGTCTATCCTTTTCTCAAGGCACTAAAGATAACCATAAATTGGCCTTCCAAATTAGGAACTTATAGAGTTGGTATTGTAACTACTTCTCTTTTATTTGGTCAAAAGCCTCTAAATTTTCCCTGACCATTCAAATCTTTCGCTAATAGCTCTTATAGATAAGCCTTCAACTCCAACAACCTTGTTGGGGTCATTGGATACAAAAATTTGGATATAAAGTTTTTGATATGAGAACCATGACTATGAAGAAGTCAAAAGTTTCCTTAAACTAGGAACACATCCTCAAACCCCGTTGAATAGGGTACATATTTGTATTTGATCTTTTCCTGATCCATATACTCTTCTTCTTTCCCTCCTTGGTGTTTTAGAGACTTATAAAACATTAATCATCTTAAAGTTGAACTCTTGTAATAATCTATTTTCTCCAAATGGATTTGACATCCTTTTGTTTGGTCTTCTTTAGTTGAATGAATGTTACTTGCCTTAACTTATCCTCACTGGGTATACCTTTACAAATTCTTTTTTTTCCCAAGGTTATTTAATTATTCTTTCAATTTGGCAACATTGTCTCCTTCATATCCAATTTACCCCTAGAACGTCTTCAAATGTTCATAAAAAGGCTAAACACATATTTACTCTTGTTGAGAAAATTGGAAGTTCAATAGGAACTTCAACCAAACATTTCTCTACTTGAGCTCTCATCTGGTTAGCCTGCTTTATTGTCCAATATTTTTCCTTGCAACCATTTTTTTCTAAGAAATTCTATCTATAATTCTCGATAGTTTTATCTTTTTCATAACCTTCGACACTTCAAGGGTTATTTGATTTATTTTCTCGTTATCAAGCCTTGACTCCAAATTAACCATGCCCATTTTGGTTGGTGAGATCATGTCATTTTTCATTTCACCTTTATGAGTTGCTTCATTTTCTTATCCTTTATGATCTTTGACATTTACTCTAAGGTATCGACTTTCATTCTTGAATTCAATTATCATTGCTAGGTTTTAATCTACTTTTTATGTTAGGATTAAGGTGCCATCCACTTGGTGAATCCTATGCAATGTGTCATGGTTCCAACATCCTTGGAAAGTGTTTCTAGACACTTATGGTGTATTGGGAAAATATTTTGTAATAGTAATTCTCACCATTGTTTGTAATATACTCATAAAGGGTGATGGATCCACTAGCAATGGTAAAGGTGGGTTGTGGAAATAAATATTTAATATTATTTTCCCCACATGTGGATGCCTCAAATGGGATATTAAAAGATAAAGGAAATGATAAATAAGCGATTATTGGGATTCTCCATGTGGGTTCTTGGATAGAGGCAACATGTGTCACTTGGTTTTCCATCATCTACTACAGTTAATGTAATGTTCATCTTCTCATGTTTGGGTGCGCAAGTTGGAGGGAAATTATTGGGTACTCATCATAACCCTCTCACTAAACCTAGGTGCATTTCTACCACAACCCAAGGGCGTCTCTTTATGAGTTGTCGGTTTAGTATTTTTATCCTTTGGGGATGACTCTTTCTTAGTCTCAGAGTTAGATAAATTTTGGGAAATTGACTTCCTTGCTATTTTCCTTGTTCTTCTTTTCCTTGCCATCCTGGCATAAGAAATTTTCAAACATTTTCTATGGATAATGTTTGAGGAAAAATTTGTGTAATGAGCTCATAGGTCCAAGTGTTGGTCCTAGTAGCTCTAATACCACATGTAACATACCCAAATTTTACTCAACAATTTTCACCTAAGTTTTAACTTAAAAAGTGAATAACACAAGTTTTCAAAAGTAGGGAAATGAATTTTTTCCTTTTAAATAACACAATTGCACATTGCATAAATAATTTCCACATATCATTGCATAAATGAAATAACATTACATAATTCCAAGTAAATGAAACTCATCTTTCCAAATACATATTACAAATGATTCATGATCATAAACATATACAATTTCATAAATTACAAGAGTTCAAGGTCAAGGTATCCTCATTTGGATCACACTTCTTCTCCTTCACAAGCCTCAAATTTCATTTGCAAGAGGCAGAGCATCACCCACGTGCTTTTCCTCCAACCACGGGCTTAACAGTCCCTCGCACATCTTCCTAACCAAAAAATGGCCCTACCCTTCGACAAAGAGTTTGCTATGGGAACCTCTAATAATGCACATCTGAGTATCTGGTTTTGTGTCATACATATCTAGTACGACCATACAACTATGGATACCCTCCAACCATGCATGACTCTATTGACTAGCTATGCAAACCCAAATCATAATGAACCAACAAAGTGTAAGAAATGAATTTTACACCTACTCTAGCTAGAGTATATATATATATATATATATATATATAATAAATCCACTTTCTATGAAGTGGTGTCATATGTTCACCCACCCTTACTCGACCTAGAAACTCTACTAACCTATGGTTAACTCTTCTCTTGGTTTTCCTCAAGGTTAACAATCATAACAATATTTCATTCAAAATTGATGACACACTAATACTGATTTAATAGACCAAATAGGTTTGACACATCCTTTTGAATACCTTGATACAAACTTTTAACAATTTGGGACCGGAAATTGCCTCTTATTCAAGTTCTTTCTTTCTAACCATGGGAGTAACTACTCTCTTGTTTTATACACAATTAGTTAATATTGACGACTCCATGTTACTGACTAGACACACTTGGTCTCAATCTAAAGTACTAAAATTATGTCGATACGTATAATAATCTAGTACTAAACTTGAATTGAAGATTACCTATAGGATGTCGTAACCGATCTGTTTATTCATGACATTAAATATCATTTAGTTTAATTTGATATAAAATCTTAGGTTCATATTACTGTCCAATAATAAGCCAACATATTAAGTTGATTAACTTTTGACAACTCAAGTAAGAACCATTTGACTAATCTTCATATTCCTAGAGGGTTCCTTCCAAGTTATCCTTTACATAATTTATATAAGGTACCATGTATGTACATAAATAATCATATATATTTTCCTTCAGTATGACACATATATTCGCATATTTAAATGCATGACAATTTAATGTCTAATCTGGAGAATATTTTTTGCTTGAGAGGAGTTTGTGCTTCTGCACATTAAAATCTCCTCGCATTATAGCTTTGGTTTGCCAATATGTAAATTCATCTTCTTTAAGAATAGATTATCATGAATAGGTAATAATATATACTCTTGGTCAAAGCATATAAGATAATATCATTCAAAAGATAATGAAGATGTATTTACTTCTAATACATGTTCAACCCTCTTGTTGAAAAACAATATATGAACTCATTCAAGCATTATAAATACAATACTTTATTAATTGAATAATATCATGTTAAACCCTACTTAGCTTCTCTAGCTATGTTATTCTAATGAGCTGGTGGTTTGGGTTTCACACAATTTCAGAAAGAAATAACCTTCTAATGGGGTTTTTTTTCTCTCAACTATATTCATAGATAATGTTTAAAATCATGTATTGCATCTTAATCTAACAATGTAATTCAAGATAACTGCTTTATATGCTCTTTGGATTCCCTAATATAGCCTATCTCTTGGCACTTTTAAATTAGCTCTTTGCATAGATAATCTAGCCATTTATACATGCATTGACATACTTTCTAATAGCAATAATTTACACTCATTGATAGCACAAGCAATTTTAGACAATATAAAGCTTAAAATTAGAATTGAAATAAGAAGGAGAAAGAGATATTTTAATCACGCCTGGATTAAAATAGATTGAATCAGTTTCCTGTAACTCCTTGCTTTGTTGCATTGAATGGCTCAGTTTGTTGCCTCCTCTATTCTCATCTCTCATCTCTACTATTGCTTCAAATGATAACTATTGCTATTCAACTCAGCCTCTCCTCACACTTAAAACAAATTGGAATGCAAATTTCCAATGCACTTGCTCTCAATAATAATTTCCTCACCAACTTCATGAATACTCTATGCTCTCTAACTCTCAAATATGTTGTTGTTCTCAACTAACAAAGTGAGTGCACAAAATGAATTGAAAATGAACTATGAATGAACAGCCTTCCCACTCCCTCTTGACAATTGACAACTTACATTTAAATATACTTTCTCACAATACATTATCTCCTCACAACCTTACATCTATCCCATGCTCAGAAAAATAGTATGAATGCACTCAAAATGAACAACAAAACTATGAGCAACTACATCCTTTTATAATGAAATGGAGAAGTGGTCGATCCCTTTAAGATAGGTATGCCTTGCTTATATTTTTCCAGCTCTAAAACCTTTCTATCGGTCGTGGTACTAGCTGTGCAAAAATCAGTTAAAAAATGACTCTCAAAACAACTCAATATCCTCCCAGGCTTGCTAGCGAAGCCTTTTTTTTGCTTGCTGGCAGGTTTATAGAAAACTAAGTCTTCCATATGGCACGTTAAGTTTCCAATTCAATATAAATTCAAAACTTACTCATGTGCCCCATACGTGGGTTGTAAACTTTCCTTTTACCCAGTCAAAATTGCACTTGGTGTGCTAGATTTACTTGCATGCTAGCAATAGGTCTCACAACTCATAACCACTCGTTATAATAGTTATAATCTTTGCCTTTATTCATGGCTTTTCTTCCACCTTTCATGCCTTGTGTGACATTTCACACCTCCAATATCACCGCCATCAGATTAATATGACATTAATATATATATATATATATATATATATATATACATATCTATTTACTTATAGCAATCACCCATTATATATATATGTGTGTGTGTGTGTGTGTGTAAATATATAACATTTATTTAACTATATATATATATGTATATATGTATATATAATAATCACAAAAATATATGTATATTAATATATACATATATATCAATCATTTTAAATATAATAACACATATATACATATCGATACATATATTTGGGTGCCCGCATATGTACTACATATCTATGTATTCTCATACCTACATGTGTATGTATATATGTGCTACCGTATATATATATACACGGTGGTGCATATGTACATATATATATATATACATGGTGGTGCATATATATATATACATACACCCATACGTAGATACATAATACATATGTGGGCACCTGAATATATATATGTGTACCGATATGTATATATGTGTATATATATATACATAAAAAATAACATATGTTTAATCACAAGAACTTTAACACATTAACTCAAATTGGCTAATCAATCATGGAGGGTTAAAGAAAACCAACCCTAACTTTCCTATCGTCTAAGTAACTATCAATTTAGACTTAGCACTTACCGACTCAAAATTCAGATTGACTCAACAAGGTTCCCCTATCCCATGCAGTGAGTGTGTGTGTCTACTCAGATAGGTATATCAATGGTTCCCATACCAACCTCCTCTCCTGGGTGATACTCTCCATCCCCCTCTAGAGGGTTCAAACCTTTCCTGCATCCAACTTAGTGCAACATGTACGTAGTTAGTTGATAGCATATAAATCACATTCATCATATATCATAAGCATCATTAAAGCTTTTAAAAATTAATTCATAAAAATGCATATTCATACATTTCATTCATCCATTGAACATAATCAAGACCTAATCTTGAATTAAAATCATATATCCTCATAAAGGTAAAAGTAATTTGGTAATTTAGAAATGGGGTGTAACACAAGACAACTTTTACATGCCCTTGGGGTACATATGCTTATTATGTCTTACCATTTTGGCTATGTAATGCACCAACCACCTTCCAAAGGGTAGTATTGAGCATATTCTTAGACTTTGTACATGATTTTATGGAGGTTTACATGGATGATTTCACAACTTATGAGAATACCTATGATGAAGCACTTGACAATTTGGAGAAGGTACTAAAGAGGTGTCAAGAAAATAACCTATCCTTGAGTCATGAGAAATGCTACATGATGATGACTAAGGGGATTGTATTAGGACATTTTGTGTCAAATAAAGGAATTCAAGTAGACCCAACAAAATTGAGATGATATCAACATTTCTTGTGCCTCAAAGATAAAAAGATGTTAGAAGTTTCCTAAGACATGATGGGTATTACATGAGATTCATCCAAGACTTTAGCAAACTTGTAGCCCCACTATTTGTCTTTCTATCAAAAGATGTTTAATTTGAATGGATAGTTGCTTGTCAACATTCCTTTGAAGCACTCAAGGTAGCATTAACCAAAACCCCTATCTTGAGAGGACCAAATTGGAGATTACCTTTCCATACCCATACAAATGCTTTTGATTTTTCCATAAGAGTTTTATTTGGACAAAAGGAAGGAAACAAAGAGAATGCCATATATTACATCAAAAAAAATCTTCAAGGGAAAAATTCAACTATATAGTGATAGAGATGGAGATGTCAGCAGTAGTTTATGCAAGAAACAAATTCTGACATTATATTATAAGGTATTCATTTTTCATACACACTAACCATAAAACAATTAGGTATCTCATGAACAAACCAGTAGTTGGTGGCAAGCTTGTTAGGTGGTTACTATTACTTCAAGAATTTGACATTACCATTGTGGATAAGCCAGTTAAAGAAAATGTAGTGGCTGATTTTCTATCTAGACTACCAACCAAATCAGAAGAATATGTTGTTGATGAATCATTCCCAGATGAGTGATCTATCTCTACATACAACTTGGTGTGCAAATATTTCCAACTATCTTGTAGAAGGAAAGACACCACTCCATTTCTCACCGAGAAAAGAGGCAATTGGTTCACAAGATTTTTCCCTACTCATGGATAGCCAGATACTTATTCTACATAGTCCCAGACAACATAATTAGAAGATGCATCCAAGAAGATGAAGTATATGATATCCTCAGAGCATGCTATGATGAACCCTATGGGGAACACTTTGCAGCAAAGAGGAAAACTCTTAAAAATTTGAATACTAGTTATTATTGGTCAATTCTTTATAAAGATGCATGAAGTACACTAAGGGTTTTGATAGATGGCAAAGAATGGGAAGGCCAACAAAAATAGATGAAATGTTGTTGCAACCATAGTTAGCAATAACACCATTTGAAAAATGGGGATTAGACTTTATTGGCCTCATTTCACCAACATCAAACAATAAAGAGTACATATTGGTCTGCACAGATTACCTTACAAAGTGGGTAGAGGTTAAGGCTTTATAGTTTGCAAGATGTGGGAATGTGGCAAAGTTTCTCTATGAAGACATATTCACAAGATATGGAGTTCCAAGAGAAATTTTCTCAAACTAAGGACCCCAATTTACATCTGACTCGATCACTAACTTGGTTCAAGAATATGACATCAGACACAGGAATTCCACATCTTATCACCCTCAAGAAAATGGGCAAGTGGAAGTCACCAACAAGGAAATTGAAAACATCCTCACAAAGACAGTGTAAATTCATAGGATGGATTGGGCAGCCAAATTGCCTGAGGCAGTTTGGGCTTATAGAATAACTTGGAAGACCACAATAGGGTTTACACCATATGAACTAGTATATGGTAATAAATTAGTACTTCCTATAGAATTTGAGTATTAAACATTGAAGACAGTAGTCAAATTGGGCATGGATTTGTCAACAGCACAACAAGAGAGATTGCATAACTTGAATGCCCTAGATGAAATCAGAATGGAATCCATACACCACACTAAAGTTGTCCAAAATCAAAGAATTTGTTGGCATGATCAATTTATTAAGATAAAGGAATTCAATACAAGTGATTGGGCTATGCTTTATGACTCTAGATACAAATATTACAAAGATAAATTGTAAACCAGATGGCTTGGGCCATATGAGATAAAAAAAATTATTTCCTAATGGAGCAATGCAACTACAAAAAATTGATGAAGTAAGGTTCTCATTGCTTGTTAATGGACACAAATTGAAGCTTTATAAGAAATCATTGCAGAAGGATGACTTCCTTCTTACATTACAACAACAATTTGAACCTACAATTGGAAATTCAGCAACATAGACAACTAGTTCTACAAATGACTCAGTAGACAAGCTACACAACTCACCCACTGATGTTCCACAAGTATAATTTTCTCACATATTTCATGTGCACACACTTCATAGGTGACAATCGACAATACATTTTTTGAGACAGTCGTAGAAGCAACAAGGACCTACAACATCACGCCTTTAGGAAAAAAACTTACAGAAGGGACTTGTAACTGCATGAGCCCAAAGCACTTGTCTATCAGTCATTTCATATTACCATCCACACTAATTGTATATCTATTACTTCATAACCTATCCTTTCGTACATGCGACCATACATATTCCATTTCCATTACAGACAACTTATTACATCCATTCACACATAGCAATCCTACCACATTTATCAACTATAGCATCCCATGCAATTAATATCACATTACCTATTCCGTAGACTTCATCGAATTTTCATTCCTTCATTTTCCACATGTCATACATATGTTATCATTCACTTCAAATGACACTGCAGATAGTCATCATTTATTTCACACGAGTTGAATTTCATTTCAAACAATTCCTATAAGTACACTACACATTAACTTATCATAATAAACATAGTTGATTATTGATTTTTATGTATGTTTATAGTTCATTCGTGCATGCTACATATCTTAATTGATTTTCCACTAATTTTCATCTAACCTTCCACCAACACCTTACCCACTAAGTGAGGATACTTAGTATCTTTAATTGGGGGGAGGGGTATTCCTTAGTTTTCTTGGTTTTCAAAAACTCTGCAAAACCTTTCCATTGTTTTCCTCTATTTTCAAAATACAGAATGTTCAGAGGAGAGGAAATGGTTCTCAACAACTGAATTAAAAGGTGCATTTGAATAAGAACAGCATTCTAGCATAGTAGAATTGGTTAATTGAGGTAGTGGAACAAGAACGGGGTAGAATTGAGGAGTTCAATTACTGAAGCATACCATGGGAGGTGATATAATACACAAAGAACCAATGGTACATGACCAGTTGTTGGAGGACAAGCTAGTTTTTCCCATTTTCCAGCAAGCTAGTTGGTTACAATATTTTTTGAAGCTCATAGAATTTAATGAGGTTATGACCCAATATTTTACAGCCACATTGGAGAATGATGAAGCAACTGTCATGGGCTTAATGGTATATTCTTCAAAATCTGACATTGCTGAAGTATCCAAATTGCCAAGGATAAGAGAAGAGTTTCTAGTTAGGGTAGATGTTATTTCTGCAAGGAATGAATTCAGACAGCCAGGAGAAAACCAGGATTCCTCTTCTTAAGGTACTAAACAATTGTCTTTAGCCTGGATTTGGGCTTTAGTTGCTTCCTATGTAGTTAAGTACTTGACATGTGATGGCATACAATCTTTGTTATACATAGTTAATTTTAAATTGTTAAGTCATATTCACCATGGTAGGCATGTAAATGTTCCTAATTTCTTATATAATCTATTAAAGAGAATGTCATCTGAATACAAGAGGAAAAGAAACAATACAACGTTGTCTCATTTCTATTTGGTTACACTATTGATAAAGAGGAGTCTTAGGACTCAATTTCTAAATGTTTCTTGGGAAAGTTTTCTTAATTGTAACAATATCAATAGTATCCTTGAAGAATCTATTTTTATAGAAAGGGCAATGCCCTTTGGCTCCCTTGCTATTTCACCTACCCATAGCACAGGAGAGCCAGAGGAGAAGGACTTGAAGGAAACACAACCTGCAACCTCTGTTGAGCAACCTGCAACAGAGGAAAAACAAGAAACCCATGTTTCCATAAAATCACAAAAAGGCAAGAAAAGGAAAAGTGGAGCGTCTTCTTCTACACCTACAAAAGGGGAAAAGAGAACCACAGAACCCAAGAGGCGATCACATCACCTAAAGATAAAAGGGGCCATGAAAGGATCAATTAAAAATCAAGAAGAGGACATGTTGTAATGGTAGAAATAGATAAATATTTAGAGGATAATGCCTCTAATGATAAGGTAAAGTCACCTACTAGAAAACCTTGGTATTTTACAAGTACCTCTGAATTTGATTCATGGGATGTTTTTGTGGCAAAAAAAATGAGAAGGAGATCCTCAAGAAGCCCCATTTCATAAGGTTTTGAATACACAAGTGCAGCGAAGGATGGGCAATTTTTGGAAAAAGATGCAGAAATTTTTATTGAACAAAGAAATATTAGCAAAGAGTTGCAAGAATCAATGGAAAGAATAAAACAATTGGAAGAATTATTTAAAACTTATCAGCAAAAGGATAGTGAGCATGGTTCTAGGATCAAAGAATTGGAGGAGAAGCTCTATAATTTTGAGCATGGGTCTAAATTGGAGGTACTTGCACAACTTGTTATGGTTGAAGTAGGAAATAAGGAACCAATATCTCAAGGCCCAATTCCTCAAGTCAGAACCCCCATCGGGCCAACTATGGTGTCCTTGGGTATTGAATTATGGAAAAGAACCCAATATTTATCTCAAAGGAAGAAGGATTGGGAGAAAGAAAAATATAAATTAATATCCAATCACACTAGGGCACTTGAACAATAGGAGATAGAAGTAAAAAAGTTGAAAGTAAAAATTGAGATGATGGTAGATAAAACAACACAGTTGTTGAAATATAGGCTGATGAGGTATAAGTAACCTCATGATTTTGACAAGATAAATACCCTTCTTTGTTCCTGCTAATCACCTCAGCCATGCCAATGAGTTTATTTTTAGGAGCAATAATTGTCTACTTTCTATAAAATTATGTATAAATATTTATTTCTCCAAATGATTGAAATTAGCTAACTAATGTTGATCTAATGGTATAGACTTTAATTCATTGTATAGGACTTATGCACGACCGATGAATGGAGTGAAATTCAAGCGGTTGAAGTTAGAGTGCCAAAATTTTGGGTGCCAAAAATTTAGGCATGCATAGTGGAAGACTTTTTAAAGCATTTTGTTTGTTTTTTGTTTAAGACTTTATGGCTCCACTCCGAGCCTTTATTATGTTTTATGTCACGAACATCTATTAGTTGGTCAGTTGTAATTCTATTAAAAGAATTTTTCAATGAGGTTATGTTATGTAATTTATTTACGTAACGATGGTGTATCTCCATACTTATTAGATATTGAGTTATTGATCATTTTGTGAGAGTTAATTGGGACACAATCCTTACACATTAAGGTAAGAAATCATCAAAGCACATAACAAATGAACACCAAACTTTTATATGGAAAACCCAAAAAAGGAAAAACCACTGTGAGGATTAGCTCATAATATATTATAACCGGTCATAACATATTATAGAAAGGCTCATTGCCAGGTGGACTCACTGTCTGATGGACTCACTGCTCATAGAATGAAAGAAAGATAGAAGAAGGGGTAGCAAACTGCCAAGATGTGAACTGCTACAAATGCATCTACAATATGTTGAAGATATAGTTTCGCTAAAGCTCAAAACATTGAATTAACACACTTCATGCAACACTATTCTTACACTATGCACTGCTCTACATTCACATTACAGTTGCACACTTATATTCAAAATTTGTAACCATGACATCACTATTGCTCTACAACACCAAAATGATCTTGCATTTATACCCATTACATCCACAAACTCCTGCAACATCAATTAGGTTGGCCTAAGTATTGTACAAAACAATAACTTGTCAGGTCAAGATCAAACTATACACATTTTTTGGACAACACCAAAAATTGTAATGCATCCAAATAGGTCGGCGTGGACCTATAATAACTCCCACATAACCAATCAACACTTCTTTTAACTTTGTACAACCCCAACCTTGTTAGGCTGACATCACTGGTAAGACAACATGAAAATACACCAACTGATTATCCACAAACTAACATGTAGACCTTGAAAACACATGCCACTTGGGCTACACACCCTTTTGACACCTGTAAATACTCCCATAAATTTTCATAACCAAATATTATTTTATAATGGAATGCAAACCAATTGAAACATGCACTCTGTTTTGATTATACTATTACTGGAAAACCTGATATTCTATCATCCATAACTTTTACACCAAAGGACATTAAGACATGAAACTTTGGATTTAAGGTCCTCAAACATGTACCAAAATTGCCTTAGAACCACAGAAAAATACCTCAAGGTGAACCAATATGGACCAAAAAACTGATGCTCTATACACTAAAAACTACGTTCTTGAATTAGTCAAATATTCAACATATATGTTTTGCACCAGAGCAGAACCTCTGCATCTCCATGTTGGAATTGTACCTCAATGTATACTTCCATTTAGACTACAATTTTGACATCAATGTCAACACTGTATAATCTCATGCTCATGTTTCCAACAAACATACTAGTGATAATCTCCTCAAACTTCCATCAATCTCCCCCTTTGTCATTGATGGCAACATTCCCAAAACACTTCTTCAAAATACTCTCCAATCAATTGTTTTCTCAACTATTCCCCCCCTTAGATACTCTCCCCCTTTGACATTAATGGAAAAGGGAACACACATGTTTTTTGTTCTTTTCTCCCCCATTAACAACATTCACGTATACTTGATTTTATTTTTCCTTCTCCCCCTTTCGCATATGCATGATAGTAACAAACTACTTCAAAAATAAAACCAACTCCCCCTAATAGTGTTATCCATCTAAACTGATCACAATTTGCATTGGTATACTATTTACTATCTTCTGCATATATACAATGAAATTTGAAATGCATTAATAGAAAAAGATATACACAAATCAACTAGAAGAAGTTTATGACACCTGCAATTTTGCAAGGTGTGCCTGCCAATCCTTTTTTTCGTCCTCCCAATATGTTTTGGCCAACCCAAGCATGTGGTTTTGATTCTCAAACTCTACGAGGATTTATTCTCCTTCATTAGGAGTATTAAGTACCAGATTCAACTTTATTGCTTTCTCCACATTATTCAAAGCACCGAATATGGGTGTGAACTTTGCATTCATAGGGTCTTTGAGCTATCCAAATTGTACTATAATCTTTTCTTTTTGTTCTTATAGTTGGAAGACTTGTTCATGTAGATTTGAAATTTCTAATCTTGTGGATCCATCTGCATATTTGTTGGATCATAGGCATCAAATTCCTTTTCAATCTGGGCCTTAATGGAATTCACCTCATCCTTATGTTTTTAGTGGAACTAGGCCACTTCAAGCAAAACTGAAATAGATCCTAGGCCTCTTCAACACAATTATGTACATCCTTAAGGTTCCTTTACATTTTTTTGTATATAGTGGCACATTTATTTGAGATATCAGCCAACCTTTTCTCATTCAATTTCTTGCTCACTATAGAGTCTAGGCTAATGTGTTGTAAACTTGGTAAAATCTACTCAATTCAAAGGGTTAACTGGCTAAACAGTCCACTTCATATTGCTAAGTCTACATTAAATCATCAACCAAGGTGTGTAATCTTATGATAGTGCATAATTATATATGCCTTCATGGACTTAAACTGCCTAAACTATCCTATTGAGGTTATTCTAATTGCTAGAAATTCACAAAATTATAAAACAGTACAAGTATAAACTGAAACTATTTTCCACGGGTACCTACAGTAAAGGTTGTGATTGAACTTTTGCTAATGAAATGATACTATATTAACTGAAAACTTAATAAAGATTACTAACTCAGCTGAACTATCCTCCAGAGTGCTACTAATGATCATTACATGCATATTCCTAAGAATTCATTCATAATAAGCAAGAAATGAAATCCCAATTAACTTTCATATGATTCATGAATAATGATAAACTAATAACAACTATTGACATAAATAAATAATTGAAAGGTGAAGTGAAGAATAATACCTTGAGTGGCTTACTCAAGTATTTGTTCCCACTTTAGCTGAACTCAATCTAACTAATAGATTTCATGCATTCCATGAATTGATCTCTATTTATTGCATAAGATAAAATATTATAAAATATCCTTGCACAAATCATAATCAATCATTCTGAAGATTCATGTTTCAACTAAAAGTGACAAATAACATAAACTACAAAAAAAACAACTAACTTATGGACTCAACCAATTGTTATATACAAAATGAGGGAATCATTATTGGAAACAATAGCTTAACCAAAATCATTAACTCCAATCCTAGATAATTAGAGCATAGAATTAAGACTTGGAATTATTCAACCTTCAATTGAAAAATAAGGAGAATCATATCAAAACTAGAACCCTGTCAAAAAAAATATGCATGCAATCATATTCCCATCTGTCAAAGTCCCATGTAAGAAAGACCTCTTCTTCAATGTTTATTAATTGATTATAATAACACACGTTCTATCTTCATTAAGTGCCTTCAACCAATGATCATCACGTTCAATTGTTTCTGTAGTTTCCCTTGTTTCAGTGTCCAATACCCCTTTTTCTACGAGTTCATCCTACAATTGATGTGTATCATGGTTCCTCCTTTAGCTGCAAACAAGTTAGTTTCACAAAATACGTACACAAGGATAACTATCATAATTAAATATAGCATTCCATCAACATTCCCATACACATATTCATATAAACCATTTAATACTAATATATTAAACCATAATTCCATCACCATGTTTTTGGGTTTAGGTTTGCATAATGGATATAAAAAGGATAGTATGATATGAAATATTGTTTAGAAATTATGTTAAAAATATCTTAAAGTCTGCATAAAACCAACAAAAAATAAGCTATTATCTAGACCTATCATTTCCCCCCAACTTAACTTTTTGCTTGTCCCTAAGAAAAATACTAAGAGTCTTGATTATACTGTAGAGCAATTTGCCTTAGGTCCATGACTGTACTAGCACCCTGATCCTGTTGTAGATAAAAACCTTGGTATGCTAAAAGTTGCCTCATCTTGATAGCTCCTTCCTTCTCACATTCATCACTTTTATCTCCAGTCCAATGTGGAATTGGATAAAGAAGAATAGGTGGTTGAAATGTGAGAGGTATCCAATGAACTCCTTTGTTTATACTGACTTCCATATATTTTTGCACCCTTTGGAGCATAGTAGTAAATTTGTACATAGAATGTGGCTCCTTTAGCTGTAATTCAGGGGTTAGATCGTTCCATCGGTTCTGCACATACTTATAACACTGTTGAACAATACCTACAACTAGCACTTTCATTCTCTCATAGTCTGCCTCCCCGAGTTTCATTATTCTCTTGCGAACTCCTATATGCCCAAGAAGTTTCATCCACTCATCAATAAATTCTTTTGAATCCTTAACCTCTCTTCTTATTAGAAGTGTAATATATTTCTCCTTTTCATCATATTCTTCCATAATTTCCCCTTTGATTTGTTCATTCCTATAGTAAGAGGAAAGGGCTCTGACTTGAAGATCCCCCACAAACATTAAGGGGTTACATTTTATTTTATCAGGGATCAAATAATTGTGCGAATAAAATTCACATAATTGATTATGGTCTTCAAATGTGGAAGTAGAAAAAATATTAAGAAACTTAGTAGGTTGACTCATAGCAGTAGATTGTTTGCTAACTAATCTATTAAACTAAAAAACACAAGAATCTTTCTTGCATAAACAATGCATAAGTCCTAGGTGGAGGCCCACACTTGATAATTTGTGCAACCTTATCTAGAACCTCTTCCAATTGAATTGTTGACTTATTCAATTCCATTTCTTTCTTTTCCAATTCTTTCATATATCCTTCCTTTTCCTTCTTCCAATTTTCTTTTTCCTTTGCAAACTCATTAGTTACACTCCACAATTGGTAGCCTAGAGAGAAATTTGTGTGATAATCAAGAGTTTTAAGAGGAGGTTTCTCACTTGGGATAGCCAACTCGCTATCCACTGTCTTAGTGATAGCCAATTGTGCCAGAAAATCTAACTTAGCACCATGACCATATAGTTGTAGTTTTTCCTCCATCTCCTAAATTTTTACTTCCCTTTCTTTATCCTTTTGCTCGTAATTTTTCACCAACTCTTCTAGGTGTTTAAATTTTTCCAGTGCTTCCTAGAGTTCTTGCCTCACATTTCTCTCCTCAAGGTAAACTTATTCTCTATCTTCAAATTTCTCATTTCCTCCTTCATAATCTCCCTGTATAGGTCTATCTAGAGCTTCTTTCCTTAAATTATTTGCAATAAATGGGTCCATTGATTCATAATCAGAAGTCATTATCATGTACCTTCTCTTTTTCATAGGTGCATTCATGTCACTGGGGGCATCCCCTCCTAGTTCAAAATTAGTCTCTACAACCATAACATTCTCCTGTTGTTGTTCCTTCTAGTGTTGATTTCCCTGGGGTTGTTCTCTACTCACCTTTCTCCTTCAGGCTCATTTTGATTTCCTATCCCCAAACACTACGGGTGCTTCCAACAAACTGTTGATGTCTTTGCATTCCTCAACCCTAAAATCCTCCCACCTTACTTGTGGGTATTGAATTCTTAGGCTCCTTTTTATCAACAGGGTAACTAAGCAATGGTGAGAGAGGGAACTATCATATTATTTTTTTTGGTATTTTGAAGCCATTCTTTTCAACAAGTGGTATAGGAAATTTGGTACATTTACTACCCTGTTATGGCTAAGATGGCTTAACAACTTAAAATGGGAAGTATATAAAAGGTTTTGTCTACCATCACATGTAATATATCTAAGAGGGACACCTTGCCCATAACCACTGGAGATATAATCTCTTCATACCTTGTGATGAGGAATCCAACTCCTCTCCATGTATGCAAAACTCTTCTTGAGCTATGACTACATCAGACCGAACTGGGAATTCAATTCCTATCCTTGGCAATCTGGTAACTTGAGCAATGGCGGTCTTTGATGCATCCACATAAAGTAATTTTATCATGTCTTTGTTATATTGGAGAGTTTTTACAAATCTTCTCATTAAATCATCACTATACTCCATTAATTTTCGAAAATAATCGAGCCAACCAACCCTTTTGAAGATAGGAAGGACAAATGTCCTCCAAAATCTATTGATGAGTTGTTGAATCTCTTCTTATAACATCTCCTTGCATCCTAGTTTCCTTTACTACTCAGTATTCCAAATTTAGCTCTAAAAATTCAACTCAATCTCTACCTACCACCCTCAACTTCTCTTATGACTTCAAAACCGCAGTTTCCATATATATATTCTTACTACTATACCACACTATCATTGCAAATTCCTCTTCAAATTGAGCTCTAATATAAACCAAGCTAAAGTTCTCAAAAACTCTACAAGGTCTCAAGTTTTAGAAATTTTTGAAAATGGCAATGGAGATAGCAACAAAAATAAAATATGACTAAGGGTTTTTCTTGTAATAATATTCATTAAATTTAGTTTAGGGTTGTAGATTCGAAAATAATAGCGAAAATATCAAGTAAGTGTACCCTCCCCCCAAACTTAATTGGTGAAGTGGTCTCACTTCACGGTGATGATTTGGAGGTCGTATAAACGTGAGTTGATGGAAATTCATAATTTAATATTTTGCATGCATGAAATTAAATGAAAAGTGCATAAAAAGTTTAAAGAAAACTTGATTAATCATAACAACATACCTTAAGTACTGTCATGCAAAAATAATCATCGATGGTGTGTGAAAACTTAAAGAACATATTTTCTTGTTGATTTGATGGTACAAATATTAACTACAAGGTAATGAGTGTCAAATGGTGACTAGATATGATGGAACGAATGTGAGCTAGCGATTTGACAACTTCAAAGATTTGAAATGAACATGAGCAATAAAGCAATTATGTTGTGACACTTAGCATGAATTAATGAATAAAATATGTGGATATTATGGAAATGAATGCGCACAACCTTGCAATAAATATGGCACTAAATGAGTTGAATATTCTTCTAGTCATTGAATGTTGCTATGGGCGTTGACAGTGTCAAGTCCCAATCGAAATGTTGGTAGTGTGAAGCTACAGGTCCCTACGGCATTAGGATCCCTGTGATTATTGGTAATAGGTCCCTCTAAAGATATCTTGAGTATTATTATGATCATACAGTGTGTGCGTGAATAATGTGTTGTGTGTGCTTGTGGTTTAAAGCATTAGAAATTATGCCTAGGTGATTTCAAGGGTTGAGTTGTGTAACTCAACATCTTGATCACCAAACATGCTTGGTATGTCCCATATTACTAATGTAGGAGTCTATGATTTAGTTTTTGTTTCAGGTTCACAATGATCACCATATTGCTGGACTAATGAATAAATGAAGTCATCATGTTGTATTAGTTTCTTTTATAACTTCAGTTCTATGGCCATTAACAAGAAGTGAGAACCAAACTGCATCAATAGTGTACAACTGTACTACTCCATTAGGGTAAACCTTGCTAATCTCATAGGGGCCCAAACATCTAGATTGGAATTTATCCTTGAAATCCTTATATCATGAATCATATAATAGTGACCAATATCCTATAGTGAACTCTTTTGTTTTAATGTATTGATCATGGCATTTCATTCGTTGTTGTTGTATTACCTTTATATGATGGACTGCTTCCACTCTTATCTCATCCAACCCATTTAAAGAATGCAACCTTTCCTTTTGTGCTTTTGTTAAATCCATTCCCAACTCCATTTATGTCCTCAATGTTTTTTATTCAAACTCAATAGGAAGGACTGATGTCTTTCCATAAACTAACTCATAGGGTGTAAACCTAGTGGTTGTTTTCCATGTAGTCTTGTATGCCCAGACTGCTTTTGGTAACCTTGAAACCCAATCTTTCCCATGCAACCACACTATCTTGGTGAGAATACTCTCAATCTTCCTATTGGTGACCTCCACTTGACCATTAGCCTGTGGATGATAGGGTGTTGATTTCTTATGTCTAATTTGGTGTTCCTCAACCAACTTGGTGATTAGATCATAAATAAATTGGGGCCCTTGGTTAGTGACTATTTCTTTAGGTACTCCATAACTAGTAAAAATATCTTCATATAAAAACTTAGCCACATTACCATCTCTTGCAACTTGTAGGGCCTTGACTTCCACCCATTTTTTTAAGTAATTAGTGCAAACAAGGATATATTCCTTATTATTAGAAGTAGGAGAGATCGGACCAATGAAGTCCAGACCCCATTTATCAAAAGGTGCCAATGTCAACTGAGGTTGTAAGGGCATCTCACCACTCTTTGTTGGCCTTCCCATCCTTTGAAACTAATCACAAATCATGGTGTATTTAACAACATCCTTATGTAAAGTAGGCCAATAATAGCCAGTTGTGAGGATCTTAAAAGTGGTTCACTTTGCTGCAAAATTACCTCCACATGGCTCATCATGGGAGACTTTTATAATATCAAGAATCTCATCTTCTTTGATGCATCTTCTCATGATGTTATCAGGCCCTATATAAAATAGAAAACCAAATATCCAGGAGTAAGGAAAACATTTATGAACCAACTGTCTCTTCTCTCTTGGTGAGAAATGTGGTGGAATCTTCCCTATGACCAAATAATTAGCTATATATGCATACCAAAGTGTTTGTACATGCAAAGAAAACAAATGTTCATCAGGGAATGAATCATCCACCACTCCTTCAGTTGATTGTGTTGGTAGCCTTGATAGGAAATTTTCCACCACATTTGCTTTTCCAGGCTTATCTACAATGGTAATGTCAAATTCTTGTAAGAGAAGTAACCATCTTACCAACCTACCCCCAACTACTGGCTTGTTCATCAAATACCTTATTTTTGTGTGATTTGTATAGACAAAGACTGAATAGCTAGTAATATAGTGTCTAAATTTATTAATAGCATAAACAATGGCAAGCATCTTTGTTTCTATTATAGTATAGTTTAATTCTGCCCCTTGAAGATTCTTGTTGATATAATCAATTGCATACTACTCGTTACCCTCCTTCTTACCCAAGACTGCTCTAATGGAAAAATTTGAAGCATCTATATGTATGTGAAATGGGAAAGTCCAATTGGACCCTCTCAACACTAGTGCTTGAGTCAGAGCTTTTTTAAATTCTTCAAAGGAGTTTGGACACTTAGAGGTCCATTCAAACTCAATGTCCTTACTCAAAAAAACAAATAAAGGTTAAAAAATCTTACTAAAATCTTGAATAAACTTCTTGTAGTAGCTTGCATGACCAAGGAAGCTCCTAATATCTCTTTGTTCATGAGGGATAGGTAAGGTAGATATTATCTCAATTTTGTGTGAATCAACTTGGATTCCTACATGGGATATAAAGTTTCCCAATACTATTTCTAGTGTCATTATCATGAAACACTTCTCATTGTTGAGTGATAGGTTGTGTTCCTTACACCTTTTTAATACTTTTTCCAGATTACTAAGAGCTTTCTCATAACTTTCACCATAAGTGGTGAAGTCATCCATGTATATCTCCATGCAATCATGTGCAAAATCAAAAAATATGTTAAGTACTGTTGTTTCAAAGGTAGATGGAACATTACACAAACCAAAAGGTAAGACAAAATATGCATAGGTTCCCTAGGGGCAGGTGAATATAGTCTTATCTTGATCTTCTAGTGCAATCTTGATCTAGTTATAACCACTAAAACCATAAAAAAATGAGAAATATTTCTTCCTTGCCAAAGAATCAAGAACTTGGTCAATGATTGGCAGTGGGAAGTGATCCTTCCTCATGGTAGCATTTAGTTCTCTATAATCAATACAAACTCTCCATTTCCCACCTTTCTTGGAAACTATTACCAATGGTGAAACCCATTCACTGTATGATATAGGGTATATAAAACCTGCATCTAAAAGCTTTTGCAGTTTAGTTTTTACTACATCCCTTAGATTTGGATTCATGTGTCTCTGTGCTTGTCTTATAGGTCTATAACCATCATTAATATAAATTCAATGCATACATAGATCAGGATCTATCCCCTTTGTATCATGGTAATCCCATGCATATATAGCTAAGTGTGCCTGCAACACCGATTGTAGAGAATTTTGTTGTTCCTCTGTCAAGGCAGTGTTGATATTTAACTTCCTGGCATAATTTCCAATTCCTTTGATGACTCTTGAACTGATGAGAGATCAAGGCTTGGTATGATTCGTAAACATTTTTTAGGAAGTAATGAATGAAATAGTTGTGATATATCTTATGTGGAATTAGTAGGTATAATACTTTGCAAGGGGTCTTGTGGGCATATGAGATAGTCCTGCTGCTGCGGACTCCTACCACAATCATTTTGGATTATATGATAAATGAGCTCATCTTCATCTTGGTCGTCTACTAAGGGGCTATGCTCTATAGTCATCAGTGTCTGTAGAGAATAGTTATGTTCCTCTTCCTCACCCAAATTTGGCTAAATGGTATTCTCAAGGTCTACAAATGGTTGGGTAGGTGGATAAAGAACCAAGCTATTTGTAATTGTTCCATTACATATTATCATTTTACCAAATCTACAACCTATAGATGCATTGGTTGTTGCCAACCAAGCCTTGCCTAGGATAAGTGGCTAACCTGCAAGATTAACTTTGGGTTGTAGCACTATAAAGTCTGTAGGGTATTCCCAAGAATCCAATGCACTAACTAGGTCTTCAATAATTCCCCTAAGCTTGATCATGGACCTATCAGCTAATTTCAAAATAGTTTGTGTGGGTCTGATGTTGACCAACTAAAGTAGCTACATTGTTTCTTTTGTCATGACATTGATGGTTCCCCCCAAGTCTATAAAAGTATTCTTAATGAGGGTCCCATTGATCTTAACATCCACAAATGGACTACTAGGATTGGTATAATTAGGGATTGTAATGTTCCCCAACATGATATCTGCAAGATTTCCCAAGACATGGACTGTCTGTGGGTCCTTTCTTTTCCTACCTGGTTTCTTAAGACGAAGATCCCGTATAGTTTTTGTATATATAGGGATGTCTTTGATAGATTGGATATGTGGGATTTTGATGTTCACATCTTTCAATTGTCCCAAAAGGTTTGTCTCAGCCTGTGTGTGATGTTTTAGTATAGTTAGGTGTTCAGGAAAAGGTGGCTTGGGATTTGAGGTAGTTTGGTGTAATTGATTTTGTTTAGGCTCCAAAGATGATTTATCAGAAGCCTCAAGTGTAGGTTCCCCATCTTCCATTTCTATAATTTGTGGGGATGAAGTTCCAGCAAGTTTTTTTTCTGATTTGAGGTGGACATCACTCACGTCTACCCCACAAGTGGGGTATTACATAGATTCATTAGTATAAACCCATTGAACAGGCTTAGTGTTAGGGTTAGGTGCAAGTTGGGTAGGTAATTGTTGCTTGGGTGGATGGGATGTAGGATTTGATGGAGGCATTATGTCTTCTTGTTTTTGTTGTTGTGGAAGAGAGAACATGGGCTGCTGATAGTTCATATTTTGTTGTTGCCATTACTGGCCTTTCTGCCATTAAGGTTGCCACTTATTCTGTTGGGTTGGCCTTTATGGATTATAATTGGAACCTTGAAAATTCTATTATGGCCAAGAGTTTTTTTTTTAATTCCAATTTGGTTGAGGGTTTGGCCATTGAGGATTCTACCACTAGTTTTGGTTTGCTTGCCAGGGCTGAGAGTTTCAAGCAGAAAAGTTTTGGTTGCCAATAGGAAAAGAGGAATTAAAGCTAAGGGGGTCTTGTGACATACCTTGTCTCTATTTCCAAGGCCTCCTTTGTGCTATATAAAATATTTGGCCATCATCTCCTTCTATGGGTTGAAATTCAATCTTCTCAACTTTATCCTACTAGACATTGGCCACTCTTTTACATTTACAATTTTCTTTTCTTTGCCTGCAACTTCGACAATATCTTGTGAGCATAGCCTCAACTTCTTCCTAATTTTTCTTGATGTGGAGATTATCCAACTATGTTTCCAAATTATTGATTATATCCTCTTTCATATGGGATAACAAATTGCTTAGCTCTACTTTTGAAACCTCGACAAATGATTTACCAAGAACTGGTGTTCTATTTTCTCTTGGCCTTTTTGTGAAGGTTCTAGAATAGTTTCTACAAATTTTATAAATTTATTCAAATGCCAATTGAGAGACGCCCACTCCCCCAATAAGATTGAGGGAATCCATGCAATCTTCATTAACCCCTCTCAAAAATACTAACTTGAGAGATTCTTCTGAAAAACTTATTCTGGGGATTTTTCTTTAGAGCAAACTAAAATCTTCCAACATAATCTTCTAAAGGTGCATCATCCTTTTGTGTCATTCAAAATATATCATCCTTCCTCCTGTCAGGCCCTCTACAATAGTCCTTATACTTCTCCAAAATTAGTGTCTTCATGGTGTCCCAATTAGGAACAACATCTTTACCTAATCCCATAAACCATCTCAAAGTTGCATCTTTGAGAGTGGCAGGAAAAAGATTTAACCTACATGCATCAGAAGTATAATCATAACTTCTACATAAGACATCAAATTCAAAGAGGAATGTATCTGGGTCTTCAATTATTAACCCATAGAAAACTAGCAAGGGTGAAGGAGGAATGTTCTTCAACACTATAGCCCTTTGCGGGTCAATAATAGGAGACCCAAATTTTGTTCGAGCATCATCATCATCTATTGCATCACCCATGGTGCGGTATGTTCCTTTTGTATGTGCACTAGAGGTTGGTGAAAAGGGAATTTCTTCTTTAGTGGTACCTTCTCTCTAATTACTAGGGTCACCAATTTCTACAATAACTTCCTAGCCTGTGGAGGGAAGGAACCTACCCAAGAGATTTCTCTGCCTTCGCATACATGAAATATGACTTTAATTCCAACAACCCACACAATGTTAGTATCCTGGTGTTGAAAAGATAGTATCTAATAGTCCTAATGCTTCAAAAGAGAAATTAACTATGAAAATTGTAAGAACAAGTCTATGAAGATAGCACCATCCCCGACAACGACACAAAAAATGTAGACTCTAGGCTAATGTGTTGTAAACTTGGTAAAATCTACTCAATTCAAAGGGTTAACTTGCTAAACAATCCACTTCACATTGCTAAGACTACATTAAATCATCAACCAAGGTGCGTAAGATTATTATGGTGTAGCATTATATATGCCTTCATGGACTTAAACTACCTAAACTATCCTACTGAAGTTATTCTAATTGCTGGAAATTCACAAAATTGTAAAACAGTTAAAGCATAAACTAAATCTAGTTGCTACGAGTACCTACAATAAAGGTTGTGATTGAATTATTGCTAATTAAATGATACTATATTAACTAAAAACTTAATAAAGACTATCGACTCAGCTGAACTATCCTCTAGAGTGCTACTAATGATCATTACATGCATATTCCTAAGCATTCATTCATAATAAGCAAGAAATGAAATCCCAATTAACTTGCATATGATTCATGAATAATGATAAACTAATAATAGCTATCAAATGAAATAAATAATTGAAAGGTGAAGTGAAGAACAATACCTTGAGTGGCCTGCTCAAGTATATGTTTCCACTTTAATTGAACTCAATCTAATTAATAGATTTTATGCATTCCATGAATTGATCTCCATTTATTGCATAAGATAAAAGATTACAAAATATCCTTGCACAAATCGTATTCAATCATTTTGAAGATTCATGTTTCAACTGAAAGTGACAGATAACACAAACTGTGAAAGACCTCTTCTTCAACATTTATTAACCAATTATAATAATGCACATTATATCTTCATTAAGTGCCTTCAACCAATGATCATCACGTTCAACTGTTTCTGCAGTTTCCCTTGTTTCAGTGTCCAATGCCCGTTTTGCTATGGGTTCATCCTGCAACTGCTATGTATCATGGTTCCTCCTTTAGCTGCAAACAAGTTAGTTTCACAAAACACGTACACAAGAATAGCTCTCATAATTAAACATAACATTCCAGCAAAATTCCCATACACATATTCATATAAACCATTTAATGATAATATATTAAACCATAATTCCATCACCATGTTTTTGGGTTTAGGTTTGCATAATGGATATAAAAAGGATAGTATGATATGGAATATTGTTTAGAAAGTATCTTAAAGTTTTCATAAAACCAATATTACAAGCTATTATCTAGACCTATCACTCACTTCATTCTCCAATTTCCCCTCAAGGCCACTGGAATACTCTTTGAAAGAATTAAGCAATAATTTTAGGTTATGCACACCAGATAAAGAATTATCAATATTGGCACTAGGAAAACTCTTTTGCAGCACCTTCACTGCCTCATCTATCAAATATGCACTCTTTTTATGTGTTTGTAAGATCTCCTTTTTGGAATATGGATGAAATGCATCTCCTAGTTGTAATTTGTGCATGGGTATATCTTGTCCATATCTACTTGACCATGTTGCATCAGAATTTGTAAAAACTATGCAAAAATAACTAGTTGGAACTGGAGTTGCATGCTCAATAAGCTCTTCAAGGAATCTTTGGAGGTTCCAAAATATTCACCAACTATCTTCACATTTTTTCAACTCTCTTCTCCTCAGCTTTTTCCTTGTCACCAATCCTATCTTTTACTTTTTCATCTTTCTTCTCCTTATCAACAATACTGGACACATTCTCAGTCTTCTTTTCATCTTCAATTGATTTATCATTTTTATTCGAAGAAGGTAGATTTTGTGTATTCAGTGCCTCAGATATCTTCAATTTGTCTTGTACAACCTCTTTTTTTTTGCATTCTTCCCTAATTCTAAAGGAGGTGTGATGTGATTTGTTTGTGTATCCTCCTTATGCATCTTACCAACATTTTCTTCTACAATCGAAGGGGTATCTTCTTGCTCATTCTCCTTTTCTACATCATGATTATGTTTTGGAGCATCTATATGTTGCACATCTTCTGAAATATTAACTTCCAGGAAAAACATATCATTATGCAATTATTCTTCGCTATCCAAAGTCATACCTAAGCTCTTTGCTAGATTGGCAACCTTCTCAACTGTTTCATTCCCGAGCCTTTTCAGAATCATCTTTGTCTTTGATCATTAGTGTGGTGACCCTTTTTTTGGTCCTAAACTCTTTATTATACAATTGAGTTAATTTAGCTCTATCCTCATCTAAAAGGGTAGCACTAACTTTCTCCAAGGAAAATGATCTCAACTTTGCATCTTCATTTATTGCTTCTTCTCTTCTTGCAAGCAATGCACTTTTAAAATCTTCAGGCAATTGTCCTTCAATATCCTTCATGTTGACATCAAATGCAACTATGTATCTGAATATTTCCTCTTCTATTGTAGACTTATTAGTGTCATCCATAGTGATATATAAGGCAACAGTTTGTTCCAATGTTTCATGCTCAACTATACCATTAAACAATTCTTCTATTTTAAGAGGGTTATGTTTTCTTACTGGGGAAGACTTATCCTTCTTCTTGTTCTTAGCTACCAGAGATGTCTCTCCTTTACCGGACTTTTCTTTCTTCTCCCTCACATGTATTTTGAATCCTTCTTTTTGTTTCTCCAACTCTTCTTCACTATCTATGTCTACAATGTTAACTCTTGTTTTCTTTGCACTGGTTTCTACTTGTGATACTTCGGATTTTCTTTTTCTTGTGAGAGGTTCTTCTTCATAAAAACTCATGCATATTTCTCTTGTTTCCTTTTCCTTCAATATTCTCTTTTGTGGGGCATCTTGTTGCTTCACTGGAGTAGTCTTTACTTTTACATGCAGACTCTATTATTTAATTGGAGTATTGGTTGAATCCTTTCTCTTTGTTCCACTGATAGATGGCATAGTCCTAGAGGACTTGGGGGAAACTGAAGAGGGGGTAGATTTTCTACTAGATCTTCTTATGCTAGATGCACATCCTAGAGAACTAGATATGCTTTTGGCTTTCTCAACTTGGTCCTTTGATAGACCCATCATCTTTGAAACCTATGCAGTCATCTTCTCAATATTTTTATTTATTTATTTTTCCCTCTGCTCCATGTGCACAACACTGGACTTCTCCTCATATGTCCCAAATATTTCCTTAGAGTTTTTGTTAGGATTTCTCAACATAAAGTTTATTGAACCAGTAATTTCTTCCTCTGTTATTTCATATCCCATCTTTGGAACCCAAACAATTCTAGGCTCAACAACTTGTATTATGTAGGAATCCTTTGTCACCATGAAAGTGATATCATTTTTGTACTTCTCTATCATGCTCCAGGGAATCCTTTCTCTGGCTTGCATGTTCCTTTGAAAGGTTTTAAAGAAACCCCATAATGCAGTCTCCTGTGCATTTGCATCACCCAACCTCATTAGGTGGTCTTTGATCTAAAATGCCACTGGTCATTCCTTCAACCACACTATGTTCCTGGTTCAAGGAACCTCATTATGAAAGTAAAATAGTAAAAAAATGTTCAAGGTACCAAACTTGAAGGGGTATCGAGAGTCCTTAGTATTCTACAAGTTCTCTAAGAGTTGTTCCCTTAACAACTCACACAAATCATAATCAACACCTTTCTTTACCATCTCATATGTAGTGTTGATGGAAGTAGCAGAAACATAGTTCTCTCTATTTGTAAAGTAAATCTTGTAGCCTATCATCATTGATGCATGTTTTACTACATGGTCTTTAATTTCCTTGATAGTTAGGGCTCTCTTGTCATATTTTTCACTTGTTAAGTTCATATATTATCTTATTTTATGTTAAGATACAATATTTATTTTGGTATTCAAATGTTTCTAAATCAAAATAGTATGTTGTTCCACTATATGTCCCGAAGATCATTATCAAATAGAACATTCAAACATGCCATATAGTTAGAAATTGGTTGTAAACATACCTTTATCACTCCTTATTTCATAATATTGGTTTGGAATTGTTACACCTTGTTTTATAGTTACTAAGTTACTTTTACCTTCACGAGTGAAAGCGTTGATAAATGCAAATTTTAACTTTAATATGTTTAGTAGGAGAATGGAATACTGAAATATGCATTAAGATGTTATTACTTTTAAATGAATGATTTGTTTATATTGATGAAATGTGATGAAAGTGTGTATTTTAATGTGAATATTTTAATGCTTTGTTGATACAAATGTTTTATGATGCAAATAGATTTAATGTGAATGGCTAACTACCTATGCAATGTATTAAGTTGAATGTAGGAACATATTCAAGCCTTGGGTACATGAGGGGAAATATCACTCAGGAGAGGATCTTGGTTTGGTAACCCTTAATAAGCCTAAACTAAGCTTTCACACACTCACTTCTAGCTGGGTTAAGTCGAGTCATTAGCTTGAGAAATGACCTAAGTTACCTTTAACCTTGTTAGTGCATGATTTAGAAGAGGTTATGATCTTGTTTGTGAATTTTCATGATCAGGGTTATGTGATTGAGTCTCTTTATTGAGTTTGATTTCTTCTTTGTGTATTTATGTAAATCAACGATTATATATATAGAATGTTGTAGACACCTAAAAATTTCCTAGCTTGCAAACTAACATTTTGGCAGTCATATTCATCTATTAATTAAGTGATTTAACATCGCTTAATTAATTCATCATCGAACAACATCGAATAACATCAAACAACATTAAACATCATCTCGCAACACCTTGTAATGTCTCAAAATGACTCGAAATCATCTTGAAACATCTTGTAACATCTCAAAATGACTTGAAATCATCTCGAAACATCCCGTAACATCTTGAAATGACTCAAAATCATCTCAAAACATCATGTAACATCTTGAAATGAATCGGAATCATCTCAAAACATCTTGTAACATTTTGAAACCATCCCAAAATATCTTGAAACATCTCATAATCATCTTGTAACATCTCATAATCACCCTGAAACATCTCAGAATCATCCCGTAATGTCTCAGAACATCTCAAAACCATCTCAGAATGACTTGAAACATATTAGAATCATCCTGCAACATCCCACATCACACCACATCAAAACGACATCCAAAACCCTAATTTATCTATGAATTGAATAATACAACATTATTTAATTAATTCACTTTTTCATCATTTCTGACAAATTGAATAAATTTCATTTATTTAATAAAGTCCTAAAAACCCTAATTTGGCTATCGATTAAATAAAACATTATTTGATTAATCCATGTTTCATCATTTTGACCAATTAAATAAATCACATTTATTTAATAAAGTCCTACTCTCACTTTATTTCATCTAGATTGATTAAATAATGCCAATTATTTAATTACGTCGCTAAATCACCTTATTCCCCTAAGTTGATTAAATTATTAAATCATAATAATTTAATTATGATACTTTCCCTCCAAAATTTGAATATTTAAATCAAACTATTTAAATCGATTATAAAAAATCAAATCAAACTAATGCAACTTTGTTTGCAAAAGTCAAACTTGATTTGCACGTTCAACTCCAAAAAAGGAATTAATTAATTAAATCAATTAATTCATATTCCTCACCCACTTTCTAATTGAGCAAATTACAATTGTTGACTGAGCAATCTAATTTGTTAACTAATCGATCTAAATTGCTAACTGAGCAATCTAAGTTTGTTAACTAATCAATCAAATTCCTAACTGAGCCATCTAAATCCCGACTGATCAATCTAATCCCTGACTAGCTAATCTAACTTCTCATATATAAATCCTCTCAACACACTCCGACCATTGATTTGGATATTCTTCAACATGATTTTGATCGTCCATTTCAAATCTCATTTTTTATATAACAAACCCCTTTCCTCACAAATAAGGATCGTAGAATCAATATCATTTACACAATGAAGTACTATTGACATTCACAACCACCATTGTTAGTGCTTCAACCTCATTTCTTCAATCAACCAACATCAAGCAATCGTTCATCAAAGCTTTTGCACATGAACTTTGGAGGCTTCATGGTGATAAGAACAACCCAACATCAAGCGAATACACTCTACTATGGGATGGTAACATTGTGCTTCTTTTATACATTAAATTTTGTAATCATAGATTCATTTATATATGTTAAAATAGCATAGTTTCATTTCGTATGTGTAGGATTAGATCTTAGATTAATATGTTTGATCTTAGTTTAGATTCTTAGATTAGCATGTTTTGATCTCATTTTTAGTCTAACATTCTCCCCCTCACACATTTTGGCACACCCGATGGGACCCTTGTCCCCTCCTCTAACATTCATTTAAGCCATTTTTGAAGTTGTAGGTCTCGGAAGCGCACTTGACGAAGTTTTCACGCACTTGACGAAGTTTTCACACACTGCCCAGAAAACCCGTGCACTTGATTGTCAAGAAAACTGAGCAGTTGTAACAAGAAATACGCACTTGCCATGGGAACTGTGCATTTGGAACAAGAACCTCACAATCACTTCGAAAACCTCACACTTTCTCTTCTTAGGTTAGCATCTACACGAAGATTTGAGCATCTGCTTCTGGAACTGATCATTTGTATTTTTTTTTTAGCATTTACATTTATTTTTAGCATTTTCTCTGAAAGACAAGTGCATGGATCCTGCACTATTGTAATGAATTTCCTTCCTAGTGTTTGCTTGTTTTGAAGGTACTAATGGTTTTTTTATATAGGGTTTAAAACATGTTAACTCATTTTGTGCAAGGAAGACAATCGGTGCAAGATTTTTAGATCCACAAATGTTTTTTACTAACGTAGGAACTTTGATTTTGGTGCTTTAAAAAGAACAACTCAAACTCACATTTGTTTTTGGTGTTGTTAAAAAAATTTGAACAAAATTCATGCTTTCTTAACTTAGGAACTTGATTTTGGTGTTTTAAAAAGAACAACTCAAACTCACATTTGATTTTAGTGTTGTAAAATTGAAACAATTTCATGTTTTCTTAACTTAGGAACTCTCATTTTTGGTGCTCATAAAAAGAACAAAAAAAACACTTCAATTTTGGGATCTAAAAATGAACACATTTCATGTTTTCATAAATAGTAACTTTATTTTTGGTGCATAAAAAGAGTGCACACGATTTCCATTTTGTTGACACATGCTCAATTTACATTTGTTGACCAATTAAAGATTGAGACTGTTTTCTTAGAAACACTCAAGTTTGGAGCTTAAAATGAACAAGTTATTTCTTTTGTATTGCACCATTGCTATTTTTGATTGATATCCTAAATACTTACTATTGGTGCAAATAAAAAGAACAATTTGTTTATGTTATTCACATATTTTTGGGGATAACACCACTTGAGGTGTTCAAAAGGAATCAATTTGTTATGGATTATTCATTGTGCATTCATTAATTGGCAAATATAAGGTGTTTTATCTTCTCCCCTCGCACCTTTTGGCGATCTTGGGTGAGCGAAAGAATATTTTTTAGCATTGCACTTTATTTTCAAGTTTACCTTAAAGAGAGGGCTTGCTTTGAGATACATCCCATGCTGGAGAACTCATTGCAAGGTCTCGAAGCACGTTTATTGGTGGGCTATATCAAAGGTTGCAAAATCATAAGAAAGTAGCTTTAATCCATGCTAACAATAGACTACACCTAATCCCACACCTTAAGTGGAATGGGAATGGTTAAAGAGCCTTAAGTGGCCAACGGGTGAGTGTCAGATTTTCACGTTCATAATTATCACTAAGAACCAAATTAGTTTAGAGGCCACCCTATTATCCAAAAATATTCTCTAAAAGTGGTGCATCAAAATTTACTTCTGAGAAGTTACTTTCCATGCCCGACTATAGGCCTATGCCATAAGTTGCATGTAAAATAATCTCTTCGAAGGATGAGGCAATCCTACGTAAGAGAATGGTTACTATCTCCTAGGGTTGCAATTGCTTGTTTATGTTAAACTTGCCCATTACATTCAAAACAATTTAATATCAAATTATGTGGTTGATTTAAATAAAAATAACACATTCACACAAACACTGAACAAGATGGTTGAACCACAAACCCTTTGATTTAGTGCATACTTTTAAAAGAAGCCTTATGTTTGCACCCCTTGAAAGGATCTTTCCTTAAAGGTTTTCAAACATCCCGACTTTGATTTTAGGTTACATTAATCAAAGTAAACATTTGGGAACTATGGCTTGGGTGTTGTGATTTCACAACCTAATTTATAGACATGAACGTCACATAAGTCCATGCTTGCTAAGTTAGTCCAAGTGTTGTTTTATCACTTGCCATACTTCAAACACGGAGAAAAAGTTAGAGAGAGTTGTTTATAGGATTATTGTTCGAACCAAAACAATTGGAAAGCTAGAAGGTCAAATAGTCCCACATCCATTATTTCCTTCCTACCTATTTGAAATCAAAATCAAACAAACCATTGGGGTCATTCCTCCACTCAAACGTCTATGATATCAACAGTTACTTAGGACTCACAAATAGTACAAGTAAGATTTCTTGCAACATATCCTTTGGATAAGGAAGTGGAATATGGACCCTAGTTCTTCAACATTTTGATTTCCAATAAGTAGTACCATTCTAAAACAACACTCAATCCCTAGGGTATTGAGATTCACAACAACCATCCCATAACACCATCAAACTTCCCCAGTACAACAACCAAACCTTGTACCACGGATCCTTCAACCTAGTCTCACATATATCGAAGGTGAACAAACTAACATCATAAGCAGCTTGAGAGCCTTCATTTTTTAGAAGAACAAAACACTCCACCAGTTTCTCACCACATCAATTGTCCTAGACGAAGAGGAAGAGAAAGTTGACATAGCAGCAAAAAGACCCATATTACCACCAACTACATGGCAATAAATATCCCCTTCATGATCTCACACAAGGTCAAGATCCCTAAGGTAAAGGCCACAGGTCATCATTTCAGACTTAGGCATCTTAATCCAAAATCTCTCAAGAAACACCTTTGGGCACTTCACAAAACCAAAACTAGGTTGTTATACAACTTTTACAAACATGCTTGAAGGAACAATCTGAACTTGTATTCCTTCTACTGTTGTCAGAATCCTAGTTTATTCCAACAGTTCCAATACCTCACATAATCTATAGGACAACATTCTGCCTTAAGAGTTCAAACATTATGCCACTCTCTCACAAATGACCCGAGTTGTTTATGACCACTACAAGATCACAACACAAGAAGAAAATGGAAGCCAACAAGAACAACACCAGTATCCCACAAGCAAACACCATGAATGATAGAAGTGGCCCATGAGGATATAAACCAAGTGACCTTTTTGATAGGGTACTGAGCAACCATAACATCTCAGCCAAAATGACAACATCAATTTATTACTCGAATCATCTTATCCAAGGCAACAACTTCAAGGGTTTCAAAACCCCATCAAGGAATAAGTCCAAAACATCAAATTTCCCTAAATAAAATTAAGAGAGATCTTGAGAAAAATAAATGAAATTGAAATCCGATGTATCGCCAATGCCATGTGTAAAGTCAGAACATTACATATCCACAACCAACGAAAATCATTCCATAAACACCTTAATATCCACATCAACAACACTTCCAATATCAGTAGTATCAAGAAGTTTCACAACACAAAGGTGTACCTCAAGTAAAATATCAAAATGTACCTCAATCACAGTATCAAGATTCCACAACACCAAAATGTACCTCAAGTGCAATATCAAAATATACCTCAAACACAGAATCAAGGATTTTTTAAAAGTCAAGAGCAAAACAATCAAGAAAAGCCACAGAGGAAAGATTACCAACTAGGAAGGAAATTCACCCCTTTGGGAGAGACTTTAGAGGCAATCATGCATGAACTAGTACAACAGGACCTTATCAAAATCAACGATAGTCCAACTTATGGTGAACCAAGCCTTAAACTCCCTTGGTATAACCAATACGAATGATGTGAGTTCCACAAAATCAAGGGTCACCCAACAAACAGATGTGTTACCCTCAAAAACCTCATCCAAGACCTCATTGATTAGGAAAAAATAGCTATTAAAAATTATGTTAAAGGGCTATCTACCAATGACAACAATGATCAAGAGCTATCTATCACCAATCACATTGGAAATGTTTCTACATCATCTAGTGAGAAAGATGACATACATCAAGAATTTAGTCTCAATCATGATCAAAATCAATCACCCAATCTAGCAATAATTCAGTCCAAGATATATTGGTACCATCCAACCTCATGGCAATACATATTGATGATCAAGACACTCTTGATCCAACGCTTATACCCAATGCAGAAAATCTAAGCCAAGATTCATTACCCATATGTCCACATTTTGAGGAAAGCAAAGGATCCTTTACAAGCAATCCCTTCTTTGAAATTGATCCATGTCAAGAATGTGATCTAAAGCATGTCAAAGATAATACCACACAAAATCAGGATCAAGAAACCTTACCATCAAAATACTACAATGACTTGGTAGATATCTTCCAAGACATCCAAGATTTTCCAAAAGAAGAAAAAATCCATATACCAATCACACATACATCTAACCATGAGATGCTTACTCCTAATGGAAATGTAGATGATCTTCATCCAAGACAAGAGTATCATACTCTTGAAATCATTACAAAGGAACAATAGTCTCCTACTCTTAGCATATGTACACAAGATCAAGACATAGCAAAAGCTAGAGACATATCAAAAAGGGATCATGAAGAAGACTTATATATAAGTTGTGAATCAGAAAACATCCTATGGAGATATATCAAAATGGACCATAAAGAATACTTATATATAAGTTGTGAATCATAAACATCCTATGCAAATATATCAAAAATGAATCATGAGGAAGACTTTTACGTGGATAGTAAATCAGAAACATCTCTTGAAGAAGCATTAAAATCTGATATTTCATAAGATCATGTCAAAGGAATCAATCAAGAAGCTATCCCACATCTGAAGGATCCTATCAGTAAAGAATATATCACATTTGAGGATCCACAATAGAGCAGAGAAGGACTAACACTTTGTTTCCAAGGTAAGACATATCCTATTAATGAATTTTTTCAATAGATGGATTATCAAGGTAGAGGAATAGGATTACATGAACAAGGTATCCTAAAACCAATACAAATTATTAACTCTCCTAAGCATCAAAGTCTTGGATCTAAACATATCAGGGATACCTCTATAATATTTGGGGAAACTTTATCTAATGCAAGCATCAACATAGAGAGCACAAAGAGTCCTTATGATGAATTTTCTACCACTACTACAACTATCCATGCCATGAATCATCATCCACACATATTTTCGCCCTCTAATTGGGACCAAAAACAAGAGAAAAAGTTATACCCAAGAACAAAACAAGTCATTGAAGCAAAAGAATCAACAAAGCAAAATGGACAAGAAAATTCAAATGGATACAAAAGAAAAAGTAAGAAAATCATCCCTATCAAACTCCATTAGTCAAAGAAACTATGGGGAAAAATCAAAAGGGGAAGTTCATCCATCAAATATGTCTAGCAATGCAAAAGAAAGCTTCAAGAGTGACTTACAAAGTATATCAAGACGTTGGTCCCAGTCGAATCTCCATATCCACCCATCATTGCTCATCATCCCAAGTTTGGAGATTCAAAGGTTCCAAACTGTCGACTAATCCATATAAATATCATATCCCTAAACACATTTTTCCATCCATGATATCCAAATCTCAAATTAACCATGTGTTAGCAGAAACTCTTTATCATAAGGACTCTAAGGGCACTCTATTGCAATGTGCACATCAAGGTAAGGTTAACTCTAGTATCGATGAAGAAGACAATAATTTCTAGGGGTTACATTCAAGTGCTCATATCCTAACAAAACAACTCCTCCAAGCAGGATATCTTTGGCACGTCATGATAGCAACAACAACCATATCAGTACCAATAGCATCTATATCGGCACCACCAGGTGGCTCAACATGAAAAAAAAGGTCACCATGATGAAAACCTGGTAAACGTGCATCTTATGTGATATATGAAAAATCAAGAGAAAAAGTAAAGAAAAAAATCATCGTCCAATGAAAACCACTATGGTGGTGCTTTGGACAAGTACCATGATGAAAACCTAGAAAACAAGCATCATGTGTAAGAATTGAGCATCTATGTGTACCATTTCAGGTGGAAGCATCTCAGCCTATCCATAATGAATCCAATCTATTTTTATCCAAATCAAACTTATCTTTATCTTGACAAATGTTTGGTATACACTTTACACTTGCTTATGGAAAACATCTTGACATGGGTCCCTATCATTGATCCTATTGTATCCAACATTATTTGAGCCATGAGGCATTATCCAAAGGGCATACTCTATCCAAACATGTTATCCTATCACAAGATAATCCATCACCTAAATTTCTAGACATTGGGGGGAAATGCTTGCATCTTACTTCAGAACAAATCTTGATCTATGTCTTCTAACTCATAGTGTGATCTAGGCATCATCCCATCAACAAGGTATCCCACCAATGCACTATCAAGGTAACCTTTGAAACAATTCATCCCAACAACAAGGTGTACCACCAACGCACTACCAAGGTAGCCTTTAAAGATGACGACAACATGGATTATTCCTTTGCTTGAAAATTCTAAGATATCAACAGTTGATTGAATCCCACAAGTAGTTCAAGTAAGATTTTCTATAACATATCCTCTAGAAAAACAAAGTGAAGTATCAATCCAAGTTTTCAACATATTGAACCCTAGGAAAAAGGGTAAAAATCCAAAAAAAATCAAAAACATCCGAAAACATAAAAAACAAAACATCATTGGATTATTCCTTCACTCGAATAGTCTAAAATATCAACATTTGCTTGAACCCCACAACTAGTTCAAGTAGATTTCCTACAAAATATCCTCTAGACACAAAAGTGGAATATCAATCCAAGAATTGTTTATCCCAAAAATAAGTTTATGCTTTGATTCAAACGGTCGAACTACGTGGTCTTTGTGTGTACAACGTAGGCAAGTCTTATCAGCCCCCAAGGTCTTAGGTCAGTCCCATTAGGTTTTTATTAGGCTTTCTTTCAACTTAGTCAAAAATACAAAATCCAAACAAATCCAAAAAAATCCAAAATCCAAAAAAAATCACAAAATAGCAAAACCCACGAAACCGGTAATAAGATCAAATAGGTGTCGAGGTCATCTCTCCCTCGGCTGCAGTGGTTTGAGGACTATCTACAATCATTTTAACCCACGATATTAGGGTTTCACTCTAAACATGTCAAGCAACACAAAACATGATGACAAACAAAATTTAGGATGACAACAAGCAAATGCTAACAAGTTTTAAATGAAACAAAGTCAAACTCAAGCTCATGACACCAATGGAAAGTTTATCTAAACAAAAACTAAAAACCACCTACACCATTGCAAGGATTAGGAAATTATACCCCATTTTAAAACAAAAGCACTGAAAAATACTTATGTATGACCAAGATATGGTCATTTGAAGATAGGGTAAAAAAGTCCTGATGATAGTCAACTGCATGAATCAAAAGCAAGGTTTTCAAGCAAGTGCGAGGTTTTTAGTCAAGGGTGAGGTTCTTAGTCAAAAGCGAGGTTCTTGGTCAAGGGCAAGGTTTCAAGCTCCAGAGCAAGCAAAGCAAGATTTTAGGTCAAAGGTGAGCTTTTAGGTCAAGTGCATGAATCAAATGCGAGGTTTTCAGTCAAAGGCGAGGTTTTAGGTCAAGGGCGAGGGTTTAGAGGTCAAAAGTGAGGTTTTCGCCTAGAAAATGCAAGGAAAATGATGCAATTGCTCATAAATCACCAGAACTTTGATATTGACTCAAGAAACTTTATACACGCAATACAAGAAAGTAACAAGATGAAAATGAGAAGCGACAGGGTGCATGTCGGGACATTGATGCCTACAGGACATCCAAACTCTCGAAACACAACCACATGATGTGAGGCTCCTCAAATCCTCGCCATTGCTCCTTGACAATCAAAAAAACCGAAACAAAAAAATTCAGATATCTTGAAAACACAACAAACACAACATCAAATAAACATCAAAAAGCACAAAAAACATTTGAAAAAGCTCAAAATACCTATTTTCACCATCACCTATCCACAATAAAGGTTCATCCATACTAAAATAAATCGTCACACTCACCCTTTGACAAAACAAACAAACAAAGCAACATCAAAAGCTAGAACTTTCAAGAAAACAATCACAAGGATTTGAACGCAAACAGACATAAACAAATCCAAGTATAACTACCTATCTATTGAAAATTCCCACAAAAATCTTGAGATATGTCTTAATGGATCCGTTCCTATGATAGACATGATCAACATCAGATAATAGTCCCATTATAGATAGAGCAAGTGATACAACAACATTGTTTTTATCTTTTTTGTAGTCTTATCTTTTTGATTTACTTTCTTGAATTGTTCTCAAGATCTCTTGAGGATGTACATAAGGATTTAGAGAGGAAGGAATGAGGGCAATTGAGTGTCATTTCAGTTTTCTATTTGTTGGATATTTTTGTTATACTACCACAACGAATACTTGCTTTGTTCTGTGTGTGGAAGTTGTTTTGAAGCATTTTGTGTAGCAGTGGTGTGTTAGGTTCTTAATACCTCTTTTGTTACTGGTTTGACATGTTTTTAAGCTTCTCACCCATATAATATATAGGGTTTTCGTATGTCTGGTATGAGCAAGAGTACTCCTTGTTTGTAGAGTCAAATTCCACGCAATGGATACAAAGTCACCTTGGTCATTAATACCCTGGTGCATCGTATTTGTTTGCTACATCAAACATGATTGTTCAAATTGTGAAGCCCCCAAGCACAGCAAGAGAAACTCATCATTGACTAATATCATCCACTTTCTTCTATCTTCTCAATATTACTAACATTTTCTTCTAATCAATTGTTTCTTCGACTAGTCTGTAAATGCATCACATCAGCTTATCAGAAAATTTGGTTCATTAACTAAATTTTTTAGCAAATTTCCCGAGGGGGCACCATCCATGCTATCCTTTCTGGGGCATACTGGGGCAATTTTATTTGAAACAAAGCAACCCATACTTTTTCTCAAAGAGGGGTAAAATGTAGACACCTAAAAATGTCCTAGCTTGAAAACTAGCATTTTGGCACTCATATTCATCTATTAATTAAGTGATTTAACATCGCTTAATTAATTCATCATCAAAAAACATCGAACAACATCAAATAACATCAAACAAAATCAAATAGCATCAAACAACATTGAACATCATCCCACAACATCCTGCAATGTCTCGGAATGACTTGGAATGGTCTCGAAACATCCCGTAACATCTCATAATGACTCTAAATCATCTCGAAACATCTCGTAACATCTCAAAATGACTTAGAATCATCTTGGAACATCTTGTAACATATCCATATGAATCAAAATCATCTTGGAACATCTTGAAACCATCCCAGAATATCTCATAACATCTCAGAAATCATCTCGTAACATCTCATAATAACCTTGAAACATCTCATAATCATCCTGTAGTGTCTCAAAACATCTCAGAATCATCCCATAACATCTCAAAGCCATCCCAGAATGACTTGAAATATCTCAGAATCATCCCACAACGTCCCACATCACACCACATCAAAACAACATCCAAAACTAATTTCTCTATTCATTCAATAATACAACATTATTTAATTAATTCAATTTTTCATCCTTTTTGACAAATTGAATAAATTTCATTTATTTGATAAAGTCCTAAAAACCCTAATTCTACTATTGATTAAATAAAACAACATTATTCAATTAATTCATGTTTCATCATTTTAACCAATTAAATAAATCGTATTTATTTAATAAAGTCCTACTCTCACTTTATTTCATCTTGATTGATTAAATAATGCCAATTATTTAATTACGTCGTTAAATCACCTTATTCCCCTAAGTTGATTAAATTATTAAATCATAATAATTTAATTACGACACTTTCCCTCCAAAATTTGAATAATTAAATCAAACTATTCAAATCGATTATCAAAAATCAAATCAAACTAATGCAACTTTGTTTGCAAAATTCAAACTTGATTTGCACATTCAACTCCAAAAAAAGGAATTCAACTTGATTTGCACATTCAACTCATGGTATAAAGATTTCAAAGATAAATTCTAGTCCAGATGGTTGGGCCCCTATGAAATTAGTCAAGTTTATCCTAATGGGGCAGTCCAATTACACACTATTGATGCAGTCAAATTTTCACTTCTTGTAAATGGCCGCGGGTTGAAACTCTATAAGAAGCCATTACAAAAGGATGATTTCATATTTTTATCGTTTCAACAATATGGCACTAGCAGTGAACTGAAGATAGAATCTAATACACAAAGTGAAACTTTTCATACCTCATCTTGTTGTTATTAATTTACTTTTACCTTCAGAGGTAAATAGGATGGTAAATGCAATCATGATTTTGATATGTTTCGGAATATTGAAATAGGTATCAAGGTATTATTGCCTTGGAAGAGTAATTATTTTACATTGATGATGTACATGTATTGCTATATGAATATGCTAAAGTTTTATGATGTATATATGGATTTATTATGAATGGTCTAACTACCATTGTAAATGTGCTAAGTTGGTTGTAGGGATAGGTTCAATCCTTCGGAAGGGAGGGGAAGTATCACTCAAGAGAAGTGATTGGTCAAATAACCCTTAATGCTACCTATCTGAGCTCACACACACTCAAAATAGAATGGTTGAGTCAAGTCATAGTATTGGGAGTTGGTAAGTCATCCTTAAGTATGATGTGTTTGCATTAGAAAGGGTCTTGATTACTGTTGAGTGCATTCTTGGATGATGTTTATATGTTTTGAGCTTATGAGTTCTTCCTTGTGATCCTCTACTAGATTGATGAGGTTAACATAGGTTGAACATATATATATGTATGCATATTCATGTCAACGATAGACCATACGCATGAAGGAACACATGCATGAGAGTACATTGGTAGATGTACCTATGCATGATTATGAACGGGTTGCTTATGAGCATGGTGTTGTCAAAGGGACAATACGACATGTAAGTATATATGTATATATACAACACACATATATTTCCTATCAATAAGATAGTAATTGTATATATGAGTGATTGTATGGTTGAATGATTATTTGTAATATATGCATATGTCTGACAAGATGTCATTAGGTCCTATGTCTTTAGTTTGAAAATTGCATCAAATATCAACTGGGTAGTGTTCAAAGGTTGTATGCAGTAGGAAACTCCTCAACTATCTCTCATAGATTTTCTTAGTGATTGGGACAACTGAAATGAAACTTAAACTAAGAGACCACTAAAATAGAAATCAAGAAATGATTAACATAAAAAGCATAAAAACTAAACTAGAAAGCATGGAAGTAATTAAACTAATAAGCATGTAAATTCTTCCTTTTCCCGCTCCTCCACATTTGAACTTCCCACTCCTCTATGTTTGAACTTGTTGTGTGCATGGTGGACTCTATTTTGGGGGTACCCAATGGTCCCCCTCTGCCCCCCTGACCCGTGCTCCTCTCTTTTGGGCCCGTGTCTGTCGGGTACCACCTCGGTGGGGATAGTGCTTTCACCTACGGGCTTTTCAAAGATTTTGGCAATTCCGAGAGAATCTTCTGTGTCAGCGATGGAGATCTCTCCGATTGTCGGTTGGAAGGATGCGCTTTCCAATGAAAAACAAGTCTCCTCCTTTTTTCCTTCTTTACCTAAGATTGTCACAGCTTCTAGAATGGAGTTTGACATTCCTGATTCAATTTGTGACAAATTTCTCTCCTCCATGGAGAATGTTGTAGTGGGTAGATTTCTTTCTTATTGTCCAATGGTGGATATGGTTTAGAAATGGGTTGCAGAAAAATGGTGCCTTAAGGGTAGTGTGGATATCTACACGATGGTGGGTGGTCTTTTCCTGTTTAGATTCACAGCTGCGAAGGACTTGGTGGTGACTCTATCATCGGGTCCATGGGTTTATGGGAAACACAGCTTGGCTATGTGTCATTGGAAACCTGGTTTCAACCTTGCTACAGATCTGAATAAGTCAGCTCCAATTTGGGTGCGGCTACCGAGCTTACCTCTTGAGTATTGGGATGAAGCCATCTTCAAAGGTATTGGGGATTCATTGGGTCAATTCATCACCACAAATACTATTACAAAGTTGAAATCTAGGTTAGTCTTTGCGAGACTCTGTGTCAATATTTGTGTTGATAAAGTCCTACCGAACTCTGTCAATTTGTGTTCTAAGTTTGGCAACTGGATACAACCAGTGTGTTACGAAAATGTTGTGGTATACTGTCAAAAGTGTGCCAAAGTTGGGCATCTAATTTATGATTATAAATCTGCAATCAGTTGGGAGGTTAAGGATAATTGTATGGTGGAAAATCCCAATACTCTGTCTGGAAATGTTCCTCGTTCGTCGGGTGACTCTGGGATTGCTCCCTCGAGTGTTGCTCATTCGCATGTGGATCCACTACCTTCACCCACCCCTGTTGGTCCACCTTTTGAACTATCTGACCCTAGTGCTTTATTGGAGCCTGTTGTTAAACCCTTGTCTATCCATATGACTCGGGACCTTGGCTCTTCAGTTGTTGATCCCCTGTTTGTGGTGGTCTCTATGGGGACTCAAGACCCTGGCTCTTCGGTTGTTGATCCTTTGTTTAAGGATGTCTCTATGGGTACCTATGAGGCATTGATTGAGGATGGTGAATCTAGGAGGAAGAGAGCTCTGGTATGATTGATGAATCTACTAAAAGTATGGGGAGTTTGAAGCTTGAGAAAGCTGGGGAAGAAGGGATATGGACAATGCCAAAGAAAAAAGGAAGGAAGAAGAAGGCACATGTAGGAGGTGACTCCAAGCCAGGGATACCTTCTCAGAGGCACACTAGGATGAGGGAAACGACAAATGAGATTGCCCTGGGAAAGCAAAGGACATTGAATGTGTCCTCAAAAAAAGGTCAGAAATGAGAATTATGTCATGGAATGTTCGTGGGCTCAATATCTCCCACAAACAATGTGCTTTGAAAGACTATATAGTGGAACATAAGATTTATGTTTGCCTACTTCAAGAAACCAAAATGATGAAGGTTAATTTTGATAAAATTGCTAAAAAAAATTGGCCTAATGCTTCTTATGTCTATAGTGATGCTGAGGGTGCTTCGGGGGGTCTGGCTGTGCTTTGGAACCCTTATAATTTTTGGGGCTCTAAAATATTCCACTGTAAAAATAGTGTGGGGGCCTCATTCACTTACCTTGGTGAATCCTGGTGTATAATCAATATATATGCTCCTAATCAAAGGAATGCGAGGAGTATTTTGTGGAATAACATGGCAGCTAAAATTAATCTGAATAGGGGAGGTCATTGGCTTGTTGCTGTAGATTTTAACTCTCCCCTCTTTCCGTCAAAAAAAGGTGGTGGTCTTCTGGATTACTCTTACAACATGTCTGACCTAGCTAATTTTTTGAATTCTTCGATTTTAGATGATATTGAGCTCTTGGGCCAAAAATTCACTTGGTCTAATAGACGGGCTGGTGGTAATCTGATTCAAGTTCGGCTTGACTGCTTCCTCTACTCTCTTCATTGGACTAATGTCTTAGATGCCAATCTAATAATTTTTCCTAGGATGGTATCTGACCATAACCCCCTATTGTTGACCACTAATATTCACCCTGATGTTGGTCCCTTTCCCTTCTGCTTTGAGATAATGTGGAACTCTCATCTTGATTTCAAAAATAGAATTACTGAATGGTGGAATATTCCTGTCCAAGGCTCCCCCATGTATAGGATTTTCTTCAAACTTAAACATATTAAAAACATGGTAAAAGGATGGAACAAGAATGTGTTCGGGGATGTGTTTAAAAAAAAAAGTTGTTAGAAGGAGAGTTGAGGACTTTACAAAATAAAATGGAGGAGGGAGATGGCAGTCAGCGGACTCACAACCAAGAATGAGAAACTAGGATGGAATGGGAACGGGTTCTAAAAAATGAGGAGGTCTTTTGGAAGCAAAAATCAAGAGTCCAATGGTTGAAAGAAGGAGATAGGAATACCTCCTTTCATGTTTCTGCCATCAAGCATAGGAAAAGGAATCAAATTCTAAGCTGACTAATGCTACTGGTGAGGTGATTTTGAATCATGCTCAGATTGGCCTCTGTACTATTAACTATTTTTAGGAGGCTTATTCGGCACCAACTGAGGTGCCTAATCTGGCCTTGGACAGTGCGATTCTCAACCATTTTCCTACCTCCATTTCTCAGGAAGATAATTTAGGGATTCTTAGTATCGTTTCTATGGAAGAAGTATGCCTGACTACCTTTAGCATGGGGGTTTTCAAAGCCTCAGGGCTTGATGGTTTTCCTCCTGCTTTTTTTCAGATGTTTTGGGATATTATGGGAGGGGATGTAGTGCTTGCAGCCAAGGACTTCTTCAAATCAAGCAAGATCCTCAAACAATTGAACCACACTTTCATCGCTCTTATCCCCAAGATTAGTGAGCCTCAATCCATGACTGATTTATGACCTATTAACCTCTATAACACCTTCTATAAGATCATTTGTAAGATCCTAGTAAACCGTATCAAACCTCTTCTGGATAAAATCATTAGTCCTACTCAAAAGGGGTTTTTTCCCTAGGTGACATATTCTTGATGCTACTTTGACCACCCATGAACTTTTCCACTCAATGGATAGATGTAACTATGTGGGGGTGGCTCTCAAGCTTGACATAACCAAAGCTTATGACAAAGTGTTATGGGACTTCATCCCGAAGGTCTTAGCTAAGTTTGGATTCAACATTTTGGTCATCAAACTCATTATGGAATGTGTTAATACTATAAAGTACTCTATTATTGTTAATGGACCCCCCTTTGGGTTCTTCTCTGCTGGAAGAGGGATCAAACAAGGAGACCCCCTATCTCCCTATCTTTTCGTAATTATTATAGATGTGCTTAGCAGGAACTTCACTGGTCTGCTGTCAGAGGGCTCCATTATAAATATTTCATGGTATAAATCAATTAATGCATATTCCTCACCCACTTTTTGATTGAGAAAATTATGATTGTTGACTGAGAAATCTAATTTGTTAACTAATCAATCTAAATTGCTAACTGAGCAGTCTAATTTTGTTAACTAATTAATCAAATTCCTAACTAAGCCATCAATTCCTAACTAAGCCATCTAAATCCTAACTGATCAATCTAAAATCCTGACTGATCAATCTAGTCCCTGACTAGCCAATCTATTTCTCAATCACCCCAAATTGTGCAATCAACTTTGCACAATCCTCTCAACACACTTTGACTGTTGATCTGGATATTCTTCAACACGATCTTGATCATCCATTTCAAATTTTATTTTTTATATAAAAAACCTATTTCCTCACAAATAAGGATCAAAGAATCAATATCATTTGCACAACGAAGTATTGTTGACATTCACAACCACCATTGTTAGTGCTTCAACCTCATTTCTTTGATCAACCAACATCAAACAACCGTTCGTCAAAGCTTTTGCACATGAACTTTGGAGGCTTCGTGGTGATAAGAACAACCGGCATCAGGCGAATACACCCACTGCAGGATGGTATCATCATGCTTCTTTTATACATTCAATTTTGTAATCATAGATTCATTTATGTATGTTAAAATAACTTAGTTTCATTTTGTATATGTAGGATTAGATCTTAGATTAATATGTTTGATCTTAGTTTAGATTCTTAGATTAGCATGTTTTGATCTCGTTTTCAGTCTAACGTATTCCCCCTCACACAAATGTATATGTGTGTGTTTGGGATTGATACTCATGCATAGTGAATGTATACGTGCATGCCTATATGAAATTAGGAATACTTTTGCGTACCCATGCATGGATACATCATATGCATAAAAATACCAATTTGACATATATCACATACATATATGTATGTATGTACATTCGATGTATATTTATCAATCAATGAAAACATAATTGTAGATTCTAAACTAATGTATTGTAAACTTGGTAGAACCTACACAATGCAGAGCTTTATCTGACTGAATAGTCCAATCAACATTTTTTAAGACTACATTAAATTATCAACCAAGGTTTGTAATCTTGTGATGGTGCAACATTATATATGCCTTTAGAGACTCAAGACTACCTAAACTATCTTACCTAAGTTATTCTACTTGTTGGAAACTCATAAAATTACAAAACAATAAAAGACATAACCATAAATAGTGGCTACGGGTACCTATAGCTTAGACTGTAATTGAACTATTACTAATGAAATGATGCTATAATAACTCAAAAACTAATAGAAACTAACGACTCAACTAAATTAACCTCTAGAGTACTATTGGTTAACCATTGCATGCATATTCATAAGAATTCATTAACAATAAGCAAGATATGAGATTCTAGTTAACCTGCATATGATTCATGAAGTAGTGATAAACTAATAACAAGTATTTAACAGAAATGAACAATTGAAAGGAAGTGATGAATAATACCTTGAGTGGTCGGCTCAAGTAGTTGTTCTCACTTAATTGAACCCAATCTAGCTAATAGTTTCTACGCATCCCATGAAATCGACTTTATTCATTGCATCTCGTAAAAGATTACAAAATATCTCTCACAGATTGTACTCAATCATTCTGAATAATTTTCATGTCTTGAAACTGAAAGTAATTGATAACATAAAATTAAAAAAAAACCAACTAACTCCCTACGGATTCAACCAACAACTATATGCAAGCTTCAGGGAATCTTATTCAAAGCAAAACCTTAACTAAAATCATTAACTCCACTCCTATATATTTAGAGTGTAGAGTTAAGACTGATTTATTCAACCTATAACTGAAAAGGAAAGGAATCCTAATAGGACTAAAACTTTGTCAAAACAAAATTGCATGTAAACATACAACCATTTGTCAAAATCCCATAAGTGTAGGAGACCTCTTCTTTAGTGTTTATTTATTGGTTACAATAACGCACATTCAATCTTCATCAAGTGTCTTTAATTAACAATCATCACATTCAGTCTACTCTGGAACTCCCTTGTTTTTTTGTCCAACATTCCTTTTTCTACGAGTTCATTCTACAACTATTGTGTGCCGCAATTCTTCTTCAGCTGTAAAAAAATTAATTTTGCATAGCATGTACACAAGGATAGCTATCATAATCAAAACATATCATTCCATCAACATTCCATACATTTCTTCATATAAACCACACAATACTAGTATACTATAACCATAATTCTATCATTATATTTTAGGTTCAAGTCTGCATAATAGATATGAAAGGATAGTATAATGTAGGAGCATTGTATGGAAAGTTTATCTAAAATTGTCTCAAAATATGTATAAAAACAAAACAAAATGAGATATTATCTGGACCTATCCTCTCCCCCCAACTAGCCTTTTGCTTGTCCCCAAGCAAAACACTAGGGATACTGATTGTATTGCAAAGTAATTTGTCTTAGGTCCATAACTGCATTAAACCCCTAAATCTGTTTCAAATAGAAACCTTGATATTCTTCTAAATGCCTCATCCTGATAATTCTTGCTCTCACATTCTTGACCCTTCTCCCCAGTCCAATGTGGAACTCGATAGAGGAAGATAGGTGGATGGAAGGTGAGTGACACCTAGTAAACTCCTTTGTCGACACCAATTGCTATATATTTGTGTACCCTCTAAAGTATAGCAGTGAAATTATACATAGAATGTGGTTCTTTCCTTTGTAATTCAAGTGTTAGACTATTCCATCTATTCTGTACATGCTTGTAACAATGTTGTCCAATACCCACAACTAACTGCCTTCCTAAGTTTCATTATTTTCTTTCCCACACCTTTATGTTTAAGGAGTTTCAACCATTCTTCTATGACTGCATCTGGATTTCTAGACTCTTTTCTTATGGGAAGTGTAATGGATTTCTCTTTCTCCTCATACTCCTCCGTGATCTCACCCCTAAGTTTCTCATTTATATAATAAGAGGCAAGTGCTTTGATCTGAAGGTCTCCCACAAAAATTAAAGGGTCCCATTTTGTCTCATCAGGTATTACATAGTTGTGTAAATAAAACTCACACAATTGGTCCTATTCTTCAGGTGTGGAAGCAACAATTTTTTTAAGAAACTCAGAAGTTCTACTCATACCAACAGATTGTTTGCTAACTATTCTACTAAATTGAAAGCATATAAACGTTTCCTGTAAAAATAATGCATATTTTCTCAATGGATGCCTACATTTGACAATTTGTGCATCCTTATTTGCTATTTCCTCCGACCAGACTACTGATTTTTTCAATTCCATGTCTCTCTTTTCCAATTCCCTTTCATATTCTTCCATTTCTCCTTCTCTTGGGCAAGCTCGTTAGTCACTTTCCACAATTGGTAGCCAAGTGAGAAGGTTGTGTGGTAATCAGGAGTTTTGATAGGGGGTTTCTCATATGGCACTACCAGTTCTTTGTCCCCTATTTTGGTGACGACCAACTGTGCCAACAAATCTAGCTTAGTGCCATGGCCATACAACTGCAGTTTCTCCTCCATCTCTTGCATTTTTGCTTCTCTTTCCTTATCCTTTTGCTCATAATTTTGCACAAAATCCTCAAGGTGTTTAATCATGCCTAATGCCTCTTGGAGTTCTCCTTACATATCTTTCTTCAATGTAAACCTTCTCTGCATCTTCAAACTGCTCATTACCTTCTTCATAATATCCATGAATGGGACTATCTATGGTTTCTATCGGTAAATTTTTGGCGGTAAATATATCTTTTGATTTAGAATCAGAAGTTGTCACCACATATCTTCTCTTTTTCGTTGGTATATTCACATTACCAAGAACATCCCTTTCTACTTTAGAGTTATTTTCTATAATGATAACATTTTCCTGACGTTGTTCTTGCTGATGTTGTTCTTCTTGAGGTTGTTATTTACTCATCTCTTTTCCTTCAGGTTCCCCTATATTTTTCTTTGTGGCACCTTATTTCCTCAATCTACTAGAGCATCTAAGTGTGAGTATTTCTTTCTCAAATTTCTTCTTTCCCTTTTGAACACTCTTTTTCTGCTTTGGAACATCCTCCTTCTTCTTTTGAATATCCCTCTTTTTCTTTGGAGTATCCTTCCTTTCTTTTGGTTTAGAGGGTGTAGAAGAGGTAGATGCACTGCCTCTCCAACTCTTAAATTTCTATTAATTTAAAGAAGAAGGTAATTCCTCAATTATAGGTGGCCTAAATTTTGGTTCTTCAGGTTCCTCATGCTCGCCTTGGCTATGGGTAGGTGAAGCCATAGGTGAGACATGAGGGTTTTCCTCTTCAAGCTCATTTTTGGGGCTCATTTAGGGGTTTCACATCCTCAAGTACTACAGGTGCATCCAACAAATTGTTAATATATGTGCACTCCTCTTTCTTGAAATCCTCCTACCTCACTTGTGGGTATTGAATCCTTAAACTCCTCTTTATTAGTAAGGTAGTTAAACAATGATGAGATAGAGAGGCATCATTTTGTTTTCTTTGGTATTTTGAGGCCATCCATTTCAACAAATTGTAAAAAATTTTTGGTACATTCACTAACCTATTATGCCTGAGGTGATTGAGTAATTTGGAATGAACTATATACAAAAGGTTCTACCTACCATCACAAGTAATGTATCTAACAATGTAAGAGGCACAATTTTCCCATAACTAGGGGAGGGAAAGTCTCTTCGTACCTTGTAATGAGGAGTCTAATTCCTCTCCTCGTATACAAAATTCTTCCTTGGTTGCAACTACATCGGCTCGTGCTAGAAATTATATCCCTGTTCTTGGTAACCCAGTGACCTATGCAATGGTAATCTCAGGTGCATCTACTAAAAGTTCTTTTACCATAGCTTCATCATATTCGAGAGTAGATGCAAACCTTCTTGTCATGTCATCACTAAATTTTGTTAACTTCAAGAAGTAGTTGAGCCAACCAACCCTGGTGAAAATGGGTAACATAATTGCATCCTATAGAATTTGTTGATGAGCTATTGGATCCCTTCTTATGAAATCACCTCCCATTATGTCTTACCTTCTCTTCTCAATGTACTCAATTCAGCTTTGGAAATTTGGCTCAATCTTCTCTACCACCTTTAAAACCCTTTACTTCCCTTATGTTTCCTCATATATCTCTACTAGCATACCATACTGCAAATTCCCCTTCTTAGTACCAACTTAATTCAAGCTCATAAATAGGTTCTAAGTTTGACTCTCAACTCCGGTTTAAACTTAAGCTCAAGTTCTCAGGGTGTAAAATTTAGCAATTTAGAAATTGCAGCAAAAATGAGATATAACTTAGAAGGTTTTGCATGTCGTTTCTATCCATTGATTTTAATTTAGGTGCCAAATTTTGAAAAGATTGATGAAAAGACTAACTAGGTTGTACCCTCCCCCCAACTTGATTGGTGAAGTGACCTCACTTCACGTTTATGATTTGGAGGTGGTTTAAATATTTTATGATGGTAATGAGTGATATAATAGTTCACATGCATGGAGTAATATGAAAAATATAATGAAAGTTTAAAGAAGACTATAATAATCATGATAGCGTACCTAATGTACCACCTCAAATAAATAACCATCCATCGCGTGTAGAAATTGGAAAGAATATATATGTTCGTTGATTTGGTGTGACAAATAATAACTGCAAGGTAATGAATAGTGGGTGGAGATTGCAAATGATGGGATAGGTATTATGGATATCACCTGGCGATTTGACAACTCGATTTTTTGAAATGCAAGCAGGCAGCAAAAGAATTATGTTGTGGGTACTTATTATGAAATGATGGATATTACATGTGGATATTGTGAAATAAATGTGTGTAAGCTTGCAATGAATATGGTGCCAACTAATTTGAATTCTTGTTTCGACTGTTAGATGTTGCTATGGGTACTTGTAGTGTCAAGGCCCATTTTGAATGGTGATGAGATTAAACTATAGGTCCCTACAATATCGGGACCCTTTGTGAACATTAATAAATAGGTCCCTCTAAAGATATTTTGAACATTATTATAACGTGTAGTGTATGCTTGTGAGAGAAAATGAAAAATTAATCTCAAGTATCTCAGAGATTGAACTGTGTAGCTCAGTCATTGGGTCAATAAATGTACCTAATATATCATGTGTTACTGAAGTATTGTAACAACCCCAGTGTTTTACTCAATAAAATTCCAAAGTTTTCATGTTAAGTGAAAAATACATGATGTTGTAACATAGCAATAAAAAAATTTCTTTCCATAATGTAAATTACATGCACATTTGAAATAACACTATTTCCAAACTTCCATTGCATTCCATTGTAATTTCACAAATATTTCCACAACACAGATTTCACAATGAATAAACTCAATTATATCATTCAATATTACATCCTTCCAAATAAATGGGTACATGATACATACATAGCTCTTATGTGCTTCATTTGACAATAGATATACAAAATGGTCCTGATGTCACCGCGATGGTGCGTACATTCTAGATGTCCCTACTTCTTGGTGTACACACTTTGGTTGTCCCTAATGCTGGTGCAAACATCTGCAAACCTCAACTGCCAGCTGATGAGGAGAAACATCACTCAAGCGCTTTTCCACCAATCACAAACTCAAATGTGGTCCCCCACACATCTGTCACATATGACAAGATGGCCCTACCCTTCAACGAAGAGATTGGCTGGTAAACCCCATAACAATAGCCTATCTGAGCTTAGTGTTGTGTCTTACAAACTAGAACCTAATCATACAATCGTTTCTCCTACGAGTATGAAAATCCTGAACTAGAATGCATAAAAGGAACACGGTGAACTGAAAGTGTAAACAATGGCTACTTACACTACTTTGGACAAATTATTGTCACCCAGTACTTTGAGTGACAATAATCCTATTCACATACACTTCTATAGCTCAGTTTGGATTATGACCGTTCATATACTATGATTAGGTTATTTCCTTCCATAGGTAATCCCTAACCTTAGAAATAACCTATTCCCCTTTTCCCAAAACACAACAATATCTCTACCAATAAAGCATAAGCATAAGTTACCCTCCTTCAATGGATGTACCCATCCTAGGTATAACATATGAGCTTCCTAGTCTATAAATTAACTTTGCATAAACAAGCTATTATCATCAGTAGACAATCTTGTCCCAAGTTTAACTTTATAAGCTAAAGTATAGCTACATAACTTTTATCTAATCATAGATTAAATATTCATAAAAACTGACTCCATTCAATAATATATCACATAAATAAGTGGTTCTCATTAAGAGAATAGCCACATCCATGAATGACCTCAATCAAAGAATAATCATATCAATAGATGATTCCATTCGAGAGTGTAATCTCCTTAATAAAAAGGGTTAAACAAAGAGTCTAATCTTGTCATTACTATGACTTCATATCAAGAGTGTAAGGCAACTAATCAAGTAGCAAGTCTAACTCAATAGGTAATCCCACCTATGTCCCCATCATATAGTATCCCATAAACTCAAGTGATCTACTCAACCGCATAGGTGAGTCTCAACCTTAGTATATCCTAATTTCGGATATAATCTTTAATCATCAATCAGTTGGATATTGTTGGTTAATCTAAACCTATGTGCCTTAAACAGGCTCAACAACATAACCTATTCAAGTAGGTTATTCCCAACCTATAGGTTCCAATGAGTAGTTAAGTATATTTCCCAACCCAATAGGTAATTCCTAACCTTGGATTTCAATATGTTTCTTGACCCAAATAGGTTAATCTCAACATAGGATTTCATTCAATAATAAAGTCATGTCAAGTGATCATAAATATAGAATAGTAATATGATGTCTCATCCTATCATAGTTCATAATATCTCTTGTTGATGTTCTGCTAAACCTAATTTCGGATATAATCTTTAATCATCAATCAGTTGGATATTGTTGGTTAATCTAAACCTATGTGCCTTAAACAGGCTCAACAACATAACCTATTCAAGTAGGTTATTCCCAACCTATAGGTTCCAATGAGTAGTTAAGTATATTTCCCAACCCAATAGGTAATTCCTAACCTTGGATTTCAATATGTTTCTTGACCCAAATAGGTTAATCTCAACATAGGATTTCATTCAATAATAAAGTCATGTCAAGTGATCATAAATATAGAATAGTAATATGATGTCTCATCCTATCATAGTTCATAATATCTCTTGTTGATGTTCTGCTAAACCTTATTATTCCTAAGGTCTCCTAGCATCATAAACTAATAGCATCAAGTCACTTCATGACATTGACACATTTCACATTATACATGCAATATTGCTACCTATGTATAAAAATAACATCTAAGTTCCCATATAGGGTATACAAGAGTATTAACCACTCCCTTAAGCTATTCACGCTTTCACCAAATCTACTATATAAAATACTACTGACAAATAATCACTCCTTTCTATGGAGTATATACAAACAAAAGCATAAAACAACTTCTTTTCCTTTCCATAATAAAATGCTATGATTTACTTTAAGCAACCATTTCTCAAGCAATTCCAATCAAAGCAATCAAGACTTATTCTTTCATAGTAGAAGACAAATAAAGAAGATTAGATCCTCATGCCTGTAATACACTTGATCCAAATGACTAACTGGATTCAAAACCTTCTAATAGCAGCTTGCTAGACTCGACTTTACTATTCCAAGTAATACTTCACTATATTCTCTTCCATAATATAACTTCGTGCTCTCATAAAGTAACTCTAAGCTCTCTAAAAATATACCTCTCAAAATGTTTGTAGTAGAATAAACTTGCAGAATGATTATGAACATATGACTATGTTTCCATATAATATGATATTAATATCTATATATGTATATGAATAATTACATATATGTTGACATACTCATATTTTTCATCCCATTATATCTGACATATGTGTATATTGGCATTGATGAGGTAAAAATAACTTCATCAATATAAGTAAACTAAATACCCTTCCTCATATTTTCTAGCCACATTTACCTTGACAATTAATTTTCTTTAGGATGAATAAATTCTTTCTTTTTGTGAAAAGGTGTATAACCTTTATTTTCTGAAATTACTTGAAATAAGCTAATCCATGCTAACTTAATGGTTTAGTTTTTAAAGTATTGTATAGGTTTTCATGCATAATTAGTCATCATGCTTAGCTAGGAGGATTCAACGCAGACTTCCATATGGTTGAAGATTCAATGAAGACTTCTATATGGTTGAATACAAGCATAGGAAGAATAGGCGTCATAATTATAGGGAACAAATGGTGGATCGAGTTTTTGTAGCTTTCTTGTTATTTTTTGTCGAAAGACTTTATGGCTCACTCCGAGCCTCTTTAATGTTTAATGTTATGGACTTAAGTCTATTAGTTTGTTAAATCCAATTAAATAACTTTTCAGTCACAATCTTTACCAACTAAATCATAGGATTTTTTTAAGCAACTTTTGTATAAGTGTGTAACTTTCAGAAGCAATGATACAATAGAGAGATATCGTTATGTTGTCGTAATGAGTTTCAAAACTATGTTTCTGAAATATACTTTCAATATGAATAAAGAAAGTTTTTCCCACCTCATTTTTAGTTGTTAAGTATTGTGAATGGAGTAATCTTGGAGTTACAAAGTTTATGTGATCTAAGCTAAGCGTAGGAGCACCCGAGAGCTGACCACTCGAGGGACTGTAGAGTAGATAGATAAGTATTCCATTTTTAATCTCATTATCTTCATTTTGTAAATGACAATTGTGAGTGAAGTTTATTTTCATGTGTCAAGCTCTGTTAAAATAATTCTACAGGTTGTAGTGAGTCTGTAATCTTTAATTTTGTTAACTAAAGTTTTGGAGCACCTGCCTTCACTGTTAATTTCAAGTTGTTAAGTTGTTTTCTATTAATCATTAAGTTTGTTATCCGTTGTTTTTGAAATGTTAAGAAGCATTTATAGGGCATTGTACCCTTCACAACGAGCCACAAGGTCCAAAAAGGAGCAAGTTTAAAAATCAAATATTAAGAAAACAAAAAGCAGAGACAACCCACAGGCAGCATAGAGACCACAAAGAGGCAACCGATAGACAGGACACTGACATAGGCAACAACTAACTGGTGTTGTCCAAGTTTTTGATCAGGAGTTCCACAGCCTCAGCACCCACCCATTCTTTGTTCTCTTGACTGTTATTTCCCTCCAGCTCCTCCTTTATAGCATTAGATAGGGTGCTAGTGACAAAATGGACCAACTTCATGGTGAAGTGGGTCAACCCATAGAACGTGTTGTCAAGTGTGTCCATTCTCTTCAATAAATCATAGGGCTCCTCCTCAATCTCCATGGTCCCCAAGACCTCTCCAGGCTCTTTGACCAAGGGATGCGGAGAGTGAGAGGCAAAGCCATCTTTAGGAACTTTGCTATCCTTAGGAGTAAATTGGGGCCCCTCCACATTTTCATCCTCGTCGTCTTCAGTTTCCTCTTCCTTGTACCCTTTGATCTCAGACCGCTCCTCTTCTGAATCCTCAATAATCAAACTCTTTTTTCTATTCTTTACAAGCCTCTCGGACTCCTTCTGGCATTTTCTCCACTAGTCATCTCAGTGGTCCCCACAACAATGTCTCCTCTGGAGCCTTTCCTTATTATGTTCTTGCCCTTTCCTTCCCTAGCAATTGGGTTCGACGTACCTTTCTCCTTCCCTTTTTTTAGCTATGGTGGCCTTATAGGTGGAATCCGCCTGAGTGGATTTCAATTCACAAAGACCCTCTGCCATGATGACATGAGCTTTACCCAAACCGCCCTTAAGTTTCTTGGTGGTTATCTTGGATTTGGGATTCCTCGTAGTGCCCGTATTGGATTTTTGGGGAGGGCTTTTAGACTCAGCCGAGGAAATATTCACAGTCGATAGGGGTTCAATATCCTCAATGCAAACAACCATAATATCTTTAGGAGGAAAGAGGGCCAGGTGGAAGTGATAAAGTCTCAAAATGAGCCCCTGATGGAGCAGGAGCGACGGGAGATCATTGGGGTTAAGGCTGGCTAACTCTTTGCATTTTTTGACTGAGTTTTCCAAATCCATTAGAAGAAAGAACAAATAACTAAGCAACATCTTGTGTCTTAAATGATTTAACAGGGGGAAGTGATAAAAAAAAAGGTTTTAAACCTACCTTCCAAGGTGACATACTTCATCAGTGCCAGACACACCAAATCCCAAGGCTTTGGGAGTGCTTCTCTCTCAAAACCCAACTGGTTCTGCACCGGGGCCTCATCTCCTTTGAAAAAAGATTTCAAACTTTCATCATCCGATTTCTTGGTGTGTTTGGGGTATTTTTTCCCAGTACACTATAAACCCGTGGCTTGCGCTATGACTTCCTCACTGATTTCAAATGAGATACCTCTAATGGAGACCCTACGATCCTTCCACGAGTTGAAAAACTAGCCCGACAAGTTAGGATCATGACCGACCAAAATCTCCATAAGTGGAGCAATTCCACCTTCCACACAGATGTGCCAAACTAAAGGGTTATTTTGAAACTCATCGTAGTTATCTGGCTCAATCCTCATCTGCTTGCCACCCATTTTACCAACCTACTCAGGAAGCCCAAGAGTATGCAAAAGATACCAAATGCAGAAGCCACAGACAATTATCACATTGTGTTCATTAAGGCAAGCTATACAACAAAGGTTAATTACACCCGTGTACAGGTCGCATGCACGGAAGGGAAAATCACCACAGGGTGACTTGACAATGAAATTAATGAGGATCTTGGGATGATTGCGACCAACAAGGAAAGAATTGGTGGGCATGTAGGGTTCCATCTTCTTGGAGAAAATGCACAAAAACAAGGCAAATTGGCCATATGACTAAAAATAGAAACCATCCTAAAGGTTCCATTTGAGAGTCGCGTTAAACTAGTTAGCACGAAGACACTAGAAAAAGGCAAAATTTCATAATGAAGAGTCAAATCATTATAAAAACTCTCACACAAACTGATGCAAGGATGAGATAAAACAAGATATCTTACGATCCCCAAGAGAAGAGATCACACGGTACGACTCCTTAGATTCATTGAAGTCACATCCTTCCATCTTTCCTTCATCAAGCCACCAATTTTAATCGTGTTACCATCCTTCAAATTTAAAACCCGCCACTTTTTTGTCACCTTAGTACTCGCACCCATCTACCAAGTCCAAAGGACAAATACGCGGATCCTCCAATCCGTGCCCCACACATGAAAATCTCTAAGCCTATAGTGAGTCAAAAAATCAAAGTCCCTCCACTTGTATGCCATCTCAGTATTGACACTCATCCACCAGACCCCCAATAAAATTAGGTGGACCCCCCATTCAACTCCCGTCATCAAAAGATTCAAAGTCATTGCATAACTTGGTTGCTTTGTTCCCGCGTGATGAACGCTTGAATTTTTGGTGGTAACCTTTCCATTTTCCTCCAACATTTAGCGAAATCCCAGCAAGAGCCAAGATTAGCCAAGGAATCTGCCACTTGATTGCCTTCTCTAAAAATATGTGTCACCTTTTTATCCCTAAATTTGGATAAAAGGAATCTGGCATCCAACAATATATCCTCAGTATTCTAGCCAATTAGTCTATCTTTATTCACAACATCCGTAATAGACTTGGATTCTCCTTTGATGTGGAGATTAAAAATCCCCAAAGAGACAATGATTTTGAGGCCCATTAGCAGTGCACAAGCTTCTGCCACTAATGAAGACTAAAAACCAATACCTCTAGCACATCCCACCACCAAAGCCCCCATGGGATCTCCAATAAATCCACCAATACTTGTCCTGCCTAGGTTGCCCTTAGCAGCCCCATCCAAATTGAGTTTAAACCATCCTCTATTCGAAGGCTCTCATTTAGTATTTTTCCTAGCTAAGAGTTTTGAATTATCAAAAGAGTTAGCCTCTAAATCCTGGTGCCACACCTTGGCCATTTTTATTTTGAAATCCAATGGCCCCGTCTTTGAGAGTTTCCCATTAAAGAGAGAGATATTCTCCTCAATGAGCTGAGCACCGATGCCAAAAACATCCTTAGGGCTCCTCTCAACGCTCCTGAAAACCCTGTTATTCCTCTCCTTCCACAAACACCAACCCAAACACATGAGGGACCTGATTCCAAATTTCACCAAGTAGAGGGTGGGAATAGTGACCATAACAACCTAGAATGAATGATAAGAGATCCTTGCTCATGACCCAAGGGACATCAAATTTCTCAAAAGCCAGCCCCCAAACTTTGGCAGCAAACGGGTAGTGTAACAAAAGGTGACTGACAGTTTCCTCCCCATTCTTGCAAAGAAAACATCTATTGGGAATACAAAAACCTTGTTTCCTCAAATTGTCCTGGGTAGGAATCCTATTATGACAGGTTGTCCACTAGAAGAAATTAATTTTAGGGATCATGTGGCGATTCCAAATCTTCTTCCAGGGTTCCTCAACAGTATTTTGGTTTGTTAGTAGTATGTAAGCCGACTGCACAGAGAGATCCCCCTATTTGTCAAAGGTCCAAAAACACCCATCCTCTCTATCATAAGATGGAAACCTGGTGCTAGAGATGAATCACCTGAAGGGACCGAGCCAGAAAAAAAAGGTCATGAGATTGGGGGCAGCAGAAGGTAAGGTCTCTCCAAATCCTAGCTCTAGGGGGTCCAGAAACAAAATCACTGATATGGATGCCAAAGAATCTCTGGGCCGAACCCATCAAAGCCCTAAAGTCAGAGCAAGTCATAAGGGAGTCAAATAGCCAAGTATCTTCCCAGAATCTAATTCTATTCCCATTGTCCATTTTCCATTTAATCCCTTTCCTTAATAGGCCTTGTGTGCTACAAATGCTCCTCCAGGCAACTGAGCCCTAGGGGTGAGACTCTGAGAGACAATTGATCAAAGGCCTATTCTGAAGATATTTAGAATTTAGAATTTTACACCAGTCCTTAGTGTTCCTTAACTGATCCCAACCAACCTTGGCCATTAGAGCCCTGTTAGAGTTGATAATTGTCCTGATTCCTACTTCGCCACAATTTTTGGCCTGGCAGACCCTTTCCCATTTCACCAAAGAAAGTTTCTTCTTTTCCTAAGTCCCAGACCAGAGGAAGTTCCTTTGAAATTTTTCAAATTTATTAGCAATGTACTTAGGCATCTTAAAAATGGAGACGAAGCAAGTGGGGATACCTTGGAGAGTCGTTGTGAGTAGTTGGAGTTTTCCAACATGGCTTAGGATAAAGCCCTTCCATCCAACCAATTTCCTTTGGATCCTTTCCAGAATCGAGTTCCAGAAATTAGTGGAAACCTCCTTAACTGTGAGGGGGAGCCCAAGGTAAACCGACAAGAGAGATCCACTAACACATCCCAGGACCGCAATCACCATGTTTTGCAAATTAGGCATGCAGTTAAAGAAATAAATCATGTTTTTATTGTAATTGATGCTTTGACCAGAAGAAGAGGCATAGTTGTTAAGGAAAGCTTTCCATTTCTCGACTTCCACCACAGAGCCTTTCCCAAAGAGAAAAGTGTCATCCATAAATTGTTGCACAACAATCGGATCTGGGGAGGAAGCCGCTCTAACGCCCATAATGGACCCCTCTGATAGCAGACCAGTGAAGTTCCTACTGAGCACATCTGTAACAATTATGAAAAGATAGGGAGATAGGGGGTCTCCTTGTTTGATCCCTCTTCTAGCAGAGAAGAACCCAAAGGGGGATCCATTAACAATAAAAGAGTACTTTACAGTATTAACACATTCCATAATGAGTTTGATGACCAAAATGTTGAATCCAAACTTAGCTAAGACCTTCGGGATGAAGTCCCATAACACTTTGTCATAAGCTTTGGTTATGTCAAGCTTGAGAGCCATCCTTGCATAGTTATATCTATCCATTCAGTGGAAAAGTTCATGGGCAGTCAAAGTAGCATCAACAATATGTCACCTAGGGACAAACCCCTTTTGAGTAGGACTAATGATTTTATCCAGAAGAGGTTTAATACGGTTTACTAGGATCTTACAAATGATCTTATAGAAGGTGTTACAGAGGCTAATAGGTCATAAATCATTCATGGATTGAGGCTCACTAATCTTGGGGATAAGAGCGATGAAAGTGTGGTTCAATTGTTTGAGGATCTTGCCTGATTTGAAGAAGTCCTTGGCTGCAAGCACTACATCCCCACCCATAATACCCCAAAAAATCTGAAAAAAAGCAGGAGGAAAACCATCAGGCCCTGAGGCTTTGAAAACCCCCATGCTAAAGGTAGTCAGGCATACTTCTTCCATAGAAACGGTACTAAGAATCCCTAAATTATCTTCCTGAGAAATGGAGGTAGGAAAATGGTTGAGAATCACACTATCCAAGGCCAAATTAGGCACCTTAGTTGGCGCCGAATAAGCCTCCTAAAAATAGTTAACAGTACAGAGGCCAATCTGAGCATGATTCAAAATCACCTCCCCAGTAGCATTAGTCAGCTTAAAATTTGATTTCCTTTTCCTATGCTTGATGGCAGAAACATGAAAGAAGGAGGTACTCCTATCTCCTTCTTTCAACCATTGGACTCTTGATTTTTTCTTCCAAAAGACCTCCTCATTTTTTAGAACCCGTTCCCATTCCATCCTAGTTTCTCATTCTTGGTTGTGAGTCCGCTGACTGCCATCTCCCTCCTCCATTTTATTTTGTAAAGTCCTCAACTCTCCTTCTAACAACTTTTTTTTTAAACACATCCCCAAACACATTCTTGTTCCATCCTTTTACCATGTTTTTAAAATGTTTAAGTTTGAAGAAAATCCTATACATGGGGGAGCCTTGGATAGGAATATTCCACCATTCAATAATTCTATTTTTGTAATCAAGATGAGAGTTCCACATTATCTCAAAGCAGAAGGGAAAGGGACCAACATTAGGGTGAATATTAGTGGTCAACAATAGGGGGTTATGGTTAGAGACCATCCTAGGAAAGATTATTAGATTGGCATCTAAGACATTAGTCCAATGAAGAGAGCAGAGGAAGCAGTCAAGCCGAACTTGAATTAGATTACCACCAGCCTGTTTATTAGACCAAGTGAATTTTTGGCCCAAGAGCTCAATATCAACTAAACCTGAAGAATTCAAAAAATTAGCCAGGTCAGACATGTCAGAGTAATCCAGAAGACCACTACCTTTTTTTGACGGAAAGAGGGGAGAGTTAAAATCTACAGCAACAAGCCAACGACCTCCCCTATTCAGATTAATTTTAGCCACCATGTTATTCCACAAAATACTCCTCGCATTCCTTTGATTAGGAGCATATATATTGATTATAGACCAGGATTCACCAAGGTAAGTGAACGAGGTCCCCACACTATTTTTATAGTGGAATATTTTAGAGCCTCGAAAATTAGGAGGGTTCCAAAGCACAGCCAGACACCCCGAAGCACTCTCAGCATCACTATAGACATAAGAAGCATTAGGCCAAATTTTTTTAGCAATTTTATCAAAATTAACCTTCATCATTTTGGTTTCTTGAAGTAGGTAAACATAAATCTTATGTTCCACTATATAGTCTTTCAAAGCACATTGTTTGTGGGAGATATTGAGCCCACGAACATTCCATGACATAATTCTCATTTCTGGCCTTTTTTTGAGGACACATTCAATGTCCTTTGCTTTCCTAGGGAAATCTCATTTGTCGTATCCCTCATCCTAGTGTGCCTTTGAGAAGGTATCCCTAGCTTGGAGTCACCTCCTACATGTGCCTTCTTCTTCCTTCCTTTTTTCTTTAGCATTGTCCATATCCCTTCTTCCCCAGCTTTCTCAAGCTTCAAACTCCCCATACTTTCAGTAGATTCATCAATCATACCAGAGCTCTCTTCCTCCTAGATTCACCATCCTCAATCAATGCCTCACAGGTACCTATAGAGACATCCTTAAATAGAGGATCAACAATCGAAGAGCTAGGGTCTTGAGTCCCCACAGAGACCACCACAAACAGGGGAACAACAACTGAAGAGCTAGGGTCCTGAGTCATATGGATAGACAAGGGTTTAATAGCAGGCTCCAATAAAGCACTAGGGTCAGATAGTTCAAAAGGTGGACCAACAGGGGTGGGTGAAGGTAGTGGATCCACATGCGAATGAGCAACACTCGGGGGAGCAATCCCAGAGTCACCCAATGGACGAGGAACATTTCCAGACGGAATATTGGGATTTTCCACCATACAATTATCCTTAACCTCCTGACTAACTACATATTTATAATCATAAATCAGATGCCCAAATTTCGCACACTTTTGACAGTATACCACAACATTTTCGTAACACACTGGTTGTATCCAGCTGCCAAACTTAGAACACAAATTGACAGAGTTCGGTAGGACTATATCAACACAATTATTGACACAGAGTCTCGCAAAGACTAACCTAGATTTTGACTTTGTAATAGAATTTGTGGTGATGAATTGACCCAATGAATCCCCAATACCTTTGAAGATGGCTTCATCCCAATACTCCAGAGGTAAGCTTGGTAGCCGTACCCAAATTGGAGCTAACTTATTCAAATCTGTAGTAGGTTTGAAACCAGGTTTCCAATGACACATAGCCAAGCTGTGTTTCCCATAAAACCATGGACCTGACGATAGAGTCACCACCAAGTCCTTCGCAGCTGTGAATCTAAACAGGAAAAGACCACCCACCATCGTGCAGATATCCACACTACCCTTAAGGCGCCATTTTTCTGCAACCCATTTCTAAACCATATCCACCTGTGGACGATAAGAAAGAAATCTACCCACTACAACATTCTCCATGGAGGAGAGAATCTTGTCACAAATCGAATCAGGAATGTCAGACTCCGTTCCAGAAGCTGTGACAATCTTAGGTAAAGAAGGAAAAAAGGAGAAGACTTTTTTTCCATTGGAAAGTGCATCCTTCCATCTGACAATCGGAGAGATCTCCACTGCCGACACAGAAGATTCTTCCGGAATTGCCAAAATCTTTGAAAAGCCCGTAGGTGAAAGCACTATCCCCACCGGGGTGGTACCCGACAGACACGGGCCCAAAAGAGAGGAGCAAGGGTCAGGGGGGCAGAGGAGGACCATTGGGTACCCCCAAAATAGAATCCACCATGCACACAACAAGTTCAAATGTAGAGGAGTGGGAAGTTCAAATGTGGAGGAGTGGGAAAAGGAAGAATTACATGCATTTCATCTTCAACAATTTACATGCTTATTAGTTTAATTACTTCCATGCTTTCTAGTTTAGTTTTTATGCTTTTTAGTTTAATCATTTCTTGATTTCTATTTTAGTGGCCTCTTAGTTTAAGTTTCATTTCAGTTGTCCCAATCACTAAGAAAATATGTGAGAGATAGTTGAGGAGTTTCCTACTGCATACAACCTTTGAACACTACCCAGTTGATATTTGATGCAATTTTCAAACTAAAGACATAGGACCTAATGACATCCTGTCAGACATATGCATATATTACAAATAATCATTCAACCATACAATCAATCATATATACAATTACTATCTTATTGATAGGAAATATATGTGTGCTGTATATATACATATATACTTACGTGTCGTATTGTCCCTTTGACAACACCATGCTCATAAGCAACCTGTTCATAATCGTGCATAGGTACATCTACCAATGTACTCTCATGTATGTGTTCCTTCATGCGTATGGTCTATCATTGACATGAATATGCATACATATATATATGTTCAACCTATGTTAACCTCATCAATCTAGTAGAGGATCACAAGGAAGAACTCATAAGCTCAAAACATATAAACATCATCTAAGAATGCACTCAACTGTAATCAAGACCCTTTCTAATGCAAACACATCATACTTAAGGATGACTTACCAACTCCCAATACTATGACTTGACTCAACCATTCTATTTTGAGTGTGTGTGAGCTCAGATAGGTAGCATTAAGGGTTATTTGACCAATCACTTCTCTTGAGTGATACTTCCCCTCCCTTCCGAAGGATTGAACCTATCCCTACAACCAACTTAGCACATTTACAATGGTAGTTAGACCATTCATAATAAATCCATATATACATCATAAAACTTTAGCATATTCATATAGCAATACATGTACATCATCAATGTAAAATAATTACTCTTCCAAGGCAATAATACCTTGATACCTATTTCAATATTCCGAAACATATCAAAATCATGATTGCATTTACCATCCTATTTACCTCTAAAGGTAAAAGTAAATTAATAACAACAAGATGAGGTATGAAAAGTTTCACTTTGTGTATTAGATTCTATCTTCGGTTCACTGCAAGTGCCATATTGTTGAAACAATAAAAATATGAAATCATCCTTTTGTAATGGCTTCTTATAGAGTTTCAACCCGCGGCCATTTACAAGAAGTGAAAATTTGACTGCATCAATAGTGTGTAATTGGACTACCCCATTAGGATAAACTTGACTAATTTCATAGGGGCCCAACCATTTGGACTAGAATTTACCTTCGAAATCTTTATACCATGAGTCATATAACAGTTCCTAATCCCCCATGGTGAACTCCTTGATTTTAATGTACCAATCATGCCACTTCATTCTTTGTTGTTGAAATACCTCTATGTGATGGATTGCTTCCATTGTTATCTCATCCAATCCATTTAAAGTATGTAGCCTTTCCTTTTAAGCTTTTGTTAAATCCATTTCTAGCTCTACTATTCTTCTTAGTGTTTTATATTCAAACTCAATAGGAAGTACTACTATCTTACCATAGACTAACTCATAAGGTGTAAAACTAGTGGTGGTTTTCCATGTTGTTCTATAAGCCAATACTGCTTCAAGTAACCTTGCAACCCAATATTTCTTATGTAGTTGCACTTTCTTGGTGACAATACTTTCAATCTCCCTATTAGTGACTTCCACCTGACCATTAGCTTGAGGGTGGTAGGGTGTTGATTTCTTGTGTCTAATTTGGTATTAAAAAACCAACTTGGTGATTAGATCAAAATTAAATTGTGGGCCTTGATTATTGACTATTTCTTTAGGTACTCCATACCTAATAAAGATATCTTCATATAATAACTTAGTCACATTACCATCTCTAGCAAATTGTAAGGCCTTTACTTCCACCCATTTAGTCAAGTAATCAGTGCAAACAAGGATGTATTCCTTATTGTTGGATGTAGGCGAGATTGGTCGAATGAAGTGTAAACTCCATTTATCAAAAGGTGCTAATGTTAGCTGAGGGTGTAAGGGAATCTCATCACTCTTGGTTGGTCTTCCCATCGTTTGACACCTATCACAACTCCTTGTGTATTTAACTGAATCTTTATGCAAAGTCAACTAATAATAGCCAATTGTGAGGATCTTAAAGGTTGTTCATTTTGCTGCAAAATGACCTCCACATGGCTCATCATGGCATCCCTTCATGATGCCAAATATCTCATTCTCCTTGATTTACCTTCTCATGATGTTATTAGGGCCAATATAAAACAAATAACCAAAGATCCAAGAGTATGGGAAACATTTATGAGTCGTCTCTTCTCCCTCAGAGAAAAGTGTGGGGGAATCTACCCTGTGGCCAAATAATTGAGAATATCTACATACCAAGGTACTTGTACTTGTAGATAAAATAAGTGTTCATCTGGGAATGAATCATCCACCACTCCTTTAGTTGATTGTGTTGGAAATCTTGATAGGAAATCTTCCACTATATTTATTTTACCAGGTTTGTCTACTATGGTAATGTCAAATTCTTTTAAAAGAAGTAGCCATCTTATAAAATCTACCCACAACTACTGGCTTGTTCATCAAATACCTAATTGTTGTGTGGTCTTTATGGACAAAGACTGAATATCCAGTAATATAGTGCCTGAATTTATTAATAACATATACTACATCAACCATCTCTTTTTTTGTTACACTATAGTTCAACTCTGCTCCTTGAAGATTCTTGCTGATATAGTAAATTGCATACTCTTTGTTTCCTTCCTTCTGACCCAAAACTGCTCCAATGGAAAAATTTGAAGCATCTATATGTATGTGAAAAGGAAGAGTCCAATTAGGACCTCTTAATACTGGTGCTTGAGTCAGGGCTTTCTTCAACTCTTCAAATGAGTGTTGACACTTGGATGTCCATTCAAATTCAATTTCCTTACTCAATAAAACAAATAAAGGTGCAACAATCTTAATAAAATCTTTGATAAACTGCCTCTAGTAGCCTGCATGACCAAGGAAGCCTCTGATATCTCTTTGTTTTTTAGGAACATGTAATGTAGATATTATCTCTATTTTGTGTGGATCAACCTGAATTCCTACATTGGATATAAAGTGTCCTAACACAATCCTTTGTGTCATCATCATGAAACATATTTCATTGTTGAGTGACAGGTTGTATTCTTTACACCTTTTCAATACTTTTTCTAGATAATTTAGAGCTTCCTCATAACTTTCACCATAAGTGGTGAAGTCATCCAAGTATATCTCCATGCAGTCATGTGCATAATCAGAAAATATGTTGAGTACTGCTCTTTGAAAGATAGCTAGAGCATTGCATAAGCCGAAGGGTAGAAAAAAGTAAGCATAAGTTCCCCAAGGACATGTGAATGTAGTTTTGTCCTAATCCTCTGGAGCAATTTTAATCAAGTTGTAACCACTAAAACCATCAAGAAAAGAAAAGTACTTCTTCCCAGCTAGAGAATCAAGTACTTGATCTATAAAGGGTAGAGGAAAGTGGTCTTTCCTGGTTGTTGTATTCAATTCTCTGTAGTCTACATAAACTCTCCATTTCCAACCTTTCTTGGGAAAAATTACCAAAGGTGAGACCCATTCACTATTTTATATTGGATAGATAAAACTTGCATCAAGGAGCTTTTGTAGTTCAACTTTCACTATCTCCCTCAAGGCAGGATTCATACATCTTTGTGGTTGTCAAATGGTTCTATAACCATCATTTATATAAATCATGTGCATACATAAATCAATATCTATGCCTTTTATATCATGGTAATCCCATGTATATGCTACCGAGTGTGCTTTTAACACTGATTGCAGACAATTTTGTTGCTCCTTTGTCAAGGCATTATTTATGTTTAACTTCCATCCTAGCATAATTTCCAATTCCTTGGGTGATTTGTGGACAGATGAGAGGTCAAGACTTGGTATGATAGGTACACATTGTTCAGGTAGTAATGAATGAAATATTTGAGATATTTCTTCTATAGAATTGGTGGGTATGATACTTTGCAAGGGGTCTTGTAGGCATATGAGGTAGTATTATTGTTGCCAACTCCTACCACATTCATTTTGGATTATGTGGGCAATAAGTTCATCTTCATCCTAGTCATCCAATAAGGGGTTGTGTTCTATAGTCATCAGTGTCTACAAAGACTAGTTATCTTCCTCATCCAAATTGGGAAAAATAGTTTGTTGAAGGTCAGCATAAGGTTGGTGTTGGTTTTTTTTTAAGAACCAAGTTGATCTTTAGAATTGCATATGGACTTTGCCATTTCCAATATTTAGCAATCTAAAGGGATTGGCCAACAAATGAGTGAAAGTTGAAAATATTTCCTCCAACACTTTGGGCTATGTGAAACTCAGGAGGGTAATTCCATAATGTATATTCAACAACTTATGCAATTATCATTTAAATACATTGTAAAAACCAGATAATTCTCATATGACCACTCAACAACATAATGCATCAAAAGTTGGCAATTCTTTTAGCAATACACTACACTTGGAGCATGAGAACAATGTAATTCAACATAAGACAACTACAATGGTAAATCATTAGAAAATTTTGTAAATAAAGAGTGATTTGTTGATGAATCGACCCAAAAATTGTAGTATGAATATTTTACCCAAACCAGTGCCTTATCCTAAACATAGAGTCAATCTTAACCTATGCAATCTAATAACAGTTCTACACATAGCATCATATTATCTTTGAAAATATTGCATTACAACATATCCACACTATTCTTGACCACCACTTCTTACAAATATCCCACCACTTAATTGATATGAATCAACAATTTCATTGAGGCATTTACACTAATTCCTTGAATTAATAAGCAAGAACAAAACCATACGTCCACTGAAATCAATGGAGATGAACAAGACAATCCTTGATTATATTATTCATGACTCATATAACAAGTACAAAGGAGAGAAAATGGCCATGGAATTGACACCATTCTGTATTTTATTTGTTATCTTTGTTATCAAAATTACATATGTACTAACAGACTCAGAACTTAAGACAAAAACTCAAAATATGCTCACTATTCATTTCTACAATTCAATACGATCAATTACAATACAACAAACCCCTACTTCTGGCCTTGAATTCCTTCTTATAGAAATAAAGGAGCAAAACAAGGTTTGGGCTAGAAAGTACACATGTCATCATTTTAGTGGACCACTACAACATATATTCCCTTTACAGTTACATTTGCATTCTCAGGTGGTGGGAAACATGTATGAGACAAAAATTATCCTCATCGATTGTTGGAGATCCAATCCCACCTTTCAAAATGAATCTTTACTCATTGTAACTAGACCAAAACATATTCCTCATGGGCAAAAAGTACTCACCATGAGTGCGCCCTGTCAGCAAAACATCAGAGCACAAAAAACAATAAACGGAATAAAAACTGACCCATCCAAGTCAACACCTATGCCACCAATTTTCAAATGAGAGAGAGAACAATATTATGTAATACTTTAACAAAAGCCTAATCTGTACTATTTTTAGGCTATGTATTACTTCTCTCTCATCCATTAATTACCATGCCTACCATCACCTTTTCAAACACAAGTTTACTCAGTGAATTTTTCCAACCAGGTATTATATTCATCTTCAATGGGCCATTTTGCATCCAATAAACTTTGTACCTTTGCACTGTATTGATTATACCTTGCATCAATTAAGGCTCTGGCCTCCTTGACAAAAGTGTCCATTCTCATTTCAATCCCCATCATAATGTCAACATTAGGATTCAACGAGGTATAATAAAAAACCTTCAATATCACCTTAGCTTGTGTGAGCAACTCTCCCAGATCATTCCTCAATGTATCAAATTCCTTCAACTCACCTTTGTGATTCAATATTACAGGCATACCCTTCTCCTCCATTTCTCTGAATAATTTTAGTTTGTTTTGGAGTTGCATTTCTAACTTTCCATGGGAATCTATTATCTCATTTACTAGGTCAATAGCTTACAAAACCCTAGGGACATTTGTAGGAGCCTCAAGATCTTCTTTCATCTTAGGCATCATCTCTTTTAAAGCCCCTACCCTAGTACTCCATTTGCTCCATTCATTATGGAAAAGCTTCCTGAACCTACAAATATCTTATATTTGCTTCATGGATGTTCTTATTGGCAACCCACACATCATCAACTCTGTTTACAAGCTTTGTTACCCTATGTTTTAACACACACTCAAAAATTTCATTCACCACCTTAACAATTTTAAATTTGGCCTTCTTAACATTTTTCTTCTTCTTTAACTGATTATTCAAATCATTAATCCTTAAGGCCAAGGTGTTGAAATGCACAAGACAACTAAGAGGGGGGTGAGTCAGTTGTATCAAATCACTTTACTTATAAACTTAATATTTTCACCTTAACTTCAATATGTTAATAAGTGTAAACATGAAATGCAAATAACAAAAAGAAAACACTAGAGACACCAGACTTACGTGGGAAACCCAATGAGGTAAAAAGCATGGTGAGTATTAACTCACAATATAGTAGTAATGAAATACCAGATACAAAGGATCATTGCCCAGATACAAAAGACTCACTACCCAAATGCAAGGGCTCACTGCCTTCAAAGGATTCACTATCCAGAAAGGAGGCTCACTACCTATAGAAAATAAAAAGAGATAAATGAAGATCCACCACTAGGGTTCCACACATTCACAACCTGATCAAAAGATTGTAGATTCCATCAACTCACTGCTTTCAGGAATCTAACACCTTAAATTACTATTGCCTCAATTCGCTCTTCCACTCTCTGCTTTTTACACTTGTTCACACACTTCACTCACTTGCTCGATTCATGGATGATGGATATGAAATTTGCTACAACTTGATTTGATTTTATACCATCTTCAACCTTAGAAACATTCTCCAAGGTCGTCTATACAATTTCAAATTACAACTTCAAACTAGGTCGGCTACTCAACGTTCCCACGGTGGATAAGAATGAGAGAGGACCAATTACATATTTAATTTAGGACCCAATCAAAATCTAGGATCAAGCACACACTTTCTTAAGTCGATGCAAAAACTTAATCTAATGTGTAGACACATGGTCGGCCAAACCTAATGAAAACACCAATGATCTTTGAAGTACATGCATCTCCAACAAGATAATCACATGTGGATCACTCAACACACTTCACCAGACATTTTACCAACTCCGAGAACACCTCAGGTACATCCGTAGCAATTACAAAAAGCTTCAATCATAGATAACTCTTCATCAATCCAACCAGACCAATCAACAAAACATAGGAGCTTTGGAGCAAGTCTTCCAGAGTGCCAAACCATAAGCAAATTTGTCAGAACATAGAAACCATTAGAAAGAGTCATCTACCAGATCTGCAAGATCTGAAACCAAATATCTGAAGACTGTGGATCCAAAACATTTCTCCTAGTCCACAAACAAATAGTTCTGCCAAACCAGTTCACACACCGGTGAACACATTTTCTACTCTCCATCGACCCAAAAGCTAAAACTCAGGATATATTATCCATTGAAGCTTATGAACATTCTTAAATATCCACACAGGCATAAGATCAACACAAAAGAAATGTGGAGCACAATATTGGAGCACACTTAGAACACACTTTAACACTGCTTTCATTATTTCTCAATTTTTCTCAAAAGCACTTGGCAAAAACACAACTACAACTTTGTAAATATGGCTTCATGTACTCTAAGCACTTCTATAGTATCCCAACTATACAAATACCATCTATACACAATTTGAACTGTGTTGACATCAATGAAAACATTAATGACAACACCACCAAACACATCCATACTTGCAACAATCTCCCCCTTTGTCATTGATGGAAACACATGATGTGAAAAACCATCAAAGACAACATACATGATTTTCAGAAGTGACAACCTGCCAAGCATAAAATTTTCACATGATTATCTCTCCCCCTTTGACATCAATGGAAAAGGAAATTCTTGCCATATAAAGCTCTATTCACTCCCCCTAAGGAGTAGACCCGCATCACATACTGCATTAATGCACTTTTCTACTCCCCCTGAGGAGTAGACCTCAATCATCAGTCCAAAAAAAAAGAGTTCCTCTTTCATTGCTCTAACCTAAATTTCATCATTACATGCTTCATTTGTAGGTTTTATCTTAGAAAGTAAACACAAGTTTACCTCAACCTCTTTTCTTCTTGTCTTCACTCCTTCACTTTTGTCTCCAATTATCTGTTCGTCCAGATGATTTATTTGAACATATTTAGGCATCTTAGGTGTAGGTTCTAGAGTCTCTTCCTTTTCATCACTTTGTTTTTTCTCTTCCTTTTCTTATTCTTGTATTTGCACACAGATAGGATCATTATGTTCAACTTCATTTATTTCCACTAGTCTATACATAGCTTCATCAACCTTTACGTTAGCACTTTCAATTATTTTCCTCAATCTCTTACTAAAACATCTATAAGCCTTGTTGTTTTATGAATATCCAAGGAAAATTCATTTATCACATCTAGCATCAAAATTTCCAAGATTTTATTCATCTCTTCTAATATAACACCTACTTCCAAATACCTTAAAGTATTTCATAGTAGGAGTCTTACCAGTCCAAATCTCATAAGGGGTCTTAGTGTTGTACTTCCCTCTGGTCTGAACTCTGTTAAGAATGTAAATAGTAGTGTGGATTGCTTCTCTCCAATACACATCAGGAACATTTTCTTCTTTCACCATAGTTCTGGCAGCCTCTTGAATAGTCTGGTTCTTTATTTCCACAACTCCATTCTGTTGAGGGGTTCTAGGAGCTGAATAATTTCTTTTTATGCCATGCTCTTCACAAAATTCATTGAACTCACCAGATGTAAATTCTCCACCTCTATCACACCTTAAGCATTTAATTCTCAAGTTTGCCTCATTTTCTACTCTTGCCTTAAACATTTTGAATCTATCAAGAGCCTAAGCCTTTCTTCAATAAATGTAACCTATATCATCCTAGAGTAATCATCAATCAAGAGAATAAAGTACCTATCACCATTTAGGCTTCCTATTCTTGTAGGACCACAAAGGTCTGTATGGATTAATTCTAGCATTTTGGTAGATGAACGATCCTTTCCTTTAAAATTGTTTCTTGTCTATTTTCCCATATGGTAACTTCTGCAGATTGAATTTGAAGGCTTTATGATTCTAGGTAGATCTTTGACAACTTCCCTAGAACTAATCCTGATCAGATTATCAAAATTCACATGTTTCATCCTCTAGTGCCAAAGCCAACTCTCATTAATATGAGAAACAAAACACTGACCATCACCACCCTTAAGTTGATAGATGTTTCCATGAGTTCTTCTTCCATCTGCTACCATAGTTCTAGATCCTTTTCGATCTCACAAGTGTTATCCTGAAACACAAGCTTAAAACCTTTGCTGCACATTTGTCCAACACTTAAGAGATTATGCCTTAATCCCTTTACATAATAAACATTGTTAGTATTATGTTTTCCATCAAATCTAATTGTTCCTTTTCCAACAATCTTAGCACCAAAGTCATCTCCAAACATAACTATTCCTCCATCATACTTCTCAAGTTTAGTAAACTTACTCTTATCTCCAATCATATGATTTGAACATCCACTGTCAATTACCCAAAACTCTTCATCCTGTCTGGCATGAAAAGAAGTTACCAGAGTACCTTTTGTTTCATCCTTCTTTCTCTCTGGACCAAATTCCTTTGCACCCCTTCCATGGTTAGTAGATATAGTTTTATTTTCTAGGGCTAGAAAAAAACATTCATCTTTATCTTCCTCAAAGTCAGATTCATCATCATAAATTCCTGCATCTTCTTTGACATAATACAATTTCTTGAACTTCCTATCATTTTTGTCTTTGTGATTGTTATTGCTATCCTTATTCTTCTTTTGTGTAGCTCTATTAGGACATCTTGATGCATAATGACCAATATTTCCACAATTGAAACACTTAAAAGGCAACTTACCTTTGTATTTACCAGTACCTTTCTTCAAACTCCTTGTGAAATTTTCTTACAAATCTTCTAACTCATCATCATCCAAATCATCTCCTATCTTCATTGCTTTAAAGGATGTTTCAGTCTTCTCCTTATCTCTTGCAAATTTTCTCATTTCAAATGCAGTCAGGACACCAAATAGATGCTCCTTAGTAAATGTCTTTAGATCATATTGTTCTTCAAGAGCATATACTTTGTCACTGTAATTGTCTGGTAAGGTCATCAATATCTTCTCAATTATATCTTCATATGTCATGGTACCACCTTGATTCTTGATTTTTGTTTCTATAAGTTCAACTCTTTGATAATAGCTTGCAATGTCTTCTCCATCTTTCATTCTAAAGTTCTCAAATTTTTGCTTAGCAGTTAGTTTCCTTGACAAATTTACTCTATAATTCCCTTCATATATGTCTCAATTTTGTCCATACTTCATGAGCAATAGCTAGAGAAATAACTCTTGTTCTTTCAGTTTTAGATAAAGCACTAAAGATAGCATACCTTGCTCTTTCATTCTCTTCAAAAAATATAATCTCATCAGCAGAGGAAGGACTAGCTGCTGGTATCACATACTTTGACTCCACAACTTTCCAGGTATTGAAATTAAGTGAAATCATAAAAATTCTCACATGTTCTTTCTAGTCACTGTAATCAGCTCCATCAAAAATAGGAATCTGCAACTTGTGCGCCATCTGATCTACCTCAAGTGGTTAATCTTTTCACTGAGGAACCAGAGCTCTGATACCAATTGTTGAAATGCACAAGACAACTAAGAGGGGGGGTGAATCAGTTGTATCAAATCACTTTACTTATAAACTTAATCTTTTCACTTTAACTTCAATTTGTTATTAAGTGTAAACATAAAAAATGCAAATAACATAAAGCAAACACCAGAGACACCAAATTATCGTGGAAAACCCAATGAGGGAAAAACCACGGTGAGGATTAACTCACAATATAGTAGTAATGCAATATCGGATACAAAGGCTCACTGCCAAAGGGCTCACTACCCAGATACAAAAGGCTCACTTCCCAAATGCAAGAGCTCACTACCTTCAAAGGAATCACTGTCCAGAAAGGAGGCTCACTACCTACAGAAAAATAAAAAGAGATAAATGAAGATCCACCACTAGGGTTCCACACATTCGCAACTTGATCAAAAGATTGTAGATGCCATCAGCTCACTGCTTTCAAGAATCTAACACCTTAAAGTATTGTTGCCTCAATTTTCTCTTCCACTATCTACTTTTCGCACTTGTTCACACACTTCACTCACTTGCTTGATTCGTTGATGATGGATATGAATTTTTCTATAGCTTGATTTGCTTTTATACCATCTTCAACCTTAGAACCATTCTCCAAGGTCGGCTATACAATTTCAAATTACAAATTCAAACTAGGTCAGCTAATCAACATTCCTGCAGTGGATAAGAATGAGAGAGGACCAATTACATATTTAATTTAGGACCCAATCAACATCTAGGATCGATCACACAATTTCTTAAGTCGATGCAAAAACTTAATCTAATGTGTAGACACATGGTCGGCCAAACCTAATGAAAACACCAATGATCTTTGAAGTACATGCATCTCCAAAAAGATAATCACATGTGGATCAATCAACACACTTCACCAGACATTTTACCAAATTTGAGAACACCTCAAGTACATCTGCAAAAATTACAAAAAACTTCATTCATAGAGAACTCTTCATTAGTCCAACCGGACCAATCAGCAAAACACAGGACCTCTGGAACAAGTCTTCCAGAGCACCAAACCATAAGCAAATTTTTCAAAACATATAAATCATCAAAAAGAGTCATCTCCCAGATCTACAAGATTTGAAACCAAATATCAGAAGACTGCAAAGCCAAAACATTTTCCCCAATCCACAAACAAATAGTTCTGCCAAACCAGTTCACACACCGGTGGACACATCTTCTACTCTCCATCGACCCAAAAGCTAAAACTCGGGATATATTATCCATTGAAGCTTATGAAAATTCTTATAGATCCGCACAGGCATAAGATCAACATAGAAGAAATGTGGAGCAAAATAGTAGAGCACACTCAGAATACACTTTAACACTACTTTCATTATTTCTCAATTTGTTTCAAAAATGCTTGGCAAAAACACAACTACAACTTCATAAATATGGCTCCATGTACTCTAAGCACTTCTATAGTATCTCAACTATACAAATACCATTTGTATACAATCTGAATTGTGTTGACATCAATGACAACACCACCAAACACATCCATACTTGTAACACAAGGTTTCCTTGTCTCATGTAGACAAGTCTGAAGAAGAAGAGGATGGCAAAGATAATGTCTTTATTGATTGGCTAGCTTGAACAGTGGCTCTCATCTTGTTTATTTCATCCAAAGCCTTATTGTACTCCTTCACCAGGGAATCATATTTCTTTTGATAAATTTGTGTTGCATATGCACTGAACATTGCAACATTAATAATTAACTTAGTCGCTTGGACATGAGTTATATATGTAGCTCTCTTTACTACCAATGAACCGATGACCTCATTAATAGGCCTAGAGACCTCATTCTTTCCAATATTGGGTGCCATGGACTAGATTGCAAGAGTATGCAACTTTGGACTATAACTAGATCCAAACACCTTGTCTTCAAAATGCTCCTCAGATATAGAATCCTGAGGGTCTCTTCTTATTGCATCAAGTGCAATAGCTGAGGTGATGGTGCACCCTGGTAGTAACATCATTCCACTTTTTGTGAAAATATATCTAGCCTCGAAAGGGGTGATAGCTACAATCTCAACCATAATATTCTCTTCCTCTACTTTCTTAGCCTCTTCTTGTTGAGATGGATCAACATTAGCCCTTGCTTGTTCAAGCCTCTCCTTTATTTCTTTGCTTCTCTACTGAACCATAAATTAATTGAATTCTTTAGATTTCACAAATGCATTATCTACAAGAAACTCATTGTAATCCTTGATCCTAGGGTCATCATCAATCTTTTCATCGTAATTCCATTGGACAATTCTATCTTGGGGAGCTTCTGAATCAAGAGTATCTTCAATATTAGGGGGAGGGAATTTATTTTCCACCTCCTCATCATTGGGTACATGCTCTACCATTAGTTCCTCCCCAATTTATTGAATATCTTCTCCATGTACATTTGCAGGTTGTTCAAGAATATCCATATCCTGGGGTTGTTGTTCCATAAGAGCTTGTGCTCTCTCAACAACCTCCTTTACCTTTGCCTTAAAATCACCATTTTGATAATCCTCTAGCTTTGAAAAATCCCTTTCAATTAAATCATAAGTACTCGCATAAACGGAATTTCTCTTCATAATGCTCTCCTCAATGTCACATATGGTTGTCCATTCCTTTTTTCTTGATATAACAACCCCATCATTGGTCAAGTTTCTTAACACATCATCTATGTACAAGAAATGGTGGGACATCCCAGATAAACACTTGTTTCTCCTCTTTGTGTGCACAAAACCCTCTGGGTCAAAAATCCTAACCTCATCAATAGGTAGCTTGAGGTTATTTACCATGACTCCAAATTTCTCATATCCTTCCATGGTAGTAACTTTAAAATAAGCAAAGGAACACCGAGGCACTAGCACAATACCCTTCCTAGGTTTTTTGAATAATTCTATGTCCATGAAATAAATACTTTGAGTGTAGGAACCAATCTTCCCAATTATTTTGTGAGGTTGATCCTGTTACATCCCCTGGGCACATGATGTCTCTGATTAATTTTGAAAGCCTATGAATGGGTTCCACACCCAAACTCTCCAAAATACCAAACCTCATGACATTACAAACCAACATATATTTGGAATTGGGACAACCTTGGTCCCAAATATATGTCCACATTTGAACTAGCAAAACATTATTCTCGTTATCCTTCTGTCTCAATCTCAACTTCTTTCTCCATTTCTCTAGATCCTCAAATATAAGCATGTGCATTAATAAAGAATAATGTGGAAAAGATAAGGGGAGAACCTCCTTCTTTAGATTGATAAAGTCCCTATGCATTTGTTCTGCAGTATGAGCAACATAATCAAAACTAGTGTTCTGATTTTGACCTTGTATATCCATTGTCATTACCAACAAGTTAGTGGCTATCCTAGCCTCAAAATTATGAGTCAGAACTTGATTCAAGCAATAATATGTCTTCTTGAAGTAATCAATAAATTCTTCACACTCAAAGGGCTCTATATCTTTAGGGCCAAATATTTCCATGCTCTTTCTATGTCATACAAGCAATCTACTTCTATATGCAAATATGCTTTTCTCATACTCACCATATAGGTCCACATGCTTGATGTTGACTGTATAATATGGATTCAACCCAAATACTTCTACAATTTTGTCCCTTGTTACCTCGAGGACTACAATTCCATTTTCACTCTTTATCCTCCTATTTGTGGGATCATAGTGCTTAGCTAATTTCATCATCACATCTACCTCCACAAACATATTAGGTACTACCAGCTTCCCGAGATTAAGGCCCCATAAGTAAAAATTTGGATTCTTGGAATACCTTTTGTTAAAAGCATACAAAAATAACTGCCATCCACTTTGAGGTTAAGCCAATTCTCCAATTTCACCAGCATTATCAATTAATCTACTCGTCACAACAACTTGGCCCGTAGGTATCTTGCCAATTTGTGACCCACCCTCATTCATGTTTCCAGAGGCACCCTCCATGAATCTTTCTTGAGTTTTATTTGCACTCCTTGACCCTGTGGACGCCGCAGGGGCATTCGGTGTAGGGTTAGATGCTTCAGGGGGCTCTGGCTTAACCATAGATAAAACATCTTGAGTCCTAGGCCTCTTAACCCTTTTATGCTTTGGTTTTCTCTCAAGCCTAATGTTGGACTCACTATGTTCTAGTTCGCTCATTTTTTGCAATGTGACAAGACTAGGGTTTACAACTTTTTATTTATCAAAGAAACCGACCCAATTTTAAATCTCTAAACACAAATTGCAAAACAAAACACTCCCAAACCTTGTACAATGTTTATCACCCCAATTAAGGACACTCAATGAGTTAATCCTAAGCAATTTTATCTCTCCAATTCCCTACTAGTTTTCAAACCAACACAATTTAACATGCTTGACAGGAAGAGATATGACACTTTGCTTACCTAGGTGAAAATTTGATGTTGATGCCTTTGTAATTTCTTGTTGGAGCACCTTGCACTGTTTCCTCAAGTTCTAGCTATCTTCTCCGCTTCTAAACAACTCCAAATGTGTAGAAAACAAGCCAACCACCTTCCTTACGTCTAGGAAATGGAGTGCAACACCATTAATGGTTGATGGAAACCTTGCATGAGCGAACTGACACTTAACCATTCATGTTTAAAACCAAGTCATTGATCATACTTCTTTAAAACCATATCGACAACTCTCATTTTGTGTCGCCACCTTCTCCTTTACTTTAGATGATTTCCTTAGGATGTTGCCATGTTGCCTCTTATTTGGAGACCATCACTCATCATTGGTACATTTCACCCTTCGAAAGTCCTATCAGTGATGCAAGCACCCACATGATGAGATCTCAACCATTGGATTACAACTCATCTTTGATCACGTTCATTTCCCATCGCATATCGCTGATTCACACTTCAAATTCTAGATCACATCAATGATGGGAGAAAAGGGTGATGGAACACGATCAAGCCACATGCACCTACTTTAAAATTGAAGGTACAAGAAACATCGCTCACAAGAGAAATTCAAATTAGCAAAAAAATTCAAACCGTTTGTGTGGGCCTGAGGTTGACTAACTGAAGTAACTACATTATTTATTTTGTCATGACATTGATTGTTGCCCCCAAATCTATCAAAGTATTCTTAATGAGGGTTACATTAATTTTAACATCCAATAATGGACTGCCAAGATCTATATACTTAGGGACAGTAATGTTCCCTAACATGATATCTGTAAGGTTTCCCAAGACATGGACTATTTGAGGGTCTTTTCTTTTTTCTGCTTGGTTTCTTAAGACATAGATCCCTTACAATTTTGGTATAGATAGGGATGTATTTGATAGCTTGGATAAGTGGAATCTTGATGTTCACATATTTCAATTGACCTAGAAGATATGTCTCAACCTACATGTGATGCTTTTGAATAGCTAGGCATTCAAGAAAAGGTGGCTTGGGACTTGAGATAGTTTGGTGTACCTGATTTGACTTAGGTTCCAAAGGTGATTTGTGTGAAGCTTCAACTGAAGGTTCCTCACCCTCCATCTCTTTAATTTGAGGTGATGAAGGTCAAACAAGTTGTTTTCTTGATCTAAGGTGGACATTACTCACCTCTACCCCATAAGTGGGGTATTGCATAGCTTTGTTAGTATAAGCTTGCTGAACGAGATTAGTGTTAGGGTTAGGTACATGTTGGACAAGTATTTGTGGTTTCTTGGGTGGTTGGGATGTAGGATTTTATGGAGGCATTAAAGCTTGTTTTTGTGGTGGATGAGGGAGCATAGGCTACTAATAGTTCATATTTTGCTGCTGCCATTGTTGGCCTTTCCGCCACTGAGGCTGCCACTGATTCTACTGAGTTGGCCATTATGGATTATAATTGGAACCTTGATAATTTTGTTGTAGCCAAGGGTTTGGCTACTAGTTCCAATTTGGTTGAGCTTGTGGCCATTGTTGAGGGTTATACCACTGGTTTTGGTTTGCTAGCTAGGGCCGAGAGTTCCAAGTAGAAAAGTTTTGAGTCCCAATTTAGGAAAGGATGAATTATAACTGAGAGGGTCTTATGGCATACCTTTTATTTTTTTCCATGGCCTCCTTTGTGCTATGTAGAAGAGCGGTCCATCATCTCCTTCAATTGGCTGAAAATTAGGTTTCTCAACTTTATCTTGCTAGATAATAGCCACTCATTTGCATTTGCAATTTATTTTTCTTTGCCTACAGCTTGGACAATATTCAGTGAGCATATCCTTAGCTTCCTCCTACTTATTCTTGATGTGGAGAGTATCCAATTGAGTTTCCAAATGGCTAATAATTTCCTCCTTCATGTTGGACAACTAGTTACTTAACTCAATCTTGGAAACCCCTATAGATGATTTACCAATAGTGGATGTCTCATCTCCTCTTGACCATTTAGTGAAGGTCTTGGAATAATTCCTGCAGACCTTACAAATTTCTGAAAATGGTAGCTAAGAAATATCTCCTTGTCCAATGAGGTTCAATGCATCCATGCAGTCATCATTGACTCCCCTTAAAAAGACTAACTTGAGGGACTCTTTTGACAATTTGTTCTGTGGATTTTTCTTCAGAGCAAACTGAAATATCTCCACATAATCTTCTAAGGGCTCATCATCCCTTGATACTTTTCTAGGAATAATGTCTTCATAGTGTCCCAATTAGGAACAAAATCCCTACCTAATCCTATTAACCACCTTAGGGATGCATCCTTTAGAGTTGCAGGGAATATTTTGAGCCTATGAGCATTCAAAGTATAATCATAGCATCTACATAGGACATTAAATTCAAAGAGAAATGTATCTAGGTCCTCAGTCATTAAACCATAGAAGACTGGTAAGTCTGAAGGAGGAATGTTCTTCAACACTATAGCCCTTTCCTATTTCGTGATTGGGAACTCAAAGGTGGCACATTCAGGATCATCATCCGCTGCATCCCCCATGGTGCGATATGTTCCTTTTATATGTGTGCTAGATGTTGGTGATAAGGAAATTTCTTCTTCAGTGTTACCCTTACTCTAAGTACTTCATTCACCAATCTTTGATATAGCTACTTGGTGTGTAGAGGGAAGGAATATACCCCAAGGATCTCTCTGCCTCTACGTACATGTAATATGGCTTTATAATGTAGCAGTCCTGCACAATGTTAGTGTATCTCTGGTGTTGGAAAAAGATTAAGCCTAACAGTCCTAATGCTAGAAAAAAAAGTTAACTATGAAAGTTTTGAAGACAAGTCTATGAAGATAGCACCATCCCCAACAATGATGCCAAAAATGTAGAGTCTAAACTAATGTATTGTAAACTTGGTATAACCTATGCAATTAAGAGGTTTATTTGACTGAACAATCCACTCAACATTGTTTAAGACTACATTAAATTATCAACCAAGGTTTGTAAGCATGTGATGGTGCAACATTATATATGCCTTCAGAGACTCAATACTACCTAAACTATCTTACTAAGCTATTCTACTTGCTGGAAACTCACAAAATTACAAAATAGTAAAAGACATAACTAGAACTAGTGGCTACAGGTACCTGTAGCTTAGACTGTAACTAAACTATTACTAATGAAATGATGTTATAACAACTCAAAAACTGATAAAAACTAACGACTTAACTAAATTAACCTCTGGAGTACTACTAGTTAACCATTGCATGTATATTCATAAGAATTCATTAACAATAAGCAACATATGATATTCTAGTTAACTTGCATATGATTCATGAAGTAGTGATAAACTAATAACAACTATTTAAAAAAAATGAACAATTGAAAGGAAGTGAGGAACAATACCTTGAGTGGTCGGATCAAGTAGATGTTCTCACTTTAATTGAACCCAATCTAACTAATAGTTTCTATGCATCCCATGAAATCAACTTCATTCATTGCATATCGTAAAAGATTACAAAAGATATCTCATAGATTGTACTCAATCATTCTAAATAATTTTCATGTCTTGAGACTGAAAGTAACTAATAACATAAAATTGAAAAAAACCAACTAGCTCCCTACAAATTCAACCAATAGCTATATACAAGCTTGAGGGAATCTTATTCAAAGCAACAACTTAACTGAAATCATTAATTCCACTCCTAGATATTTAGAGCGTAGAGTTAAGACTAATTTATTCAACCTATAACTAAAAAGGAAAATAAATCCTAACACGACTAAAACTCTGTCAAAACATAATTGCATGTAAGCATACAACCATTTATCAAAATCCCATAAGTGAAGAACACCTCTTCTTCAAATTTTATGAACTGGTTATAATAATGCACATCCAACCTTCATCAAGTGACTTTAATCAACAATCATCACGTTCAGTCTAATTTTGAACTCCCTTATTTGTTGTCCACTATTCCTTTTGCTACGGGTTCATCCCACAACTGTTGCATGCCACAGTTCCTCTTTAGCTGCAAACAAGTTAATTTTACAAATCATGTACACAAAGATAACTATCATAATCAAAACATAACGTTCCATCAACATTCCATACATTTCTTCATATAAAACACACAATACTAGTATACTATAACCATAATTCCATCATTATATTTTAGGCTCAAGTCTGCATAATAGATATGGAAGGATAGTATAATGTAGGAGCATTGTCTAGATTTTTTATCTAAAAGTGTCTCAAAATATGTATAAAAACAACAAGAAATGAGCTATTATTTGGACCTATCAGTAATTATATATATATAATGTCAATATAAATATATATACTAATATAATATATATATTATAATGTTGATATTATAATATATATATTATTATATATAATATTAAAAAGCATATCTATTATCAATGAAACATTGCGCTAATGTATAGCACAGGCTTTTTAAAGCCATTTATCATACATTTTAAATATGCCATGGAATGAGTTACTGTATGGTCCCATGGGGGGGCTTGGGCTTCTATTTTCATGGATCAAGCGGTCCCATGAAGAAAAAAAATTATGCTACGGGATTAATTAGAATCTTTTCCAGAAAAATAGGAGCCCCTACCTTTTAGAAATGAATCTTTCAGCGGTGAAATTGAGGTGGGGCTAGAAATTGCCCCTACAGCTTAGGAATTTTTTAGAAAGTTTTTCTGCCACTTGTCTATCACTTAAAATTTTAAATTCCTAAAAAAAATTAAAAAATGAGAGAATTTTTATTTATTTATTAATTTTTACCAAAAATACTCCAGTTCGATCCTTAAATTTTGGAGCTCAAACTTTTAAGCTGAATTGCAAAATTGAATTCATGGGACCACTAGCCTTAAAATATTCCTAAAAAACCTAAGCAGCACCCATTGAATTTTTTTAGGAAGCCCCCCTCCATGGGACCATACCCTTAATATGCTGCATAAAGAGTATGAGCCAACATTATTTTGCCTTTGACCAAAATAATGAGTTTGAAAGCGCTTTGTACTAGCATTTATTCCAACGTATAGATGGTATCTTAGTGCATTAACATGCTGAATATAAGCTATGATCAACGATAGGTATGTAGCACATTGTATCTCATATGATGCATCGGTATTAGCATTATATATATAAAATAAAAGTGTTGTTTAATTGTAATCTAAGGCAACGCTATGTTAAAGTGCAAGAATATAAGCTAAGTCTTTTAACTCAATGCATTATGCAAAGAGGAATGTAAAACTTGCAAATGGCATTTTGATCGGGTCTTCAAATAGGTAACAAGAGGATAGGCGCATGGAGGTTAAGTGGCACCATAGTTAAGAAATCTGCTAAACAAAAGAAGTCTGATTTGTACCTTTTGACCAAAATTTAAGGCTAGAAGTAAATAAGAGAACAAGTCAAATGAGAAGTTGACCAAAATGAGTCGACCTATGGAATTAATAACCTTGCATTTCTGATTGTTATTCTTAATGTCCATTGGAATGAGCAACTCATTCTTCATGGTGAAATTTGGCTATGCAATAGTACAATGATTTTAGCTACCACCTTTTCTTTTTCTTGTTGAGTCAAACCTTTTTGGATTGAGAAGCTTCAACTTTGATAGCTTGATTCTACCCTACTATTGCTCACATTTGTGTATAAATAGAGGTGTTTTCTCCCTCAATTGGAACACATTATGCACACTTGATGCTTATTTTTTGAGTTGTTATTCTAATTTTCTGAGTTTGGGAGTTTGTGAGAGGTTTTGAGTGTTTGTGAGAAGTTTTTGAGAGTAAGTTTTTGGTGAGTGGAAGAGAGGTAGTTGGGAATTTCTTTCTGATTTTGAGAAGGCTGAGCTAGGAATCTAAAATAGTCAATTGCAGTTTTTTACAAGTATGCTAGTTTCTACTTCCTTATATATTTTATGATGAAAGGATTATATGATTGTGTATGCTTTGTTTGGGATATAATTGTGTTGAAAGAGAGTTAAGTTGCTTATTATGAATTTGATTAGATTATTCTTTGGTTAAGTAAGGAAGTTGTATAATGAATCTAGTTGATTGTGAACCCCATTATAGGAATATACTCTTATGCTATATTTATTATGAATTTTTGAGTATCTAAGTTATATACTATGTTTTAAGTTAAGACTATATAGCTATTGCTTTGCTTGTGGAGAGTATGTTACATTGAAGTTCTTTATTAACTTATAATGCTAAGTAAACCTTTATGGACAATAAGGGTAGAAATACAATGAGAAAAGTAGCAAGATGGAAATGTCATCATTGTTAGGTTGTAGTGTTATGCAAACCTTGATTGATAATCTTTACATACTTGATTACTTATTTCTCCTAGAAATTAGGAAGAAGGACTTATGATTATATCAATACTCAAAAATAGGGTTGATATAATATATCTTATGATTATGTTATCTTAGATTGTTCATTTTAAGAGTCTATTCCTTTTCATGAAATCCTAAAGAAGGACTCACATTTCAGTGACCCAAACCATATTGTGAAGAGGACTATGGATGCAAAAGCACCGACCCCTCACAATTTGATAATGTCCTCAGATAATATACAAATTTAGTGAACATTGTGAACACATGAATACTGAATATAGAATTATTATGATTTATTTGTGATCACTTTGATCCTTACATTATTTTGATGGAAACCCTAGGTTGGAAATAACCTATTTGGTAGGGTTGTTATTTGATTAATGATTGAAGAAAATAGCTTGAGAATAACCTATATGATCTAATTGATCATTTTATTATTGATTATACTTTCAAATGGAGTCGACTTATTGTTGAGTTTATACTTTTATATAGAGTCCTTTAATGATAGAAATATCTATTTTGATTGAGATCATTTATTATTGAGATCATGTCTTTGAGATGAGTTAATTTATTGATGAGATTATACTTTTGATGAGAACCGTTTATTGTTGAGATATAATTTAGTATATGAAGTTATTTGTAAAGTTGAGACATGATGAGTTTGTAGGTTATTCTTGGGGTTAGGATAATCTAATGAAGGGGATAGCCTATGCATATGTTATGAATGGGAAATACAAATCAATCTAGGAAGGTGGGTGAGTGTGTGATTTCCATCTTGAATTAGGGGTGAAGAATACTTTGGCCAAAGTAGTGTAATTTTCCACTATTTACACTGTCAGTTCACTATGATCCGAGTTTACATACTAGGTAGGTAATTCTATATGTTAGGTTGTAACCGCTGTGTGGTAGATCTAGATATGTAGGACACAACACCAAGCTTAGGGAAGGTCATTTTTTATTATGGGGTTACCAATCCAACCTCTTCGTCGAAGGGAGGGCCATCTTACCAGTTAGGTAGATGTGCAAGGGACCATGTTAAGTCCATGGTTGGTAGAAAATCGTTTGAGTGATGCTTCTCCTCATCAGTTGGTGATCAAGATTTGGAAGGGGGACTACCTAGACTATTTGTATACTTAGTGCTAGTAAGCTCATGGAAGTGGTGTAAGTAGTTATGTATCCATTTCAATAGAAATTTGTAAAAATGAGAAGTTATCATGAGATTATGTTATATGAAATTAAAATTTTGGAAAGTTGTAATACTTTGGTATAATTCAATGGAAAAGTTTGGAAAGATGTCTATTTCAAATGTGCATTATATTCGTATTTATAAAAGGATTTTTTTTATTGCTAAGTGTTGGCATCAAAGTTTATTTACTTGAGGCTAAAAACAGTAAAATTTTGGGTAGAACAATCGACATGTTACAGGAATGAAGCTGCCACTAGACATACATTTGCAAGGAATATGCACATAAGATAGTTGTCAGAGACCTTATTGTTGAGTTGGAGGTCATGCCATTTAATTTGACTAATGCACCAACTAATTTTTGAATTTATGGTGCATGAGGTATAAATAGTGGATAATTGAGACGAATTAATTTGATAAATTTTTATGATATGTTGATGGGTAGAAAAGTATGAAAGGATCATATGAAGAACCTACATTTGATGATTGGGATTCTAGAACAATAGGGTCTATTTGTTAAAAAAAAAAGTTTGAGTTTGATTATTCAAAATTTTCATACTTGGGCCATGCTACTATTGTTCAAGGCATGCAAGTAAATCATAAGAGAATTTTTTTTTTCTAGTATGGGTTTTCTGTACCACACTAACTTATTGAGAATATTCTTTAGTTTATGCAGTAGCTATAAACGGTTTATTATTGGGATTTTCACATACAAAACCCTTAACCAACATTACAAAGAAAGGAGTTTTTGCATGGATGGATAGAACACAAGAAGCTTTTGATAAGCCTAAGAGGGTAATCGACTCATGTCTTGTATTCTTCATTTTATATTACTCACATCTATTTTTTGTAGTATATGGTGTTTTAGGAGAATGTATTGGGGCCACATTAATGTAAAAGTGGGGCTCCATTAAAAATAAGAGCGAGAAGTTGGAAGATTTAGGAAATGGATTTTTATTTATGATAGGGTGATTCTTTCCACTAAGTATAGTTTAGTAAAATTCAAACATAATTTAATTTATGGTAGATGTGTGGTTGAGACAAAGTATAATGGCTTGTAGTTATTTTTGCATCAATTTGTTTTGAATGATGAGCAACAAAAATGGGATAACAAGCATATGCTAGAAATTGGTTTTATTTGGCACAAGTATATAATATTTTTAGTACTTGAATCTAGAGTGTCCCACCATGGGTGTATCATGAAAATACTTCAAAATAGTGAGTACACTATTCACCATTAGAATAAAGGATAACATATCTTTCCTCCAAGTTTGTTGTAGGCTTTTCTTATTTCCCATCAAGGTTGAGAAAGTGTGTTCATGGACTCCATAACAAGTCTTCCCAAGATAAATGGTAAATATTACATTTATGTTGTTATGGATAAGACAAATGAGTATACATACTTCTTTTCCATTTAGTTTAAATCAATGCACATCATATGATACAATTATTTTCAGTGATGTGCTTAGGCTATATGGTTGCCTTTAAAAATGTTGTTAATGATAGAGATACAATATTTTTTAGTTGCTCTTGGAAAGAATAATTTTATTTTATAGGTGAAAAACTCACTCATAGCATATTTTTTAAGCTAAAAATAGTTTAAAAATAAAAATGGTGAATAAGTAGGTTGAAGGATACTTTTGGTAAAATGTATTGAAAAAAATCAACTTGGATCAAGTGGCTGCAATTGAGAGGATGTTGCTACAACATCACCTAATGTATGTCCCTCAAGGTGAAAATTTGAGACATGGAGCCATAAAAAAACATTTGGTTCATTGGGGAAACCTACCTATAAAGGATGCTACTAGGGAAGAATCTAGAAACTTGAACATTTTAAATTTGAATTGCTTGAGGGCAAGCAATTTTGGGAAGGACAAATTTGTAATGTCCCATTTTTAATTAATTTATGTTTATGGACCAAAAGGCCATTTCCTATTTATAGTGAGCTAATATTGTTAGAGTCCAATCTCATAAGGCTCAAAAATTTGAAGGGAAAGAAGTTTAAGTGTTAGTAGGCTCTATTTTTTAGTAAGTTCATGAGTTTTTAAAATTACCAAAAGCGTGACAAGGCTAAGGGAAAGGGTTTAAGTTTATGAAAATTTATGTTTTTTGTTAAGATCACAAGTTCACAAACTCATTAAAAGTGTGACAAAATTGTTGCATCTCATGATAATATTTCTTTTATACTATATTATGATATTACATTGTAAACGTGTGCATTTTAGATGACATATCCCCTCTCATACACAATGATGTGATGCATGATGATCAATCTTTTACATCTCATGTTTTTTTTACCTAAAATTCCCATGATAATGATATACCCTATGTTGATACACCTTTAGTTATTCATGTGGATGTTTGTGATAATGTTGTGTCCTAGTACTTATTTCATAAAGAAATTATGAACCTTAATGAAGAAATTTTAAATGATGATTATTATGGTTCTTAAATGCATTTTGACATGTGAACTCATTTTTATTGCTAATTCTAAACATTTAGATGATGATATCTTATTAATTGGTGAATTTTGATTATAACTAAGCGATGGAGTTTTATAATGGTTCAATCAATCTCTTTCTTTATACTTCCTTTGAGAATTGAGATCATGATAAATCATTATCTATTCTCTAGCCTTGGTTCACATGAGGACACTATGCATTTACAAATGTATCCCTATTATTTATATTTGAGTCCTAATATATCTTCTATCACTATGGTGTGTGTATCTCCTCTACCTATCTTTAGTGTTTCCCTTAATTCACATGATTGTAACATTATGAGTCAGAGTCATACACACCAACAATTAGTAAGAGACTAGGATGTCATAATACTACCACCTATTAAATACCAACAAACTCCCTTAATCTAACTCATACACCTCAACTCACATCTAAACTACCAAAGGAGTTTGACATTGTTCATCAATTTAAAATGCTCAAGCTAAGATACCACTTTTGTAATGCCCCGTCAAGTAACCTTAAAGGAAGTTGCAATTAACGTCTTAAGCGAACCGATTTTTTTTTATAAAGTGTATTTAACATACACATTCACTTACTAATTAACAACAACCTCTAAGGCTACAAGGTTAGGATTACTTAAATCCACACATACATATTACATATAACCATAACATTATGAACTTTATGAAATAAACATCATACATCAGAAGAATACCACATAACCTAATAAGATAATCAACCAAGATACAATCTCATAAACATTATCTTAATCCTATAGTTACATCACTCATTCCCAGAATGAGACACTAGAACAAATGTATTACAATTATATAATTCCACCTCATAACAAAAGAGGGGTAGATAACTTATATAAAATAAAATATTACAATGCAAGAAATTACAACAAGAACCGCGAGCTGTCCATCTGGATGTCTTGCCACCAAGTACTGAAGATAGATGGGGACCCAACGGTTTTGGTGCATGTTCCACCCAACCAATGTGGTACCCGAAGGCCCACCCCCCATGCTAGGAGATAGTAACAAAGTAATATGGACAAAGATTCTACTACCTCTAACCAAAGGCAGACTCATACTGATATAACCAACAAATGAACTAACAAGTACAACTCAATTACCAAACAAGTACAAATCAAGTACAATTCCAACATCACTGACATAGGTCACATTTCTTCCAGACATAAAGTAGATCAAATATGTTCAAATAACCATACACATAAAATAATTAACAACAGTTGTCCTAGATAGAGTGTCATCGCAAGGTTTGTCATGAGATCTCCTCTGGACATTCTTCATAAGCTCCGACACAAGTAATCCTAGTGGCCTCAACCGAATCCCGACACTCATACTCACTCATGCGGAATCAACTACCTCTCGCAAGAACAAGATAGTTGATCTTGCCATTCCAAGCCTTCTCACTCATCCCAAGTCTAAACAAGCCCTTGTGTCTATGAGTGAGGATTAAATTATCTTGATTAGTGTGAGCTGCATCCTAATCATCTAAGTACATTAATTTAATTATCACTTGATTAACTCACTTTTGAAGGTTACCCGATTTACCACTTTGGGCTCCGACCCTTAACAAAAGCCACTCTTCTAATGGACAACACACACCCAAACAATCCACCAAGGGAAACACAAGTGCATACCAACTAGGCATCATAATCCACTCCAACATAAGGAGGAAACAAATAAAAAAACCACTCCAAACATCTTAGAGGCAACAACACATAGTCCACTCCTTTCACAGGAGGAAACGATTAAAAGATCTCACTCCAAACATCTTGGAGGCATCAACACATAGTCCACTCCTTTCACAGGAGGTACAAAACATCCCCGTTCATGGAAACCGAGTAAACTGAAAAGACGCCATGCACTACCCAAGGGACAATAATTGGATGACATAAAATTTAACAACCCTTATCTTCTAGGTTCTTCTGGAAGACTTATAATTTAGGACTAACACTAAATCCCAAAACCAACAATGCAACTTGACGACATAGCAACAAAAGCATTCAAGTCATTAATCAAATCTAATATTTGGATTTCCTAAATCCATGTTCATTCAATAGGTAGTGTTGACAAAGTAAAAGACACGATAACTAGATCATCTAAAATAATCATAACCCCTATTTCCCCTTTCATTGTTGAAAATCTAAAACAATTAAACTTACTTCCCTTTACTGAATACAGAGAATTAAATTTTTTAAGATAATCATGAAGAAGATACTACTTTTGGATATACTAAATCCATATCTCTTTCATAATCCAATCACAATGATTCAATTAATCTAAATAGAAATAAATAAATAACATAATTAATTGCCTCATCAATAAAACAACTTCTTGATTTACTTTTAAATCGACACAAATCCATGCAAGTAAACTCTTTCCATTTCCTAACCAAATCTTGCATCTCATTCAATTTTCTATTTAAAACATTCAATCACTTTAATATAATAACATATTGTTTCTCTATCCATTTTTCATATATACTAATCTATCCATTTTTAAATCTCTATTCAATAATATATTACATGCATCTCATTAAAATAAAATACGATAATGAATTTTACACTTAATATATATATATATATATATATATAGACACCAAATATATATATTAATAAATTTAATTACGTATATTCTTTAATATTCCATTCACAATGACTAGATTACTCTATGGAACTAAATAAAACATAATAACTATTTTCCTTTTTCAATATAATTAGTTCCTAAATTTACTTTTAATGCAACCTAACACTATTGCAAACAATCTTTTCAATTTTTTATCCGAAGTCTATGTCTCTTCAACTATCCATTTAAAAACATGCAATTTCATCAATGTATAAAAATATCTTTTGGCTTATCTATTTGACCACGCATTCATATTGTTTCTAATTAAATCTCATTAATTAAAACAAACATTTAAATATAAATATTTCTATAATTCTTCAATATATTTAAATATCTTTTTCCTTATCAATTTTAACCATACATTCAAAACTTATTATTTAAATTCTTCATGCAAAGCTAAATTACACGCACTTAAATAAAACAAGGTAAATACTTATTGAAAATACTCATAGATATATATATACATTTCAATATATTTTTTTCAATCATATTAACAAAATAAATATTTCCTTTTAAATCAAGTAATTATTTCTATTAAAAAAAATATCTTTCTCTATACATTTTCTACACATATTAATCATTTTTTTTAAAACACTAATAATACCCAATTTGCAAACAACAGAATAAAATAAGATAAAATATTATTTATTCTCTCAAATGGATATATACCTTCAATATATATATACTAAATATAAATTAATATATTTAAATATATTTAATCATTAACATATCTTCTATTCTTTACAGAATATCAAATTGATTAATTCAAACTAAAATATCCTTTATCATCAATTTTCCAATATATATATATATATTTTCAATTAAATCAAATTAATAATTGGACCTTTTACACATGAATTTAAATTCCACAATTAAATTTTAAATTATGCATTCTTTAAATCAAATATATAACTCCTTCAATTAAACTTTAACATGTCATTTTAAAATAAACAATAATTTTCCCATACGTTTATTATTTTAATTCCACTAATCTAATATACAATTTTTATTTAAAATAATATAAATAAATATAATACTTTAATATTATAATAACAATACATAAAATATTAATATTTATAAATATCAATTTATTATTATTTTATTTTCAGAGCAGTCATGGGAAAATAACTTAACAACAGTCTCATGTTTCAAGTATAACTCAAAAACTACGATCTGGGTATTTATGATTTTTTGATAGAAATAAGAAAATTTCAAAATGCAAAAACCCTTTAAATTTCCTAACAACCCAGTTTGTGTAAGTGGAGTTATAGGTGACGCAATCAGACCATTTTACCATGAAAAATATAACTATCTTGCAGATTTTAAAATCCAATTTTTAATAATAAACAGAAGGTTTCATTTTCTAAAAACATTCTAAATGCATTGTTCAATCTCTATGTTTGATTTCCAATAACAACACAATCTATTTCCCCAAATAGTTTAAATTCAACTGAGGTTTTCACAATTTTCACAAGCAAAGGCTGTAAATTTATTTAATTTTTTTCTTCTAATATCAAATTTATTTTCTAAAACAGATTTAACAAACAAATATTTAATCACTACTATTTTAAAGAAAAACAATCAAGAACAATAAAACACAAAAAGGAAAACCTGGTACAAGAAGCTACAGGAAGAGATGAATTTCTGATGCAAGCCTCCTCCAAGGATTTCCTGAATTTTTTTCAATCCTCCAATGAGTCCAATCCAAAACCCAACAAATACAAACAATTTTTCCTTCAATCAATTCTACAATCAAACTTTCTTCAAACCCTTGTGCAAATTTTCCAAAATTTCTTCCCTGTTGTAAAAATGTTTTTTTTTTCTAAATCTCTTTCTGCTCCTCTAAAATTAAAACATGCATTCTTTATAAATAAAAAATACCTAATTCACATTACATGCAAATTAGATATTTCAATTTCAATTTTTACAACCCTAATTCACATTACATGCAAATTAGATATTAATTTCAATTTCAATTTCATTTTTCGAAAACCCACTTTCAATTTAAAATGCAATTTCAAATAATAAATTAATTTCCAAAGTTGCAACTAATTTCCCAAATAAATATTTAATTATAATTTCTAATTTAATTCCCACAAGTTGAAATTAAATTCCAAAATTAATTTTAATTCTTTTATTTCTTTTCATTCTCTTGCATCACGTTTAACTAATTAATTTAATTATTTAATAACTAAATTCAACCCCCTTGGATTAAATTTAATTAATTAAATAAACTAAATATAATTAATTAATTTAAATAAAAACTTTTATCCACATTGCATTATTTAAATTAAATAACCATCAACATGATTTAAATGCAATTATTCTAAATATCTATTTTCAAATCAAGAATTCTTCAGAATTAAATAACATTAAAACAAGACAGACAATGACTCGACACACACGACTAACGACACACTAAGGCTAGGGTGTAAACTTGACACATGTTACTTAGCTACTATCTCCCGTTCAACTTAACCATTGGATCGACACGCTCAAACTTGTGAAACCAGGTGGAATCGATGTCATGTACCTGCAATCCTGTAACCAAGTAAACAACATCATACAATATATCCAGCATATAATACACATCGTGAAGAAGGAATTACGGATTCATAGGACGCTCGCAAGCGAGTGATGCGAAACCGTCCTCTTCACCAATACACTCATCGAAACTGACACTTCCATCATAATTTCAATAATCTCATAATAACATCTCATGTTAACTTTACAACATCATTAATCCATTAAAGCATGAGAAACACTAATTAGGTCAACACATCACACAATGATAGTTGTCGCTCAATAGTAACAATCAAAACATCATAACAAAATGTATCCAGTATCAAAGTAACTGCAACCAAACATAACATAAAGCAAACCGAACAAGAAGCAAAACGGAGGGGTATTACAACTTTGGGATTTAGTGTGTAGATCACCTTTTGTAGAAATATCACACAAAAATCTTAGAGGAGATTCAAGTTGGTTCCAATAAGTTATTCCATAATTAGTCACATATTTAATAAGTTTTACTGGCCATAATGAACATGATGCAACATCATTTGATGAAACGGAGATCCCACTTGAAAAGGCTCTTAAAGAAATAATAACTTTAAACATTGTTGTGAAGGGTGGTAAATTATTCATCTAATTCAGTTTATAATTGGATCTAGTTTATATATATATATAATATTGTTTAAACTAATTATAATTAGATATGCCAAAGATACAATCATTAGACCTTACTATTGAAGGATTTGATAACATTCTAAGGTGTGTTTGCAGGTTTTTCAATTCATTGAAAGTGTGAAAGTATTACAAGGTTTACAAGTTCACTAGTTCATCAGAAGCATGGAAGTGCAACTAGGTTCACAAGTTTTTTAATTCACCAAAAGGTCAAAAAAGTTCATAAGAGGATAAATATTTCGAGAAAGAAGATGTTAGTGAGTTCATAGGTTCATAAATTTTCTGTGTGAAAAATTTAAGAAAGGGGAAAAATCAAACTTAAGTGGGAAAAGGGAGGCAATTAGTAATGACTACATGTACACATGTCACGTACCTTTTTGGATGCCAATTAATGTAGCTGGTGAATCATCAACTAACTTTTACCAATGCATGATCTAATCCAATCATTTGGGGGGATTCATTATTAGATAGATTTAAGTGATTTAAAGAGTGAATGGGTTCATTGTGAAGGGAGCTTTCATTCTAGAGAGAAACTATTATCAAAAATTGTTTTGAGCACTTGTGTTCAAGAAATCATATCTAAGGGTCCAAAAATCATTAGGTTTGCTAGAGATTAGAGGATATAAAACCTTTGGTTTCAAAATTCAAAGGATGAAACCCCTTTGGCCCTATAGGATCATCTAACTAAGAGGTGACTGAGCTTTTAGAGTTGTAGGTTCAACTATATCAAGTTAGTGTATTATGTAATTTTTTTTATGGATTTAAACATAGTAGTTTCCCTTTGTTGTTGATGATGTTGTTGCAATTGTTGTTCCTACTATTGTTGTAGAATATTTAGATGTATTTTTTTAGACTGCAGGAACTGGATAGGCCCCTTATAAACTGCAGTGCGCTTGGTAAACTTTTTTCACATGATCGATGAAGTTGGCGTGATATGCCTTCTAGTACCACAGGGATGGGGGAGATTGGACCTTGTGACATCTTTCCTACAACAAGATACTTTAACCAATCAAGCCAAGGCCCCCACCCATTTAGATGTATTTTAGATCCCATTATAAATTAGAAAAAAACATGGAATTTATCTTTCATTAATTGGATTTGTTAATTTGGGTTATTAGTGTTGATTTATTTTTGCAAGATCTTGTTAAAAATACTCAAATTTAAAATTTATTTGCCAAAATTATTTTTAGGATTATTATATAATTAGTGAACCCTAATTTATTGTATATAATTCATAAATGAATCAAATAACGATTGAGAAAAATTTCATAATCATATGTATATAATGAACAAGATGCCTTGTTAGGGTTTACCCTAGGTTGAAATTCAATTTCTTTACCTTTCCATTTGTATTCCTCTAACTTGAAACAAGTAGCTTCTTTAGATTGGTATCCTAATCCATAATGTTGTCTAACTTCTTTTGGCTCTACAAATCTATAATGACCTTGTTCATTCTTCTTAGTATTTTGACTTTGTATCATATTTTATACATGACTTTGTACTTAAAGACCATAGATTTGTTTGAATGATGGAGGGGAAGGAGGTGTCTCATTTGTAGAAATATCATTAAATAGGATCACTTTCACACATTACATGCCTCTTTTGCATCACTGTTGCCTTAGGAAATTTTCCCTAGATAGATGGATCTATATAAAGAGGTAGAATATTATAAGCTTTAGGCTCAAAATGATATTCACCAACATAAACCATAAAATCTAACGGATCCCAATAATCATCATCTAAAGTGATATAGAGTAGGAAGTCATGATTGATGGAATTTGTATCTCATGGATGATTTTGTGTAGTAAAATTGTTGGAACTATCTATTAGTTTACACACCATATGGTTGGAAAATAAATATATATGTGACAAAGTTTTCATTTATGCCAAAAATTTACACATATATTTAAAGTGGATGGTACAATTCTTATAGCATGTAACCATGGACTTCGAAGGAGCACTTTATATGAATTTTCCAAGCATCACATGGAACAAGGTATCTAGCATGCAAGGTCTAGCATTAATGAGAGAATAATAGTGGCCATAATGTCATGAGCATGTGAAAGAGGTAGAGCTGTATCATGTATGTCCATTCGACAAGGTTTATAACAAGACAAAACTTCACCAATCCTATACTCATCACTATCACAATCTATAGGGTCATCATTAAGTTATGGGGAAATGATATGTGTGTCAATTAGGAATGAATGAACAATAATCAACTCCATGAATGAAGAAAAAGATAAAACATGATACAACAAAACCTCCATAGAAGATTATCCTTAAATCCATAACAAATGTGTCATAAAATTATGAAGGATAAAGGGATAATGTAATGGAAGATAAGAACATTTAAAAATTTGACATGTATGCATCAATATCAACCAAGGAGAAAGACCTAAAGAGAGCCATTAGATAATATTATTCTAGGGTGAAATTGTATGGTGAAAGTATATCACTAGGTATATCCAAACCCTAATCAAGGTAGAATAAGCATATGTGAATAAAATGAATCCAAACCTTAAGAAATCTAAAAATAAACAATAAAATTAGAATAATATCAATTTCGAAATACCTTAAAATTGGTGAAGGTATAACTCTAGGGTCAATCCTTAGGCTGTGTAAGCATGGATGAGTTTATCAAAATGTAAAAAAAAATCTTTTCCTTAAGTGTTACCTAGGCTAGTTAATTATTATAGTCAATAAACACAATAGTTAATTAGAGCTACATAGATAAATTAGAATAATTGAAAGTTAAATTAGGAAAGGATTAAGCTACTTAGCTTTGGAAAGAATGATGAATAAATTTGATGCTACATTGAATTTCACTTGCCTCAATATTAAAAGTAGGTACTCTTTGTTTAAACATATTTTAGGATTATAATTATCTTAAAATTTACTATGGGTTGAATACGTGCCTTGCAAGGTCAATCTTGTTCATTGCATGAATGTCTTGACATGTAGAAGTGATTTGTAATATTTGATAATGAACCTACAAATTATGGACTAATACAACATATTTTTCCATAATCTCTATTCTTCATCGAATATTGAACATTAATAGTTGTACTTATTTAAAAATACCTTGGAGAAATCATAAAATCACAAGGGCCAAGTTCTCCTAGGTTGACCCCATTGATTGGACATACTTTATAGTCATGAAAATGATCGAAGATAATACTTTAGTCATTTAGATGTCCTTGAATGACTTGATGCAAAATTAAGTTCCTTTTAGTGCTCCAAAGTGATGCATTCTTATAATAGTTTTTACCCTTGGCAATTGATGATAATAAATGCATTTTGAATACCTTTAAATACCAAGACAACAATAAATCACACAAACGTGCACCAAATACCTTTAGTCTACTCATAGTGGCTAGTGGAATAGGTGAGAGTCAACAAAGATTTGTATTTGAAAATTTAAGTCAATTTTATGTAGTGTAGGATTGACCTTACATGTTGTAGGATTAATCTAGGATAAGAAATAGTAATATCAAAGTGGTATATTGATGCATGAGGGTATAGTGGTACGTTGATGCATGAGAGTATGCACATATGCAGATGTAATATAAAACTAAACATATCAAATGCATCATAATGAATGTAAATATGATTCTATATAAAATAATACATGTAAATAAAGAGAAAATAATAAATCAAAGAATAAGTCCAACTTTTAGTATAATTTGCACTATTTATTAAGCCATTTCATCAAAATGGGGGAATTGATATGGGTGAAATTATTACATATTTGTTTAACACGTGTCCGAGAAACCTTCCCTGATTTAAAATGAGATAAGAAACAGAGCCGATCATGTTTTGATCGAAAATAATGAAAAGCTAAAATTGTTTCAGACTAGAAAAGTAGAAACCCGTACAATTCTCCGTTTTTTTGATATTAATCTCAAATTTGATGGAATCGCCCAAACAAACCCTTGAGAAACAATTATCCCGATCGTTTCAACTCCTGAGTAGTTTCTGCTAGGGTTTTACTCTAAAATTTCATTCTTCGTTGGGATTTGATCTGTGAAAGACAATACTGAATCTTTTGGTATTGCGGACAAGAGACAAGAATGCAAAGTGGGGAGGAAATGAGCATTGAGGAACTCAACCTCAATGTCAATACATACAAAGAGCAGCTGCAACAGGTACTTTATTTGCTTCTCCCATATTGAGCTTTTCCAAATTCGACAAGATCAAAACCTGTTTTGATGTTTGCCGTCGAATTTTTATTTTTATTTGTTTTCCATGTTTTGAGATTTAGCCAGGGCAGTAGTGATGATGGGCTATTTCAAAACTTTCTTCACTCTTGAATTTACCCAATAAACCTAGCTCACCCTCAAATGTAGTTGTATTCATTACATCAAAACCCTTCTAAAGTTGTGGGCTTCTTTATAGTAAAGAGAGAGACTTTAAGCATAAAATTCTTTCTGTAACTTTTGAAGTTTTCTATTTACAATTATTTGCTCCATATTTTTCCTGATTTTATCAAAATTATTGAAAGTAGGTCAGAGAGCTCTTGGCGGCAGATCCAGGAAACTCCGAGTACACAGAAATGGAGAAAGAACTGCGAGAGGTAAGATTATTTTGCTACTCTTTTACCTACGAAGTTAAATTCATTTGCAATTGGTCAAGGTTTGGTCCACTGGGTGCTGGGGGCTGCACCTTAATTTAGTGTCCCACCTTCTGAAAGAGAGGTAATGTAATTATGTGGTGTGTAATTGCTGAATGAATGAAAAGTGTGCAAGTTAGAGATAGAAATGGTTGTGTCCTAAGGAACCATCAATGTTGTTCAAGCAGGGCAGCACGACACAGCTGCATAACGGCAGAAGGCTTCTGTTTTGGAGTTCCTTCCCAAGGTGAGATGAGATTAATTTGAATTCTTGAATTGCCATGAATGATATTGCAGCAACCGCCGCCGTGTCTCATGGCTGTAGAATTTAATACACACTAACATTCAAGGTGCTGATCATACCTATAAAATTATACCTTATAAGGTGTCTGAGATCCTTTTGACAGTGTCCATCCCCTCATTTGCTTCCTGTGCAGGTGATCTTACCCTGGGGTGGCTTGTCCTCTTAATACAAATTTTACTACCCTCGAGCTTCTTCTAACTTCAGCCCGTTTTCATTTTAGTTAAGGTTGAATATAAATATGCAAATTCAATGAAAATTATATGTAGTAGCTGACTCATAGAGTTGGCTTTTGATGCAGCTTATTGCACTCACAGAGGAACTCTTGGCAACTGCTAAACAATCCCAAACAGGTGGAGATTCTAATAATGGCACTTCTGTTTCAGCTTCTGACCAACAGTATCAGAACAGGATGGTTACCGATGAGGTATGTCCCTATAAATCAATGGTGTTAGTCTAAAGTATTAAGCAATATTTTTATTTCATTAATTTAGATGATAATAATTTAGGTATGTAGCTTTATGCTATTGGATGTTCAATTAATAGTTCCAGTACTCTTCCAGGGTGGTTGAGTATTCACAACTTTGGCCCTAAACTTTAGGAAATATTGAGGAGAATCAGCTCTCCATAAAATTACTGCGGAGTTTTTCATAATACTCTAAGTCTACATATTTCACCTACTCCAAGCTTTTTTTTTAATCCAATTTGCAGAAACGTGCTTCATGAATATTAAAATGAGCATAATAACCTCTATTAAGTAGAAATCTCCCTCTATTGATAAATTGTTCTCTGTTGCAATGATGTTTCACTCATTATTACATGTTTTTTATGTTCATTTTGATATAAAGTGGATTTGCCATGGAATAAGAAACACTTTTTCTGTTGAAAACATAAAATGCCTTTATATTTTTTCTTTGACAAGTTTTTCCTGAGCTTCTGCTTAGAGATTGCTGAGTATGAGTTGGACTTTTACTCTTGCGGTTTGTCAGGTCATTTCTGATTGTCATGCGACCTTGGTGGTAGCAATTGAATGTAGTATGTATAAAAAAGTTTAACATCTCTAATCATGTGCCTATACTTTACCTTCAAATTGGTCCCAGTAATATTTTTCTATTTACATCAATGCTGATTAACTTCCCCTGAAAAGAAAAAAAAGGTGTTAAGAGTTCCATCTTTTATTTCATCAATAATTTGTAAGATTTCTGTTTTCATTGTTGCAGGATCCAAATTCACCTATAGAAGGTAGTGACACGTTTCCAGTTGGTGCTAAAATTCAAGCTGTCTGGAGTGCCGATGGAGAGTGGTATGCTCTTTTTTCATTTTCTTTTTCTTATTTTATGTTATGCCTTGCATCTAGATATGCTGTAGATGTGAGTTGTGACGAAATTTGAGATATAAAAACATTGGTGTGTTCTGTTTCAGGTATGATGCAACTGTTGAGAGTATTACTTCAATTGGATACTTTGTCATCTATGATGAGTGGGGCAATAAGGAGGAGGTAATTTACATAGCATCTTACTTGTTATCATAATCTGTCGTAATTTGATACAGATGATTTCAGAACTGCTCAAATTGTATAGGCTAACATTTACTTTAGGCAGCATGAGCCAAGGCATATTTTGTATGACTGTGTGCCAATATATTTAACTTGTATTCAGTTTCAATGTCTGGATCTTATTGTATCAATTATGGGGAATAAAGTGAAGTAATATTTTTTTGCAATTTAGGTTGACTTTGCAAATGTAAGGCCAAGACAGGAAGGGGGTGTAAATGCCTTGCTAGAGGCTGAAAAGCAAGCTGAAGCTACCAAGCTGGCCATCAAGCGAAAAATTGCACAAGCTGCTGTTGTTGATGTATTTTCACGTGAGTTACCACCAAAGCTTCGAATTAATCCCGAGGATTCTGAGGATGTGGTAAGTGATAGAAACTGTAGTAGCATCCTGCTGGTGGTTTACTTTGTTTTCTAGTTTGGGGTTTCCATTCTTCTTCAGATTTTATTCTTCCTTTGTTTGTGTTCTCTGTGTTGCTTTTTCTATTATATGAGAATGCTTGTTATTTTCTAAAAAAATTGTGTGGAGGTATGAGATTGTTAAATGCATATTTAAACATGGTTTACATATTTTAATAGGAATTTTACACAAGAACATTCTCTATGCAATTGTACAACTTTAGATTGACTTTGTTTCCAAGCTTTTTCTTTACAGAAAGCCGCTAAGAAGAAGAAAATCCATGCTTTCAAGTCAAAGGTACGCCTTGAGCAACAGGAGGTGACTCAAAATAAGCGGCAAAATGCCTGGCAGCAATTCCAAACAACAAAAGCACAATCAAAGAAGGTAGTTGTTTATCATTAAGATAAGTTTTTAAAGTTTTTAATTAACAACTATTATTAAAGATTATGTATCATCCAAGAATATTATTTTTACGATGTTTCTTAAACTCTATCATGTCATTTCCTTTTTATGCAGATTGGATTTTTCTCAGGGCGAAAGAAGGAGAGCATTTTCAAATCTCCAGATGATCCAAAGGGTAAGGTGGGTGTAACTGGCAGTGGGAAGGGAATTACCGAGTTTCAAAAGCGGGAAAAGCACCTTCATTTGAAAGGTGGTTCGGAAGAATTAGATGACTAATGATGAATTTTCAGCCATTATAGAGCTTTCTTGCTTTCAAAATATTTGAAAAAGCGTGTTGCTTCTCTTTGCAGCTTATTAAGGAAAAGAATTATTCCATTGCGTAAAATGGCATTAATCTCTGTGGCCTCTCTCATTCTTTGAGACCATGCTTTTTTTTTTTTTGTCAAAACACGTTCATTAGCAACTATTTTGTATATTAGTTGAACTAGTTACACTCTTCTTTCCTTTAATGGAGATGCCTTTGACGATTGTTTTTATTCAATTCTGGTGGGAGAAATCTGTCCATTGTTTCAAAAGGGTCTATGATTTGCATTAAACCTGAATACAGTGACAAAATAACCCTTTTTGATTTGCATTGAATCAGAATATTGTCACAGAAAGCTCCATTGCATGTGAATGGCGAGATGACATGTGTTGGGAGCTTTTGTTAATCGTTGTACAACAGTGCTTCCACCGAGGCATGTCTTGGGATTTGGTCATTCATTTTACGGTGAGATTTATTATTATGGGTTAATGAAAATGCATCAGCAAATTGTATCTGCCCTCATTTAGAATGATCATTACTCAGCACCTCAGAAAAATTTCGAGCTTGCAATTACATGAAGTTGCAATAAGGTTGAACAAATTATGGTAATATAATATTACTCTCTAAATGTAGCTATGACACGTTGTGCATGAAACATCCGTACAGAAGTGAGGAGCTATTGGTGTAGGTAATGAATATCGGTTTTCATATTCTAAACTTGACCATAAAACTATTGCTTCTTTAATTTAAGTGATCAATGGGGAATCTTGTTTCCTATACAAAAAAAGAATTTGGTATGATAGTTTCATATAATAAAATAAAAACCAATTGAAGTTAAAAGAAATTTCCAGACATCCAAATAATCTAGATAAGACATTAGAACCAAAGGATACATTAATGCCCATAATCGAAAGCTTTAAGTATTTATGGATTGTAACTAATGATATTTTTAATGTTTTTTTTCTGTTTCCCACCCCGTAAATATTTATAGGACATGTGGTATCTTTTAGAAGGTTGTTCTTTCTCTTGATAATTTGGATTAGTGATTATGTCAAATCTCTTGATTTGTTTTCCTCGAATGGTTCTACTGAGTCAACTTGTAATGTTTCTTCATATTTGGCTTAGAGGTTTGTGTACCTTGAGCATTTGAAGATATTTTGTTCCTTTGTTTCTACTTCCCCTATGGTGCAAAAAAATGCAAACTCTTTCTTCCTATCTTTGGTGGTTGCCGATTTTCCTATCTCACATTGAGCCTATGGGAGGTTGAGCAATGAGGGTCTTTTCTCTTTATTTGATTTCTAACTTATATAATCTTAATGTTATCTGATTTTCACAATCCATGAGAGTAATATTGTTTCTTAATTTGATTGTGTGAGGTTTTTAGCACCAACATTTCAGATTAGACTTCGTGATACATCATCTAGATTTTTCATCTCTTTAAGCTCTTCAATATCTTGATGATGGATCACATAGTGTGATTTTAAATGTTGATGCTAAAAGCCTCACATAATCAAATCTAGAAACAACAGTTTTATATAATCTTTTTCTTGATGCTCACATGTTGAGTTGAACCCTATAATATAATGTTGTCATTTTCTACTTATTTTGTTCTTCCAAATAATTGCTCTAAACTATTCATTCACATTATTTTTTGTCTTTGTTGAGTTTTGGACAATTTTTTAGGCTAATTTCCCATCTATTTATTCATTCATTTGTGATCCATTTCATCCATTTTTTCTTCTTTTTGAGTAACTCTTCATCTCTTGCAATCCTAGGCCACCTATCAATCTTCATGTTTTCTATATTTTTCATCATAGTAACTTGGTCAAAGTGATTGTTGCTTCTAAAGGGAAAATTCACATCTCTACAAGGATAACTTCATAGGGAACTAAAGCCTTCATTTTAAAAGTGCTAGTGATTATGTGGTTTTGAATCCTTATTATTTGCCTCCATATCAAACTTGATATTCTAGTAGCCCATACCTCGTAGCTATATAACACCATTGATGTGACAAGTAAACCAAATAGGACCTTGGTAGGCTTCCAATCCCACAACTTGGCATTACACGCCTATTTTCAAGATCACAAAGAGCTCCCCATCCTTGTATCATTTTTGTCTTGCATGTGTCCCAACCGAGTTTGATGTGAAAGTCAAGGCCAAGATACTTGTACTTTGACACCACTTCAAGAGACTCTCCTTCCAATTGAAAGTCAAATAGTTTCTTCCTTTTCAAAGAGAATCATAATTTTGGTTTTGTTGATATTCACCTACATTTGTACATCTTTACAAAAGAGCTCTAAAGCCCACAAGTGGTCTCCCAAACCTTGGGTTTTCTCTACCATTAGAATTAGGTCATTAGCATAAAGCAAGAGTTTCACCAAATAGTTGGTCAATGGACCCCCTTCCCCCTAGATCTGTTTATTCAATATTCTAGATTGTCAATGTGTAGCCCAAATAGTCAAAGATAAAGGGCAACCCTATTTGATGCCTACTCAATCACAAAAACTTTGGATAGCTTTGCTTGCATTTGAATTTTAGCTTTGAAATGCTCATATAATCTATGAATTATTTCCCTATGATGTGTTGGCACTCCTAACTCCTCCATTTTGCTCCATAATTTACTCCTAGAAAATATGTCAAATGCCTTCTTAAAGACCACAAGCAATGATACACATCTTTTTTTATCCCAAACATTTTCAACTATGTGTTTAAGCATGCCACAATGATCGATGATCAAGTGTTTGGGTCTAAAACGTGTTTTGTCTCTTTGCTATTTTTCCCTTTTTCTCTACCCAACTACTAATCATGTGTTCTATCATACTTCCAAATAGATTTGAAAAGAGAGAGTTCACCATGAATTGTTTGAAGGATTGTTTACATCTCCACATTTAAACAAAGGTAAGAGTTAGGCTAGTTGTCCACTCTATTGAGAAACCATTTTGAATGACCTCATTGAATATTTCTTTGATTTGAGGTGCTAGGATTTTAGCTCCTCACTTTAGATGCTCCAATAGAATATTATCTATTCCTCGATCTTTACCTATTGCAAGATTTTCAATCCCTTGTATGATGTCTTCTTTTATGAACAATTCTTCATTGACAACAACTATAAGGGTACATTTTTTGTTCACATTCATAGAATTATTTTGTGTACTCTCACCATTGGCTTCCTATTACATTATTCTTTGTAATTTCTTTTTCCTTGCAAAGTTCCTTCCAAAATCACTTTGGTTCATGTTTCCTCAAGTAGTGTTAGTTGCCTATAATGTCAAAATTATGAAGTCCGATTTTTAGGTTATAAAATAGAAAAACTCAATTTTTGGACTATTGAGTTGACTTTTGGCTAAAATTAATATTTTAGGTTCTTCAACACTACCAAGGGATGTGTATGTTGTGTAGGTCTCTTCAAGCTCTACAATTAGGTCTAATCAACCTCTGAGATCAAAAGTTATTGCCTCTATAAGTTTGCATAGGAAATGTAAAAACATGTTAGACACAAAAGAGTTGTAAAGGGGAGTTACACTTGTTGACAAACTTATGAGGCATGTTATAACACATCATAATGCATCTTTGGTTGGAGATAATGGAACTAGAATTGAATGCCCAATTTGGATTGTAATGAAGTTATGACAAGTGGAAGGAATATTATATTTTCACCTTGTGGACTCATCTTGAGATTTGGGATTTGGGCACTACTTTTTTAGGTAGTTTTAGCTCATATTTTTCTAATTACCATTTAATAATTTCATATATTGTATCTTCTATGTATTAGGTGCTTGAGATGGAGGTTCTGTGAGATTTTTGTAGATATTGTTAAGTTGTCAGAATTCCTATAGATTTATGGTTGGTGATACTCTTGCGAGGGCTTACTTTGCAGGTGTATTGCAATTATGTTTTTTACTAAATAAAACATTGAATTGTTTTAGAGTGTGGGATTTTTCTCCCAAAAGGGTTTCCCTATGTACACCTATGTTATGGTATATTATTTATTTTATGTTTGTGTTTCTTCTTTCTATACATGTTAAAATGTAAAAATTTACACAACATTCTCCTCAAAGCTTTAGTGTAGGAAGGACTTCCACATAACTTGCTTCCTGTCAAGTAAATCAACTCCTTCCTTCTAGCTCTTATATATTCGCCTTTTTTTTTCTCACCAATTATTTATACATTTTTTTTAGTTTTCCTTTGTTCTATTTGTTGGTTTCTTTAGCATCATCCACACCACCTTTCATTCTTCATCATACCATGGGTTTGTTGGGAAGCTATTTCTTTTCTTCTTTTTGGCTTTAGCTCTTGTACATGTGTTTAGGGCTTCTTGAACAGTGTGTATTAGCCTCTCACTTTTAGTAAAAGCTATAGGAATGTTAGGTTCACCCTTGCTACCCTCTTCTTGTTGCTTGTTGATTAATGCTACTCTCTAAAGATTTTTGATTTTCCTCAATCAAGAGGTTATTTCCTTTTAGTGGGGGTTTAGTTTGGGTGGTCTCATTGTGCTCATCATGTTGATTGTTCCCTTCTAGTTACAATTTCATAGAAATTGGATTATGATATGATTTAATCTCCATAAGAGGCTCTTCTACTTCTAGCTCTTCTATTATAGATATACCATTTTTTTAGCATATAACATATTCAAGTAGACTACCTATTGTAGGTTTTGCACATGTAATTAATCAATTTCTTTATGACTCATCCCATTACATATGATCAAGTTATGAATGATTTATAAGCCTAATAACTCTTCTCCAAAGTGTGAGATGGCCCCTTGTGCATCTTATGAGGCTCTAGCCCATTGCTAATTTTCTTCTTCTTTGTTCTAAAGAGGGTTCTTGTCTCATTCTTTGTTATTGCCTATTGTGTTGGCTTGCTTTCCTATTGTCCTTGCATCAAAGTCCCCTATAGAATCTCCTAAAGCTTATTGTAGGTTGAAATATTCCTTTTAGGGACAAGTTTGGATCTTCATTGTCTAGATCACACTTATACAATTTGGAGTTCTTTGGATCAATGTAACATGCATCTATGCTAATATTTGTGTTGTTTACTATGATTCTTATCTAAATATATTATTTGTTTTCATCATTTTTTCTATTATGATACTTCTACCCCACATTTATTTTACTAACACCATTATACCCTTATCACCTTTGTCATTTTATATTGTTTCCTTGTATCCTTCAAATTTTAGTGTTGTGCATCCATCATGCTCTTGTATTTCTATCAAAATGGTTTTCTCTATCTCTAGCTATGGGCCCTAATCTAGGTCCTTTGTTCCAAGGGCAACCCCTGTGATTCCAACTTACCAACATAAAATGCTCCTTGACAAGTTGTAGTCCCTATGTGATTCAAGTTTGATGAGTAGTCATATAGGTTTTCCTATTGTTTATTTATGTCTTCCTTCATTTATTGTCGCCTTCATTTTTTCCCATTCCTTTTTTTCTTCTAGCTACAATAAAGATAAGTATTCATCTAGGTAATAATTTGAGTATCTCAACATGCCTCTATGTCTCAATACAGTTTAATATTATGACTCAAATGTGCCTATCCTTTCCTCCCTTCATTTTCCAATTCTACTTGCTTTGCTTGATTTGCCCTCTTCATTGTAGCTAATTTGAGAGGAAATCCTTTGCTAAGTTGTATCTTCCCCTCACTAGAGTCTTTCACCCATTTGATGATTATATATGTCCAATCAACTGATGTAAACAACATACATACAACTTAATAGACCTACAAATCCCAAATTAAGCAATTCATTGTCCTATAAATGCTTCATTTAAATTGTCAACTAGGGAATCATAATCTTGAGATGACATTGGCACTATATATGTAGCTAGGAATCCTAAACCTTCTTAATCGATTGAGTACAAAAAGAATAACAAAATCAATTCTGATCAAAACAAGTTGACTGAAACATATTAATTGAATACTAATTGTTGTAAGTAATTGTAATAACCGCTACAGGTAACTATTCCTATATAGACTGTAATTTAATGATTCTCTATGATACAACATGATTCAATAACATTTAATTGTCTACTAGCAACTCAATAAATGTGAATAAAAAAATATAACTTAGAAATTGACTAATAATCTTAAACTAACATGGATTATGTAGTACCTCAATTGGCCCTTGCTTGAGCTATTGCAATCCACAATATCTTCCTTCAAATACTAACTCAAAGATTCGTGAAAATTGTTGTATCCTTCTTTCTTGCAATTCAAACATAGAAAATCTTAAGAACAAAGTTGAAACAAAGAAAAATGGTTCCTATGTCCTAAATGCAAAGAACTTAGGATGCAAGGGAGCCTTTTTTCCCCTTTTCCAAGTTTCATTAAAGAGGGGGATCAACAAGATGAATTGATTGACTATCAACCATGAAGGTGAGCCAATCAGACCTAGATCTCCTTCTTTTGAGCCTTAGGAATGGACTGGAAATGATTTAGAATGATTAACCTAATTGAATTATATGACCTAATATGATAAATGCAATATTCTTGAAACACACAGACTGAAACAGTAAACTTTAGGTAGATTTGAGAAGTATTGGAGATTGTGCACCTGTCATAAAAATTTGGATCTGGCATGCAAAGGAATCAAACGCTTAGGGCATATGGGTCCCTGGTGAGGGGTCATGAAATTGACTTTGCAGTCCTCTGATGTTGGATCTAACCTTTTGTTTCCCAATTGCGGAGTTGTCGAAATGTTGTTAGATAATTTTGTAGTTGAGTTTTCATGGCTTGACAATTTTTAGGGATTTGAATGCAACAATGGAAATTTTTCAATACTCTTCAAACCTATAACCTGCACATTCAAAGAAAGAAAATGTTGGGCCATTTAGGGGCTTCCCTTAGTCAAACCCCATGTAAGTGTTCCCACTTTCAAAATGGCAATGTTAATGATAAAAATGATAATTGAAAGGAAGGAATGATGGAATTACAAAGTACTTATACAACTCACCACCCCTCAATGGCTTCCTTGAAGGACTGAAGCCACACGCATCACCTCAAGGTCTTGAATCTAGCTTGCTTGAATTCTTGAATGCTTTGGAGACTTACAAAAGTGTTAGCCTTCGCAAAACAATGATGAAATGACAGCATGAACTCACATACACTTTGATATGATACTTGAATCTTGAATTGCTACAATAAATCTCTGAAATGCTACTCTTGACTTGTCCTTGACAATAGTATTTTCTCATGAATGCTTGCTATATTTATTCTTAGATTTCAAATGGTGAAAATACTAGGTATTTATAGGCATTTATTCAATTTTTCGAAAATTCGATCCTAAAAGCCGAAACTTGAAATTTGAATTTTTGAATGTTAAAATGTTGCCAACACATTAAAAATTTGGTCCCCAACAAGATAGGGGGACCCATACGTCCATGGGTGTATGGGTCTTGGCCCTATCTACTAGGACATTAAGTGTTGGGATAAAAACATTTTTTTTTGCATTTATTCAATGCTTACAACCCTTCGAAAAATGATAAAAATAGGCCTTGGAATGCATAATTTAAGAAATTAGGAGCTTAATTAGGCTCAATAATTTAGGGGGGTCAAAACATAGTGTTAAATTGTTAAGGGTGACAATTTTTGATGCTATATTTAGCCCCCACTTTAGTGAGAGTATGAACTTATGCTCAGACTCACACTAAAGTAGAAAAATATGTCAAGAGGGATCAGATTGTCCAAATGTTGAAAAGATAGGATGAAAAAGGATCTAGGGGGAGTGCACAAGCCCCCATAATCCAAGATCCCATGGTAAATCAAAATAAGTACAAAGGAACACACATGCATGTATGACATGCAACAAGACAACATACACAAACACACATGTTAGAAAATACAAAGCATACATGATGAAAACACATGGCACAATGGAACATAAAGGTGAAAATGAAATGAAAACAACATGATGTCAACATGAAGAAGACACATAACAAAAACACACAACAAAGCACAAATGTTAGCACTAAAAGGTTTGAGTCGGTAAGGTAAAGAGACCTCAGTCTTAAATTGTCTCAAATACCAAACATCATCAATCAAATAAATGTTAGTTCTCATGAGGACTAGCAAGTTGTGTTATTCCATATCACTCATGAACACTCAACTCCACTTGCAAGAAAGTTCGATTATGCTAGGTGGCCATGTTAAAAGGTGTTCATGACACACCATAGCAAAGTCTGATACTTGCTAGGTGAATCACAAATTGGAAGACACACGAGCTATTAAAGTTTGATATTCACTAGGTGAGTCCCCAAGACAAGGTAAAATGAGAAATACACTAGGTCTACTAGGTGTAACCATAACAACTATAAGGAATTTCTAATGTTCAATCAACTTGGTGTTCATGAGTGGACACACAATTCAGAGGTCAAGTTCCTAACTGAACAATTCACCAAACCCTCATAAAGGCTTCATTAAATTATCAACTAGAGCTCATAAACTTTTGATAGTGCTGACACTATATGTGCATTCAAGGATGCTAACTATGACCTATATCGATGAAACATGGGTGGTCACACATGTAATAAAAATGAAAGTAAACTATCAAATTACAAAATAGGGAGAATAACATGAATTTTTTGCTTATGCTATGGGTACCTTATGCTTAATGTTGTAACTGCTAACTACTGAATCCGAACTTGCAACTAACTAACATTACTAACTTCTAACTCCTAACTTCTCAAGAGACTAACTCAACATAAGGTTACATAATGCAATTCATGCTATAGTACATCATTCATAGAATTCAAATACATTAAGTGAGAATTCAGATAAATGGATTCAACAATATATCATCTAATCTAATGTAAAAAATAGGATGGGTTGGTAGTACCTCAAGTGGCCCTTGCTCAAGGTTTTTCACCCATATTAGATATCAAATACACACTACTAATCAACAAACCACGACAATAACTAAACTCATTTATTGCATAAGAAATAAAACTATTATAGTCTGATAAGAATCTTTAGAGGATTTCCCATTCAGAGATACATATCCATTACAACTAAACAACAAAAAACTAATAACAATGAAGTATTGTCTGCTAAAAAATTCCAAAAACTAGAACTAAAAAGCTAGATTTGCTCCTCAACCACTGATCCCAATATATAGACACGAGAGGAGTTTTATTCACACAAGGACTAAAAATAGAACATAAATGCATATGTTTGCTCTCCCTCAAGAATAGGGAGAGGACTAGTTTGTGTAACTAATAACCATAATTGAAAAAGACAAAAGAAGAGAATTCAAACTATAAATTTGCCTTAATAGTATGATAAAGACGTGCTTTATGAAAACCGTCACATCATTAAGCTTTCCCACTCATAGTAGACTCCTTCCTATCATCTTATTTGGTGCTGGTGATGACTCATAGTTGACCATTCAATGGTCATCTTCATTCCTTCTTGAAATTATCGTGTTTCAAGCGCTCTAGCTTCTCCCCTGCAATTGGCTATGGTCTTATGTTGCGTGCTGTAAATCCAGTTACTACGGGTTACAGTTCTCCTTAGCTGCAAAAGGTTAATTCCATATTAAAGTATACACATCATTAATAATAATGAATCAAGCATATAGTCATACTGAATTTTATGAACATTCATATATGCACACATGCAAATACCATCATATCATAATTATATTTCCACATACTAAAGTCTGGTTTAAGATGCATGAAAGATATACAAGATATATAAGTCTTAGGATTATCTATGAACTTGGCAAGTTGAAATACTAAAATTCATGAACTTAATAAAAAAATAGCTATTATCTAAGCTCATCATTGTAGAAGTTAAGAAATCCAACTTCAGACTCCAAAATCACCTGCATGCAAATGGATACCTGTCGCAAGGAAGAGAATGGATGGAGAAAACAAACAAGGGTTTGATGCTCTGAATAATGGAGAAATTATATTATCAGAACAAAAAGGAATTCAATGATATGATGTTGTTGTGAAATATACAAAGGGATCGATCCTTATAAAAGGAGATCATGCAAACCCTAAAGAAACCCTAATAGGAAAAACCCTAAAAAAACCCTAATAGGAAAACATTTAATAATTAATATAATTATTAAATGTCACTTTATGCAAACTAACATGAAATCTTAAGAAGAGAATAAAGGTAACTTAATTAACACAATTAAGTTAAAACCTTTACTCTAACACCCCCCCTTAAGATGAGCAACAGTACAGCTACAAAAAAATGCAAGAAAGCAAAGGTAACTACAATGCAAGAAGGCAAACATGGGTTCTGACAATTAGGCCAGATCAGGTACCCAAATACAAGCAAATCTCTATAAAGTGGAGAAATAGAGAAAAACTCATGGGAAAAGCTCTACTCCAAAAAGAGATGCAGAAAACCAAGAAGAACATCACTGAAGCAGAAGAAGCTGTAAACAACTGTTGAAAGATGACTGCTATGGTGTTGAAGAACCTCCGCTAAAGATAGGATGATCAGGATCAAGAAGACAACAATCTGCATGAGTGCTCCATACGACACTACTCGAATCAAATGGCAAACAAAGGCAAACACCTGGAATGAAGATGCAGATGCCACAAGTGCCAATAGTCTAAAAACAACAATCTGCATGAGTGCCCCAAACGACACTACTTGAATCAGATGGCAAACAAAGGCAAACACCTGGAACAAAGATACAAATGACACAAGTACCAATAGTCTGAAAACACTGATCAACTAAGAATGGAAGATTCCTTCCAAGGTGAAACCAAGGAAGAATTAGCACGAACAATATAATACCCCCCCATAATGCTAAACTGGGAGAGCTTGACAGATCCATTGAAATGGTGTGTAACACCCTGCAGTGCATGGAGAAGAAGATACAACATCTTGAAAGTGCACAAGAAAGCACCTGCAACTTAAAAAGTGGTGTGCAAAACAAAGCACACATGCATGAGGCTGGAATCATATGGATCCACTGTCGTCGTGGAGGGACACTCACCGGACAAAGGTGTGATGGCAAAACAAAGGAACTACACAACCCCCCCATGACATTTTATAAAACAATGGGAGTATAAAATATGGCACAACTTTATGTGCAAAATCCCCAAAAATACATGTACAATAGTGTGGCAGTTTATCTCAGTGCGTTTACATAAAAGACAGCTTACAAATGATGCTCAAAATGCCCATAAAGGACAAGAAACTGGAAATACATGAAGAACAACAAAAAAATGAAGCATCCATGCAAACAAAAAGTTCCCAAGAGCAAATATGTCAAGGTAATTCACCAGAGTGTGAAAACACAAAAAATTAAATAAAAAATAGTTGGAGTGAAATATGGAAAAATTGCATGGATGGAATTGAAGAGCTTTGAAATACGGTTCCAATACTGTTAAGATCGCGAACAACGGAGAAACTAATCAAAATTTATGAGCTCAGGACTGAAAGCAGCTCCTTTGAATTCAACTAGCTGTAGAATACACCAACAGAAAAATGAAGCAATGAAACCTACACCACTGGAAAGTTGACAGAACCGGTTTTCCAACGATATCTTGTTTGCCAAAAAATGATATCGTATGCCCAAGTTACGGCCTTTGGAAGAAAATAGGTCCAAAGGGGAAAAAGTCAGTGCTGCATTAAATTTGATGGTCATACGGCCGCTGCAGCAAAAAGATGGGCTTAAATTTGATGGCCAAACCAACCGTCACTGCAAAAGCACGATTGGGCTTATTATAATAAAAAAATTGTTTTTTTTTCATATATTAAAAAAACAAATAAAAAAAATTTACCATGAATTTTTTTTTGAAAAAAAATAGTGGTGGGGGAGGCACGTGGGCTCACCCCCACCGCACCCAAGAGGGCGCAAGTCCTGCATAGGTCTATGCAGAACCCTATGCATGGTACTCGCCTGCGTAGGTGCAGGCCTAAGCAAGCCTTAAAAAGGCTTTGCTTTTTTTTATATTTAAAAAAAAAAAATCAAAAATACATTGACAATTTTTTTTAAAAAAATGCGAACAAAAATATGACAATTTTTTTTTTTTTACCACGATTTTTCTCCGATCCACGCGCAGACGAACGACCGTACCTGCTAATTTTTTTTTTGCCCCAAAAATCAACTTTGTCGAAAATGGACGAATGAATAGTCAATTTAGGGGTTTCGAACCGTTGCAGATGCAATGGCGAGATTTGTTTGGGCTCAAAATGTTTTGAAATTACAGGTTATTCCCTAGATCAAAAAATGCAAACCCCAAAACTATGAATGCTTGATCCAACCTTGTAGCTCCAAATAGCTCCAAATTTTTCAAACAAAGACAGACATGTAGTAGGAAAGCTCTGATACCATGTAGAAGTTGAGAAATCCAACTTCAGACTCCAAGATCACCTACATGCAAATGGATACCTGTCACAAGGAAGAGAATGGATGGAGAAAACAAACAAGGGTTTGATGCTCTGAATAATGGAGAAATTATATTATCAGAACAAAAGGGAATTCAATGATATGATGTTGTTGTGAAATATACAAAGGGATCAATCCTTATAAAAGGAGATCATGCAAACCCTAAAGAAACCCTAATAGGAAAAACCCTAAAAGAAGCCCTAATAGGAAAACATTTAATAATTAATATAATTATTAAATGTCACTTTATGCAAACTAACATGAAATCTTAAGAAGGGAATAAAGGTAACTTAATTAACACAATTAAGTTAAAACCTTTACTCTAACAATCATTCCCCCCAACTAAACCTTTTGCTTGTCCTCAAGCAACTTTCAAGGCTGGAGGTTGTATTACAAGGTTATTTCTCTAAGATCTACCACAATTTCAACTCCCTTCGTTTGCTTTAGATAGTAGCCCTTCTGATCCAAAATTTTTATTAGCCTTCTCTTTTCTTCTGCTTCTTCTTCCCCTCTCTTCCTCCCTGTCCAATGTGGTGCAAGAAATAGGAGGATGGAAGGATGAAAGACAAGTGGAAACCAGGACACTCCATTTTTCCATGCAAAGTCCATGTACTTGTGAGATCTACAAGTCATGGCTACATAATTATAGAGAGAATGTGCCTCCTTTCTCTTAATTTAGGTGAAATCTCTTCCCATCTCTTCTATACAAACTGGAAGGCTTCATGTTGCTAGTTTCTTTGCTCTTATATAGTCTCATTTCTTGCAATTCATTATTATTTCTTTAACTCCATTATAATCTAGGAGGTTCAACCATTGGTCAATGACCGCATTTGGATTCACTGATTCTTTTTTGAGATGTAGGGAAATGAATTTTTCCATTTCTTGTTACCCCTGTAGGATTGTTCCCCTTTGGTGCTCATTTCTAATACAAGAGGCCCAAGCTCTTATTTGGAGGTCTCCCACAAAAATCAATGGATTCCATTCATTCTCATCTGGGAGAACATAATTATGTAAGTAGCACTCACATAACTGGTCCTGCATGTCTAGTGTATAATTAAAGAAAGTATCTAAAAACATAAATTTTTGTTCATGGAAATAGACAGAACACTAATCAACAGGATGAATTGAAAACATAAATAATTTTCTTGTAGAAACAATGCATAAACCCTTGCAGGTGGCCTATAACAGGCCGTCGTTAGGTCCTAACACTTTAGTTAAAGATATGCCAATTATGCTAATTGGTTAGTGTTCAAAGGTTGTATGCAATAGGGGACATCTTGGCCATCTCTCTCTTAGCCAGATTTTTTGAATTTTTATAATGGGGAAACAAAATTTAAACTAGAAAGAACGAAATTGTTTAAACTAGAAAGCATGAAATTGTTAAACTAGAAAGCATGACATTACCTAAGAATTAATACTTCTTGTTAAAATATGAAATTTGAATGAAGACAACTAATGACTAATGAATAACTACTACTTGAAAGTACAAACAAATGGTAATTAACAACAGGAGTGGGTGCTTCAGAATTTCAAAGTAAATAGAACTCTAAGATTGTAAACTTGAAACCACGACCTATAGGAACACATGACAAAGCTCGACACAAAATAACATTCATCTAAATTTAACATGTACAAAATGGAGATAACAATATCAACAGGAAAAATACTTATCTACTCTACGAGATCCCTTGAGTGGCCATCTCTCGGGCATTCCTACGATTAGCTCAAATCACATGTACTTTCACATCTTCAAAATAAATCCATCCATGGTACTTCCATTACTCTGAAATATTGACTTAGAATAAGATTGACAACATTTATTTATTCATATCATAAAAGTGTAACAAAGAACATAGTTGAATAGTATTCAAAGCATATCATAACAATATGCATTATTTTTGGCGGTTACATATATATACTATACTACTAACAAAATCCTAAATTTCAAATGGTGGAAGATCACCATGTAGTGCATAATCTAGGTAAATGCACATAATATATGATATACAACATTACAATTCAGGATCTCTATCCATGGAATAATCTAAATATAAAAACTGGAAGTAATATTATAAATAATGATACAAAAATAGTGTGAGGACATAAATAGCATATTCTCTGACCACCATCGACCCTCATAGTCATCCACAATTCAAGAGATAAGAACACGGTTTAAGCGCTTTTCTGCCCAACCACGAAGCTTACGCTTCCCCAAAATTCTTCCTAACACAAAGAATACTCGACCTTGCACGAAGTACCTAGCAACTTGGAAACGAAAAGCAAGAGGGAATCCTGGTGCAAGCCTAATGTATATACATGCATTTCTAACATGAACATGCAATGTCCCACAAATAAGATATGGCATAGAAATATAATAATTTTTCTAGGTAAGTTTCATCTATTTCAATGAACACATGGATTTGGCCAAAGCATTAAAAGTATCAAGAAGATCCTGAAAAGAGGATTGTAACATGCCCATTGATCTACCTAGTAAATCTTCTAAGTTTTACCCACATGTAATTGTTTATGCATCTAATGTAAATCAATAATTTTCTTTTCTTTTCTATTTAATAAATAATGCATCATTTGAAATATAACTTTATCCAAACTATTCCATTGCATAATCAAAGAATAATTCCAAAAATATAAGTATGATTTAACTTTATATAAAATATATTCAAGAATCGATATACAATTTCCATATAGATGGACACATGGTTACATACATTGCTTCAACAACCTTACAAGAACTAGAAATACAAATGGTCCAAAATGTCCTCCCAAATTTTGGTTGCCAACTACATGAGAAGTATCACTCAAACACTTTACTGCCAACCATTGAATAACTACGGTCCCTTGCACATCTACCAAACTGGTAAGATGGCCCTACCCTTCGACGAAGAGATTGGTTTGGTAACCTCATCCTTCAAATAGCCTATTCTGAGCATAGTGATGTGTTCTACAAATCTAGAGATAACATAATGTCAACTACCTCATATATGATTACCCCAGTCTAGAATATAAATTAGATCACACAATGAACTGATAGTGTAGACAGTGGCCACCTACACTACTTTGGCCAAAGATCCATCACCCAGTAACTTCGAGTGAGGTTATCTATTTCACCACATTTAATTGCTTGATTTGTATTGACCATTAATATTCTATTCTAAGGTTATCCCCTTTCTCATGGATTTATCCTAACCCCGAGAATAGCCTTCCTGTTAACTTATATCTAATGACATGTTATAAGATCCACAATATAACTCTATCTTATGCTACACACTTAGAATATTGTCAAACTATGTATAGTTTTGACATTTTACGAATAGGATAAATAGTATACAAACATATATAACCCATGATAGTATATTTAACTATATGTGTATAACCCAAAAGAAAGGTTTCCCAAACCAAGATATAATCAAAGAACTTTCAATACACTTGCAAGCATCAAACACACTTAAAAGATAATCTTTCTAACATGAAATCATAATAAACAATCTTTTCAACACAATGCCAAGGGAGTAGAAATGAACATGCCTTTTTAAAGCTCCAATTGAATAATCTTCCCTCCTAGCCTTATGGCTCAAGATCACTTGCAAATTCCACTACAAACAACCCAAATACCTCTATTAGCTTCTCTCTAGATCTCTCAACAAAACTAATATAAAATAACAAGCAATTCTATCTCACAATTCTCAATTCACTCACATAGAAATTACAGTAGAATAACACAAAGAAAATCAAAATGATAAGTGTAATGATTGGTAGAATGGGCACCTCCTTTTATACTAATTTGTGAGTAATTGAAGGCTACAAACAAGTTAGTATTTATGCCACCTTTCTTACTTCATGCAATGACTCACCAGGTTAACTCACAAGTTTGCAACACATCACTGTCCTTACCATTTAAATGGCTGAGTTGACTTGATATATGGGATAGCAGATTTAAAATAAGTTTCCTAATTCGAATTCCTTTACAAAATACTACCAAGTTTGCATTTGACTAAGTCTCTATTCTATTTGCAGGCTTATGCTTATTTTGAAGACCTCTAAAGCATTCCAAATTCTTGATAATATGGTGCCACCTTCAAATTTTGGTGCTTAATTTTATAGTGCGGGCTTTGACTATTTCCTAAGGCATTTAAAACAGTTTTAACTTCCCTTAAAACACATACACAACAACATATATCTCTTCCATGCATTATTAACAGTTTTGACTTGGTCTTCATGCATTGGCTAAAGGCTATGCCTTTATCATTTTCACCTTATACTATGCCATGCACTTTGTTTAACTTAAGCGCTTTACAATTATTAACAATAATAAAAACACCATGTATATATTGTGCTTTGAAGATTATATCAATAAATTTCATTCATATATTATATAAATATATATGTATATATATACATATTTATCCATCAAAGTATATGTATATATACATATATTTATATATCAATATATATACATTTCATAAAGTTTACCAAATACATTTTATTAACAAACATATTTATATAATATATAAATATAAAGAATAATATTACGGATATATATATATATATATATGATTATATTTAAATATATATTAATATATACATATATATATGTTACTATATCAACTTACACACACACACATATATATATATATACTACATATATATATGTAATTCCATTTCAATATCTTTATAAAACACTTATACATACAATTCCATCAATCGACATATATACATGAAATGCATATATACACATATACATATACATATACATATGTCACCTTAGTCCAATCAGTGTTCCTATGCATATGGGTAATATGTCCATGAGTATGCGTAGGTACATCTACCTACGTATACTCATGTATGTATTTACTCACATGTATGAGTTTACCATAGACACATACATATATATACATTAAATGTGTATATCTCATCGATATAAAAGTAAAAACTCAAGGAAGGACTTCAACATAACTTCAAGACTTCATCTCATCCCTCATTCCAAACGATCATAAAACAATATTGTAAATCAACATAAACATTCGTAATCAAACAAAAGATCACTTACCCATTTCCTGAATTGACTTGACTTATCTAAGACCAACTAAGGTGTGAGTGTGTGAATGCTCAACAAGGCCAAATTTAAAAGGTTACCAGATCAATTTCTTCTCCTGAGTGATACTTCCCTCTCTTCTAGAGGCTTGAACCTATTCCTACATTCAATTTAGTTCACCATAATAATAGTTAGCCGAATCAATGCATCTTATACCTCACATACATGTCATATTCACATTATAAATTTCATATAATGAATCATAAAGCATTTAATTAAATCAAACATTCATTCTACATATTTCCATCATAATTCATAAATAAAACACATTCACATTTATTGAAGCAATTTACCAAACTAGGAAATAGTAAATAGATAATAAGACACCGGGTGTAACATGTTCCCCCCTTGTGAATCATCATCCTTACAAATTTTTAAGTATCAAATATGATCATAACATAAAGAACACATCATAAAACATCATTTTTTTCAAGAGTTTTCAAAATCTAGCAAGACTTGAGGAAACTTCTGCTTCATTTCAGTATAGTCTTCCCATGTGGCAGAATCTTCTACATACTGATCCCACTAGACCTTGCATTAAAAAAATTCTCTATTACACAAGTGGAGCTTACTTGTTTTGAGTACCTTGAGAGGCTCAATCATTACAACCCCTAGATCCTGCACCTATAAAGCATTCCACTCAATAACATGATTATTGTGTGGTATATACTTCTTAAGATATGAGACATGAAAGACGTTATGCATCCTGGCAAGAATTGGTGGCAAGGTAATCCTATATGCGAAAGGGTTGATTTATTCAAGAACTTCAAAAGGTCCAACGTAGTGTGGATCTAGTTTGGATGACTTTCCAAACTTGATAAAACTCTTGTGAGGCTTAACTCTCAACAATACCCTATCCCCTACTACGAAATTCCTAGGTACTTGCTTAAAATTAGTGTAACTTTTATGCCTATTGTTAGCTTCTATTAACCTCTGCTTGATAATTCCAACTTGTTCCTCCATTTATAATAATATCTTTGGCCCAAGGCTTATCCTATCTTCAAGCTTATCCCAACTAATAGGAGTTTGAAACTTCCTGCCATATAATGCTTCAAATGGAGCCATCTTGATCACATAATGATAGGAGTTATTATATGCAAACTCCACCAAAATTAGGTAATCCTCCCACTTGTATTGTTGATCCATGCAATACATCCTTAGTAGGTCTTCTAATACTTGGTTCACCCTTTCAGTTTGTCCATCTATTTCTGGATGATACACATAACATATTCAATTTCATTCCAAGTGCAAAAAATAGGGTTTGCCAAAACCTATATGTTACTCTAGAATCCTTATCAGAAATGATCTTTTTAGGAATGTCATACAATATAAATATCTCTTGAATAAAATTTTGTGCTATTATAGGAGCTCCTTCAATTAGATTCCCTAGTATGAAGTGAGCTACCTTTGTAAGCTTGTCAACCACTACCAAAATGACATTGTGCTTGTTCCTTGACATAGGGAGACCTTGCAAAAAATCCATGCTAATAACTTTCCACTTACTTTTTGGAACTTCATGTGGATATAACAGACCCGCAAGATGATGATGCTCCGCCTTCACTCTTTGGCACTCTAAGCAACTTGTTATAAATCTTGTTGTATCCCCTTTCACACCCTTCCAAAAATATAATGGCTTTACATCAACTAACATCTTTGCTACACCTGGATGTCCTGAATATGGTGATTTGTGAACTTCTTTCCATACCATGCTCCTCCCTGATGTTAGGTACATAAATCCTTCCCTTAAATCTTAATAATCCATTAGGTTCAAAGTGATATCTTTCGTACCTTTGATCTTGCGGATTGCCCATGAGTGCTTTCTTAACTTGCTCATAGAACTCGTCACCTTTAGATTTTTGCAACACATGTTCCTTGAAGTCAATTTGGATTGAAATCATGTAGAGGGGATATGCCTCCTATGACTTAAGGAATTGGCAACCCGATTCTCTTTTCCCTTGATATGATTGATATTGGAATCATAGTCAAATATTAAATCCAACCATTTCCTTTGTACGTGCATTCAGATTAGGTTGGGTAAACAAATACTTTAAACCATGGTGATTAGTCTTCATCTCAAATGGTTTTCCCAATACATAATGTCTCCACATTTGTAATACATGGATAACTGCTACTAACTCTAAATCATGTGAAGCATAATTCTGTTCATAGGGCTTCAACTTCCTAGATTCATAAGCTACGACTTTCAATTTCCGCATTAATACTCCACCCAATCCTTCTCCATATGTATATATAATAACTACAAAGTTACCATATGGATATGGTACCTTTAGTATTGGTGTTGTGTTCAATATTTCCTTAAGTTTGTCAGATGTTTCTTGACACTTCTTAGACCACTCAAACTTAGTCCCCTTCCTTTGCAATGATGTGATAGAAAAAAACCATCCTTGAAAATTTTGTGAAAAACTTATGGTAATACCTAGCCAAACCCATAAAACTTCTAACTTCTGGCACATTCTTGGGCATCGACCACTCCAACACTACTTTTATCTTTGTTGGATCTACCAAAATCCCATCCGTTGAAATTATGTAACCCAAATACTATACTTTCTTTTGGAAGAAGGTACACTTCAAAAAATTTCCATATAACTTTTGCTCTCTCAATCGTTGGTGAACAATCTCTAGATGCTTGAGATGTTCTTCTTCATCCTTGGAGTAAATTAAAATATCATCCAAGAAGACCAAAACAAACTTATCCAAACAATCTCTAAATACATTGTTCATTAGGTTCATGAACGTCACTAGTGCATGCGTTAGTCTAAATGGTAGAACTGTGAACTCATAATGTATGTATCTAGTCCTGAAAGTAGTTTTATAAATATCTCATCCTTAATTCTTAGTTGGTGATATCCAAAACGTAGATCAATCTTTGAAAATACTATTTCTCCTCACATCTGATCAAAGAGATCATTGATACGTGGCAATGGATACTTTTTCTTTATTGTTGCTGTATCAAGCAACCAATAATCAATACATAAGTGCAGTGTACCATCCTTCTTCTTTACAAAGATCATTGGCACTCCCCAAGGTGAAACACTGGGTCTCATCAATCCTTTAGACAACATCTCTTCTAGTTGTGCCTTTAACTCCATTAATTCAATTGTGGTCATCCTATAAGGTAATTTTGATATGGGTTTCGACCTTGGTGCTATGTTGATAGAGAAATCAAATATCCCCTTTAGTGGTAATCCATGTATTTCTTCTAGAAATGCATCCACAAGCTTCCTTAACATAGGGTATTTTTCAATATTCATTGTTCCTAATTCCAACATTTCACCTTCTTTGACATATTGGGAGTCTTCAGGTCCATAATATATTATGTTATCTTGAGAAATGAATTCCTTGCATTCCTAATTTTTTTCCATTTTTACCACAAAAAGTTAGCGACCTTTCTTCTTTTCCCTATGCATCTGCACAACGAATATCTATCGTAACTTAACCTCTCTAGGCGTTCCTTGTATTGAGACCCAGTTACCTAGATTATCTAAGAATTCAACTATTTTAGCATGAAAATATACCTTGGCCCTATGTTTCCATGACCAATTCATCCCTAAGATGACATCATAAGAACCTAAAGAAAGCTATGTACAAATTTACTTTTTTTGAGAGACTTGGAAGTTCAACTCTTGCCTCAAATAGACATTGACTTACTTCAGCTCTTGTCTGGTTTCCATATTCTACAACCCAGGACTTTTTCATGTAGCCAACTTTTCTAGACAATTGACTTACCACTCTAGGAGAAATGATTTTTTTTGTTGCACCAATATCTATTAAAATTGAGATGGAATTCTAGATAAAGTACCTGGAACTTCTACTAGAGTTATTTGGTACTCTGCTTGCCGATTATCCATAGCAACATGAATCCTTTGTTGGAATGCAACTCTTTGAGGTGGAAGAGTATTTCCATTTGGTTGTGTCCTAGATGGTTTGCTCGGACAATTAATTGCATAGTGATCCCCACCACATATGAAACATCCCTTCACTAGTCCCCTCCTTTTCGTAGGTCTTCCAAAATTACTTTCATTTTCACCAGCATTGATTTTGTAGTTATTATTAAAAAATTTGTTGTTTCCTCTTCGATGTCTCCTTGGTTCACTCCAATTATTTTGGGTTACCTTATCCCCTTGCTTTTGAAATTTTTTCCCTTCACCAGGCTTCTTTGGGGTTTGATTGTTAAATGAGCTTCTTTTTCTTCCTCTTTTGGAAGTTTGAGATAGACTTAAGCCTTTGTTCTTGCTTAATTTCCTTCTCGTACACCAAATCCATGGTATCTAGACCATGCACATCTACCTCACCACCTATTTGCACATTTAGACCCATGATAAAATTTCTTATATGAAATCACTCATCCTTTTGGTACATAGGTACGTACTTTAGAAGTCGAGTGAACTTCTCCCAATACTCATTCACTGAGTAGTCACCCTACCTCAGGTTTTGGAATTCAATGAGATTTTGGTCATATAAGAGTTGGGGAAACCATCACTTACAAAAAATCTTTGCAAACTTGTTCCATGTGAGACTTAAAGAACTAATTCCTAGCTCCATTTGTTTACTCATCCACTAGTTGGATGCTTCACCAGCCAACTAAAATGCTCCCCATACGACTTTAGTGACCTCGTAGTAATTTTTGATTTTGAAATACTTCTCCATCTTTGTAAACCATGCTTCTACCGCATCTTCAGTAGCACTACCTTCAAATCTTGGTGGTGTGATCTTCCTCATGTCATGTGATAACTCATTTGCCAAACATTTCCTTTTGGTTCCCTTAGAATATGATTGTGACCTATCACTCTCTTGATCAATAGATTTAGTATGATTACGCGAATCCTCCCCTTCTTCCTCATTATTGGGAACTTCTTCATTATTTGGGACTTTTTGTTCCACTCTTTCCTTTCCCCTAACTTCTTGTTCGATATTTCCTATTCTTGTTCTAGTTTCATCCATGATAGCCAGAATATGGTCCAACTTAGCTTCAACATTCTCAACACCTTGACCTACTTCTTGACTCTCCCCCAAGTTAGTTCTTGTCCTAACCATTTTCACAAGAATATTTTTGCTTGAAGGTTTCATTTTAATTAGATCTATGAAGTTTTTCCCAATGCTAACAATATTATAAAAAGATCTAACATTCAAATAAGAAATTCTATTCAAAGAACTCATTCATAATTTTTTCCAAAACAAGGTTTTTATTATAATCAAAAATATTTTCAATTTCCTTGAGTTTACATAGAATGACTATTTAGGTAGTCTAAGTGAGAATATCCCTCTGGTTCAATTTTTGATACATAACTTCGTAGGGTATAAACCTCATAATTTTGTTCATTTACATCATAGAAACGATAATAAACCTTTGATCTATCCGTAAACACATAGTTTTGAGGTACATAACCTTCTGATTCACCACTTATGGCTATTACAATGAATTTCACTAAGGGAAGAACTCGAGGATCCTTAAACATCATGACTAAACTAACACTACATTATGAGGGAATATCCCTGGAAAGTGACAAAGAGTCTGACCTAGCCGGTGAGACAAAAGGTAAGTAGTTGAAGTTGGCATCATCTTTCATCATTCTCTTCTCTTGACTAATTCACGAAAGGGCATGACTGAAAGTCCTAGTATCACTTAGTCAAATTGCATTATCATAATTAGTTCCCTCAATGGTACAAAGAAGGGCTTCTCTTTCCTTCTTGGCCCGTAGGTAACACTCATTTCCGATTACTGACTTTCTCATAGTCATCTTGAGATGCACCATTCTAGCACAAGAATTTCCAAACATTAGAATCATATAATGTTGGATTAGAAACATAATGAGCTCAAAGGTTCCAGAGCCAAACTTGGTAGCTCTAATACCACGTGTAACATGCCCATTGTTATACCTAGTAAATCTACTAAGTTTTACCCACATATAATTATCTATGCATCTAATGTAAATCAATAAAAAAATTATTTTCTCTTCAATAAATAATGCATCATTTGAAATATAACTTTATCCAAACTATTCTATTGCATAATCAAAGAATCATTCCAAAAATATAAGTATGATTTAACTTTACATAATTATATTCAAGATAACGTTTCATATTACAATTTCCATATAGATGGATACATGATTACATACATTACTTCAACAATCTTACAAGAACTAGAAATACAAATGGTCCATAATTTCCTTCTCCCAAATCTTGGCCGCCAACTACATGAGGAAAAGCAGAGCACTCAAGAATTTTTTCACCAATGATGGACTAACTACAGTCCCCCACACATTTACCAAACTAGTAAGATGGCCCTACCCTTCGAAGAAGAGATTGGTTTGGTAACCTCATCCTTCAAATAACCTTTTTCTAAGCATAGTGATGTGTCCTAGAAATCTAGATCTACCATAATGTCTACTACCTCATATATGATTACCCCAACCTAGAATGTAAATTGGATCACATAATGAACTCATAGTGTAGACAGTGGCTACCTACACTAATTTGGCCAAAGATTCATCATCTAGTTACTTCGAGTGAGGTCATCTATATCACCACATTTAATTGCTCGATTTTTATTGACCATTAGTATTCTATTCTAAGGTTATCTCCTTTCTCATGGATTTATCCTAACCCCGGGAATAACCTTCTTGTTGACTTATATCTAATGACATGCTATAAGATCCACAATATCTCTATCTTATGTTATGCACTTAGAATATTTTCAAACTTTGTATAGTTCCAACATTCTACGAATAGTATAAATAGTATACAAAAATATATAACCCATGATAGTATATTTAACTATATGTGTATAACCCAAAATAAAGGTTTCCCAAAACAAGAGACAATCAAATAACTCTCAATAGACTTGTGTAGTGTAGGAAAATGCATACCCTTGCATTTTCACACTTGTTTGGTACCGCCTTGCTTTTTTTATCGTTATTTATGTCTTAATTGGTCCTATTTTGCATCCACAAGCCTAATAAATTGTATATTTTATGGCTACATCAAAGGATAAATGATAATTTAATGATTCTAGTTGTGTGTCCCTGATTTTTGGGTCGAGACTAAGATACCACCTAGGGAGTCTTTGTCCCCAAAAGGTCTTGGGACCCTTTTTTAAAAAGCACCTTAAATGGGCCCCTTTTGGAGTTTGTGCCCTGAGTTTGAAGCCTCGGGACTAAGACACCACCTAGGGCGTCTTAGTCCGCCTTAAGTTATTTTTTAGGATTTAATTTCAAATATTGGCGAGATTTAGCCTCCTTTAATTAATGAATTCATATGTCGACTTGTTGTGGTGTAATTTTAGGATATTAAGCATGGATAAGTATAAATACAAGGTTCTTCCACTCATTTTATCCTAACAAGCATTCAAGTATTCATCCTAATAGCATAATTGAGCTCAAAAGAGCATTCAAGAGAAATTCATCAAGAATTTGGAGCCATCATCAAGATTCAAGCATCATGTCAAAGATATTCTTGCATCATGTGTATTTTTGAGCTAACATTTGTGAGGTAGGGTTTTGACTCAAGCAAGCAATTCAAGTCAAGATCCACATTCAAGCTAGCCACTTCACACAAATTTGCAGATTTCATAACAAGGGTTTGGTGAGTTGCAACATAACACTTTGTTCGTTCATCATTTCCCTCCATTATTTCATTTCATTCCAAGGTTTAAATACCAATAAGGAGTTTGATCAAGGCAAACCCCCATTTACTAACAATCAACAAGTTTTTCCTCTCTTGTGTGTTTATCTTTACAAATTTAGGTTGAAGATCATTTGAAGTGCAAAGTTGTAAAGTTGCATTGCAAAGTTGTCATCTTCATGGAAAGTCACCTATAGGCCAGATTTGGTGGTTTCATAACCTAAGATCTGAGAAGAAGGAAGTGCAGACATTGAGCCTCAAGATCACATTCAGAGATTTCAAACATTTAGATCGGGACTAAGTCGGTAGTAAGGGCGTCTTAGTCCTCCCAAGGGTATTTTGCAGAGATTCTTTCAGATTCTGCTCCGACATCCGAAGATTTCACATTTGCCCTGAAAAATGACAGTGGGACTAAGGCAATAGTAAGGGCATCTTAGTCCTCCCTAGCATATTTTGTCAATTTTTTTGCATTTCCAGAATCCTTATCACATTTCCAAACTTCCCAAGTACATACATCCTAACTTTTTGTTACTTAATTTTGTCATTTGCACTCATTATTTGGATTACATTACTAGGTTTTGTGAGTTGAATGTTAAATTTTGTTTTTCAAGCTTTTACTTGGTGGTGAACCCTTCAAAGCCTAAAGAACCCCCCTAGGTCTTCCTTGTTGAGAATTGACTCACCTTTGTGTTGATAGTCAATCTAATTTGGGATCCTATGGAATACTTCCTCCTTGAACGAACTATTGTTGGGGAAAAGTGGTTTTCTATGACCTAAGTTATAAAGCATCCATTTCCCCTTACGGTTGAACTTGCAATCATAAAACACACTTAAAAGATAATCTTTCCAACATGACATCATAATAAATAATCTTTTCAACATAATGACAAGGGAGTAGAAATCAACATGCCTTTTTAAAGCTCCAACTAAATAATCTTCCCTCCTAGCTTAATGGCTCAAGATCGCTTGCAAATTCCACTATGAACAACCCAAATACCTCTTTTAGCTACCCTGTAGATCTCTCAACAAAACCAATATCAAATAACAAGCAACTCTCTCTATCTCACAATTCTTGATTCACTCGTACATAAATTACAATAGAATAAAACAAAGAAAATCAAAATGATATGTGTAACAATTGGTAGAATGGGCACCTCTATTTATATTAATTTGTGAATAACTGAAGGCTACAAACAAGTCAATATTTTTGCCACCTTTCTAACTTCATGCAATGACTCACCAAGTTAACTTACAAGTTTGTAACACATCATAGTCCTCACCATTTAAATGGCCAAGTCAACTTGATATATGGGACAACAGGTTTAAAATAAGTTTCCTAATTCAAATTCCTTTATAAAATGCTGTCAAGTTTGCACTTGATTGAGTCTCTATTCTATTTGTAGGCTTATGCATATCTTGAGAACCTCTAAAGCATTCCAACTTCTTGATAATAGGGTGCCACCTTTAAATGTTGGTTCCCAAGTTTATAACGCGGGCTTTGACTGTTTCTTAAGGTATTTAAATCGGTTTTAACTTCCCTTAAAATGAATACACAACAACATATATCTCTTGCATGCTTTATTAAGTGTTTTGACTTGGTCTTCATGCACTGGCTAAAGGCTACACCTTTATCATTTGTGCCTTATACTATGCCATGCACTTTGTTTAACTTAAGCGCTTTACAATTATTAACAATAATAACAACGCCATGTATATATTGCACTTTGAAGATTATATCAATAAATTTCATTCATATATATTATATATAAAAATATATATGTTATATATAAATTTATATATCTATACATATATATATATATATATATATATATATATATATATATATATATATATATATATATATATATAAATATATTTATATATCAATATATATATATATATATTTATATATCAATATATATATATATATATATTTATATATCAATATATATATTCATTTCATAAAGTTTACCAAATACATTTTATTAACAAACATATTTATATAATATATAAATATAAAGAATAATATTACGCATATATATATATATATATATGATTATATTTAAATATATATCTTAATACATTTATGCTACTATATCAATTTACACACACACACACACACACACACACACACACACACACACACACACACACATATTAATATTTATATATATACTACACACATATATATACATAATTTCACTTCAATATCTTTATACTACACATATATACATGGAATGTATATATACATATATATATGTCACCTTAGTCCAATCAATATTCCCATGCATATGGGTAATCCATCCGTGAGCGTGCGTAGATACATCTACCTACGTATACTCATGTACGTATTTACTCACATGTATGAGTTTACCATAGACACGTACATATGTACATATATACATTAAATGCATATTTCTAATTGATATAAAAGTAAACACTCAAGGAAGGACTTCAACATAACTTCAAGAATTCATCTCATCCCTCATTCCAAACGATCATAAAACAAGATTATAAATCAACATAAACATTCATAATCAAACAAAAGATCACTTACCCATTACCCAAACTAACCTGACTTAACTAAGACCAACTAGAGTGTGAGTGTGTGAATGCTCAGTAAGGTCAAATTTAAAAGGTTACCAGATCAAGTTCTTCTTCCGAATGATACTTCCCCTCTCTTCCAGAGGCTTGAACCTATTTCTGTATTCAACTTAGTTCACTATAATAGTATTTAGTCGAATCAATGCATCTTACAGCTCACATAAATGTCATATTCACATTATACATTTCATATATTGAATCATAAAGAATTTAATTAAACCAAACATTCATTCTACATATTTCCATCAGAATTCATAAATAAAACACATTCACATTTATTGAAGCAATTTACCAAACTAGGTAATATTAAATAGATAATAACACACATGGTGTAACAAGGATCGACCTTCTATGTTAACCCATATTCAACACCCTATCCCGAAAGGTAAACCCAAATACATACAAGAATACAATAACATGCATATTTTTATTTTATAAAATAAATAATCAATACTTCTTTATTTCATGCAAATGATTTATGTTGCTTCCACTATTTCATATATATATAAATCAAAATATTTTATTAAGAAGCTACATTTTAGAAAATTAGATTTGCAATAAGATATTTAATACAAAAAAAAAAACATTTCTATATATTTTTTCGTAATTGCAATTTTACTGTAGATTCTTTCTCATAAATACAAACACCTTCCAACACTCTCAGATTTCATATATGCAAAAAAAAAAAAAACTGATGTTCATAGTAGCACATAGTTTATTTCTATGTATATTCTTGATTTGTTTCAGTCCCGATCAAAACTTTGGAAAAGATTTAGCAACCTAAATGAGATTTGTGCAAGGTTTGGTATAAAATAGAGTTGAAGACAACAACTAAAATTTTATTGGTACATTTAACCTACCTACTATGCCACGGTTTACCAAGGAAGTAGGTTTGCAACAACAATTTAATATAAGCCATAAATGGTAGAGTTTTACTGGAAAGGAAATAACATGTAGGGAAGTAAAGATGATTTATTTAGTTTTGTTGTGACCTTAACCTATCCACAAGAAACTTACTACAGTTTAAAAAACAAAAGCAAGTCCCTAAAACCACTACTTCAAACTTATTAAAAAAAAGCTACAACAAACCTATGAATCTCCTTTTAATTTTAATTATAGTGAACTACAACCTATAGTGATACAACTGCTATTTGTTCACAATTATTGAAAGTAGATGTCAAATTTTTGGAGCTAGGCGTAAGGAAGTTGTTTTCAAACATTGCAACATTCAATACTAATTTCCTGTGTTATCATGCATGATTTTCTTGACAATTCGGCAAAAACAAGCAGTAAGGAAATTCATAAATTAGATTTAAAGTTACTTACCTTTCTCAGGCGTAACCCAATCTTCCAGAAATCATTAACTCCAAACCAACTCATCACTATGATTTACCGAAGTAATTGCCAGTAGCTGTGTGAGTTTTCTATAGACTCTGCCCACCTTTTTATTCTTTACTTTCCTCTATTTTTATGAGTCTAAGCTTTTTTAATGTTCCAGTTGTAATGACATGGCCTAGGTAATGCACTTTGTTTTGATAGAAGGTACACTTGGATAGCTTGCCAAAAAGTTTTTTCTATCTTAAGCACTATAACACTATCCACAAATGCTTGGACCATGCTCTTCAATGTTCTTGGAGTAAATCAATATATCATCTAAGAATATTAGCACAAAATCATTTAAGCGATCCTTGAAAACACTGTTCATTAGGTTGCAGGAGCATTAGTGAACCTAAATGGTACTACTATGAATTCGTAGTGACCATAATGAGTCCTAAAAGTTGTTTTAGAAATATCCTCCTCCTTGATCCTTAATTGATGATAACTAGATCTTAGATTTATTTTGGAGAAGACTGTAGCTCCTTTCATTTGATCAAAGAGTTCATCAATTCTTGGAAGTGGGTACTTGTTCTTGATAGTTGACTTGTTTAGCATACTATAGTCAACACATAAGCACAAGGTTCCATCCTTCTTTACAAGAATGATTGGTGTGCCCCAAGGTGACACACTAGGTCTGATGAACCCTTGCTTCAATAATTCCTACAGTTGGGTCTTCAATTTATATAGCTTGAATGTGGTTATTCTATAGGGAGCCTTATATTGAGGTTTGGTTCCAGGTAGTAGATCAAGAGAGAAATCAAATTCCCTTGTAGGTGGCAATTCTGTTAATTCTTTTGGAAACACATCCCGAAATTCTCTAAGGACAAGATAGTCATCAAGTACTGGTTTCATCATATCCATATCACAAATGTGAACAACATACATGGAACATCCCTTACTTTGGGCCTTCTTCAATTGCATAGCTGAAATTTTCCTAAGCTCCAAGAGTTTCTGAAAACCGTGAATCTCAACATGATTCCTAAAATCGTCTAAACAACTTACCATTTTATCTTCACAATTAACGATAGACTTGTGTTCTGTCAACCAATTGATTCCCAAAATTACGTCATAGGCTCCTAAGGGAGCCACATAAAGATTGACTTGTGTCATTAACTAGGAAGTTCTAACTCACTGCAAGAAGACATGAGTCTACCATCTTTTTTTCCTGATTCCCATATTGAACCATCCATGAATTTTCCATGTGTCCTGGTATAATTGGTAACTTGGAAATGATTTTGGGATCTAAAAAGCATTCAATTTCCCCAGTATCAATCAAAATAGAAACAATTTGTCCATAGAGCTTACCAAAATTTTGGATTAGTGAAGCTTGGAAATCCACTTGCCTATTGTCCACAACTGCATGAATCTGGTGTTGGGGTGCTCCCTGTTGATTTTTTCCTCCTTGTCTTGTCAACTGTTGAGGATAAACATTGGCATAATGCTCTCCTCCACACTCAAAAAATTCTCTATGAGATACCCCGAGTCCTTCAAACCTATCCTTCCTATTATTGTTGTTGTTGTAGTTACTTCTTATTATTGCCATTATAATTCCCTTCAGCTCTATCTTGGAAATTATCTCCACGTTTCAGCTTTTGGATTTGACGATTGTTGCCTCCTTGCTGGTTATTGTTTTGAAATTTCATATTCCCAAACCTAGCATCTCAGTTCTTACAAAAGTTGGCCATCTATTGAAGTTTCAGCTCTTGTTTCATAGCCTTCTTGAAAACCTCATCCATAGTCAAAGGATTATGAATGTCTACATCTGCACCTATATGAGGCCTCAAACCCAAGATGAACTGAATATGAAATTGTTCATCTATCTGATATTGTGGTACATACTTGAGAAAATGGTTGAACCTCTCCCAATACTATGTCATTGTCAAGCCACCCTGTATCAGGTTCTGGAATTCAGCCATCTTCCTATCAAAGAAGAGTTGGGATAACCACCTCTTCCTGAAAAATGTAATAAAAGTATCCTAGGTGGTCTCTCTAGGCAACAGTTTCCTCTCACTTTTCACATTATCCCACCAGGTAGTTGCTTCTCTAGTAAGTTGATATGAAGCCCACATAGCCTTGGTCTCATTGGACATATTTCAGAGCTTAAAGTATTTCTCCATCTCAATGATCCAGGATTCCACTCCATCTTCGATGGTCTTGCCATCAAATTTGGGCGGAGCAACCTTTTTGAGGTCCTTACCCACTTTTTCAACAATTTTTGGCCTAGGAATTCCCCGGTCTTCATTCCTTGGAATTTGTTCCTCTCGGTTTCCCCTAACTTGCTGCTCCAAGTTATACATCCTGCTATCCAACTTGTTCCTTGTTTCAGTCAAGAGGTTGAAAATTTGATCCAATCTACCATTTTTCTCATTACTTGGCCTACTATGATTGTTATTCCTAGTTTGCACCATGATTACTAGTCAAGAATCTTGAAAAAACAGAGTTACAACTCAACGTCATAGGCAAAAAATCCCCAGTGTTAAACCTAGAGATTTGATACCAAATGTAAGGATCGTGTCCCAATTAAATCTCACAAAATGATCAATAACTCAATATCTCATAAGTATAGAATAAAGATGATACAACATCATTAAGTAAATAAATTACATAACATAACCTGAAGTATGTAGTGCATAATCCATGTAAATGCACATAATATTTGATATACAATATTACTGTTAGTGTAATTAATTATTTATTACACTAGCATAAGTTAACTTAGGTCTTAATTAATCATATTAGTCCTAGGTTGCATTTAATCTTTTAATAAAGTTGTTGAGATAAGATTCCCTTCTAGAAGATGAGTTGTCTTTTCTAGAACTTATCTCCATCTTGTTATCATTCCCTAGGTAGTTGGTTAGGGTTTCTTGTTGTCACATGAAGTGTGATTTGAATACTTGGCAACATCCTTTGCATTTTAGGTTTAGCACTTGCCTATATAATCAGGAATATGTACTCTTTGTAAATCATCTGATAGATCATAATAGAATCTCTATTTTGAATGCCATTATCATACTTTCTTTGTGGTTGAATATTTCTTCCTGGCAAAGGTCCTCCATTGAAGATTGCATTGTAGCTTCATCAAGGACACCTGTGCATCCATCATTCCAACAATTACAATCCAGGTCCTCAAGCCATGAAATGATTTAAATATAAAAATTAGAAGTAATATTAAAAATAATGACACAACAATAGTGTGAGGACATAAATAACATAGTCTTTGATCGTCACCGACCCTCACAGTCATCCGCAAGTCAAGAGACGAGAACACGGTTCATTCACTTTTCCACCCAACCATGAAGCTTGTGCTTCCCCAAAATTCTTCATAACACGAAGAATACTTAACCCTGCATGGAGTACCTAGCAACCTGGAAACAAAAAAGTAGGAGGGAAGCCCAGTGCAAGCCTGATGTATATACATGCATTTCTAACATGAATATGCAATGTCCCACAAACAGGATATGGTAGAGAAATATAATAATTTTTCTAGGTAAATTTCATCTATTTCAATGAACACATGACTTTGGCCAAAGCACTAAAAGTATCAAGTAGATCCTGAAAAGAGGATCAACCTTCTCCGTTAACCCATATTCGACCCCTATCCCAAAAGGTAAACCCAAATACACACAAGAATACAATAACATGCATATATTTTTTTTTATAAAATAAATAATCAATACTTCTTTATTTCATGCAAATGATTTATTCACCTTTCACTATTTCATATATATGTAAAACAAAATATTTTATGAAGAAGTTACATTTTAGAAAATTGGATTTACAATAAGAGATTTAATACAAAAAAATAATAGACTTGTATATATTTTCGTAATTACAATTTTACTGTAGATTCTTTCTCATAAATACAAACACCTTCTAGCACTCTCAGATTTCATATATGCAAAAAAATAAAGAACAAAATTGATGTTCATAGTAGCACAAAGTTTATTTCTATGTATATTCTCAATTTGTTTAAGTCCTGATCAAAACATTGGAAAAGGATTAGTAACCTAAATGAGATTTGTACAAGGTTTGGTATAAAATAGAGTTGAAGACAACAACTAGAATTTTATTGGTACATAACCTACCTATTCTTCCTATGCCATGGTTTACCAAGGAAGCAGGTTTGCAACAACAATTTAATATAAGCTAGAAATGGTAGAGTTTTGCAGGAAAAGAAATAACATATAGGGAAGTAAAGGTGATTTATTTAGTTTTGCTATGAACTTAGCCTATCCCCATGAAACTTACTATAGTTTAAAAAACAAAAACAAGTCCCTACAACCACTGCTTCAAACTTATTATAAAGAAAAGCTACAACAACAGACCTATGAATCTCCTTTTAATTTTAATTAGAATGAACAACAATCTATAAGGATACAATCGCTAGTGTTGTCTGTTCACAATTATTGAAAGTAGATATATAATTTTTGGAGTTGGGTGCAAGGTAGTTGTTTTCAGACATTGCAACATTCAATACTAATTTCCTATGTTATCATGCATGATTTTCTTGACAATTTGATAGAAACAAGTAGTAAGGAAAATCATAAATTAGATTTAAAGTTACTTACCTTTCTCAGGCCTAACCCAATCTTCCAGGAATTATTAACTCCAAACCAACTCATCACTATGTTGGGTGAGTATTCTACAGACTCTGCCCACCTTTTTATTCTTTTCTTTCCTCTATTTTTATAAGTCTAAGCTTTTTTTAATGTTCCAATTGTAATGTTTTTAGCCCACTGCTTATACTTGAAATTATTTTAACTTTGAACTATCGCAATGTAATTGCATGGGTTCCACAAAGTTTATATAAAATGCTTTTTATTTAAATGTTCTTTACTATAGTCTAACTTTATTTTAATTTTAGCATTGCCATTCTTTTTAAGTTTTATAATTAATTTCATTTTAGCTTTTACCATTAAAACTTCATAATAGAAATATATAATTTATTTAGATATTTAAACATTTTTATTTACCAACTCTTATTATTATTATTATTATCACTAAGGCTTTTTATTTCTTTATTTAATTATTCATAATTAACAATATTAAATTTTATATATATATATATAATTCAAAAAATAATCTTTTTAATTATTTTGAAATAAAACCTTTTACTTATCTATTTATTTATATATAAAAATAATAATATTAAATTATTATTATATATACACAAATATATTTTAGGGAGATAAATTATTATTTTTCTTTAATAATAATCATTTATATGCATTAATACTAATAACTTTCATTATATTATTATTAATTTATATAAATACAATTTATAATTCATTATGAAATAAAAACAATTAGTTTCAAATTTTAAACAAATACTTGAATACATTCTTTTAATTTTTATATTTAATCACTAATTTAATTTTATCCATTTACATATATTTTCATAAAAAAATCATGAGACAAAATTATTTTCCAAAACACAATGTCCATAAAACGAATCATTATGCTCAATAATATGACAATCTAAATTAACAAAAGGAATCGTGCAATGTATAAGAAGGTGACTATGTGAGTGTGTGAATGCCTCAAGATCCCATCATACTACTTATTGCTAAGCGGCTAGGAAACCCTTACCTCAACCATGTTCTCGTCTTTGACAATTATCTGTTCATATTTTTGCGCTCAGTTGCACTCAGTCGCACATTAATATGTTAGTCCTCAAAAACAAAAAAAATAAAACTCGTAATCAAAAACATGATAATTATTTCTATTTCATTTCAATGTATCAAGATCAACCATCAAATTTAGCAATCACACACATGTCGATACCAGATAATCAAGCAATCATAAATGATGTCCAATAGCCTCATCAATATACTAAAAAAAATAAATGTAGCATAGGATGGAGATGTGACATACTGCAATGTGAACATGATGTGTGGAATGAATGTTTAAATGCTTAAGTGGTTTTAGAGAATACTAATTCACTCCCTCCTTCCTCGTACCCCTCCTCACCCCCACCCCCCTTAGTATTCTAGATGTTTAACAACATGGAGTTCATTACTTCACATTTTTGGGGGGGTCACATGACCTCTATTTTCTCTCTTATGGAGGACCATTAATTGTACATTGTGCTAGAAGTAGTCCTTGGGGGTCATGACGAGTCCTCCATCTATCACTTATCTTCTTCACTTGCACATTTCATTACATTTCATTACATTTGCATCATTTCTCTTTTGGAGAGGAGTTTTATTTCCCAGCGGGTTTTCTCCTTTTCTTCGATTTATGAGAAATTTTAGATGAGTACCTAACACGACCTAGTAGCCAAGACTCATCATTAGTGCATACATTACTTCCTAAGTTACATTTAAGGGGGGGTGTTAGTATAAATAGAGTCATTATTCACCTAGTTAGCTAGTCACCTTTTTAGAATTGATTTATTCACACTTAACTTAAGTTTACTTAAGTTATTTTATACTTTTGTCTTACTTCATAACATTGGGACATGTGTCCTCATTACTTGAGACACTTATTGCATGCATATTTGCCACTTTCTCACACACTTGTCAAGTGAGCTCAAAAGTGTTACACATTTGGAGGGTTAGTCAGTTGTTCAGTCCCACCTTCCTACCTCATCTACATTGCCTATATATGCAAAGTTTCTCATTGTATATTTACACTCTTAATTATATGATAGATATTCTATCGTGTTTATTGTTTCACTTGTGGAAGGTTATCAATTCCCGCTTTCTGATCTTGGCATTCTCCAACACCAATATCCTTTGGAGAGCAAGTATTCTCATAGTTTAGTTAAGGACTAACTAGCATTGCCTTCAATGTGAAATGAATAGATAGAAAAGATCAAAAGAGGTTTGGGAGAGAGGGATTGTGTCTTTTTCACTGTTGGGACAATGAGAATAAAAAAAAATGGTTTATTTGAAATATAAAGCTTATAAGGACATTTAGGTCAAATACATAAGTAATTTAGAAGCAACTTTGTTGCAAAATCTATTCAATGGAGAGATGATTTAAAATATAAAAGAGTTCATTATCAAATTGAATAATAGTCGATGAGCCCTTGGTTTGCTGATGAAATTGAATGGTTTGGAATGAGCCCACCAAGGATCAAGTCTTGTTGAGTGTAAGGCCCCAACATCATAAGAGATGAGGTTGAGATTGTGCCCCAAGTGACTTTGGTGGAGTAGATGCCCCTCAATCTTTAACTCTCAAACAAACAGATTTCAATTTGGTGGAATGGATGCCCCTCAATCTTTTAGCTTTCAACCAAAAAGATTTCAATTTGATAAAATAGATACCTCTTAATGTAAACTCTCAACCAAAAAAATTTCAACCTATTTGAATTGATATACAAATTTAAAAAAGAAAAAAAAAACAAAATCTAACACACTTTGATCATCTTTTGAGGTTAAATTTAGAATACAATAGAATAGAATTATGGACTAGGCAAGCGTAAAAGCTAGTTGGGGAAGAGAGGAAAAATAAACGCTCGTGTGGGTCATGGAATAGCGCATGGCGAAAAGAATCTGGTGTCGCCAACCACGTGTCAGGGCGTGGGAGGAGGAGGGGGATCGCGCCGGGTGAGTTTGTGGCGACTCTTATCGTCCAAATCCTTGTCTAATGCCAGTGGCGACCCATATCCTTTATTAATCCATTCTTCCTCCCCCGCCATACGTTGAACACCGTAACCTCTGCAAGTACAGACGATCCATGGTGACTGCGGCGCTCTCATCTTCTGTTCCCTCTCCACTACACACTCCCAGAAATTGCAAGACATCCTGCAGGCCATGGCTCGTTTCTTCCGCTTCTCGACCAGCCGCCCATTTGTTCCACTTTCATGTCAAATCAAAGAAGGTGCGCCTCTACATCTCATTTTTCTCGTTTTTTAAACTTTTGTTCAATATTAACCACTCCAATACATAAATTGATGCCCACATTTTTGGTCTGGTACTCAATTTCTGTTTAACTGCATCAATTCTGCCTCTGCAAACAAGAGATTTGCCTTGGCAGTCAAATAACTGAACCGTAGCTCCTTGGGCCTATAGCTTTGCTAATATACAAGAAACATTGTATAACTAGAATGCCACATATTCGCAGCTTACGGTTGCATCTGAACCGTGACATGCTAATATATGAGTTCACAGATAGCACAACTGAATATGATAGACAGGCTAAATAAACAGCAAACTAAAGTATCTGAAATGATCTATTTAACTCTTTTGGACTTATGGTTGAATCCATCTCATCCTATGGTAGGTTGCTCCACTTTGCGTTGTAGATAAATTATTATTTTCCTCTGCTAGAACCCAATATGCCACTTGAAAAACAAAGGGTGCTCTGAATTGCCCCAGCAAGCCAGGGCCACAAACAAAGGCATCAAACGCTAAATCGTCATAAGGAAAATCCTTATTAACTTCTGGTTTAGTAATTTAATTTTGAACAGTCCTGTTTTAAAGAACGACAAAAGATTAAAAACGCACTAATTTTCAGCTCTCCTTTGAAGTTCTTCTCATGAACTTTTAGGTACGGTGGATTTTATGAGATTCGTTCGGACACTACCATGTTCTAGACCCGATTTATGATGTTTCTTACACAGTACCTTGTAATTGAAGTTTCACTTTACGATTAAACTTATGCTTTACATCGCGGTCCCATTTGTGACTGTTGCTAGTCTCTGGATCGAGTGTTCAATCATTACAGCCCAAGTTGAATATTTTGCACAAAGAGAAATAACTACAAATTCACAAGTAGCTGATATGGTATTCAATTCAATAACTAGGCTTGTAAATAGAAGAAAAAGAGTTCATAACACATTAATTTGGGAAGCCGATACTAACAGATCAGCCTCTGTCTTGGTTAGCTCTTTTCGGGGAGATAGCCACTGCAGATCAACGTTTGGTATTTTTCTTAATGTATTTCTTCTTGGTGTTTTCTGGAAAAGTTTGAATAGTTTTCATTGTCTTTAAATTTATTTTCGATTTCGGATCTCAACCGTCTTTGAATTTCTTGATGTCTTTTTTGGTTCATTGTTTTTAGCTAATATATTAAGAACAAATAATGATTCTCTTGTTCAATGTGTGACGATATTCAGTATTTAGAATAATAAAGATCTTTTTGATGAAAAAAATATTTTGAATATCATCTTTATACTTAATCCAGAACCTCACAGAACAAAGATTTGCCTTATCACAATAATCACAATTGGATCTATGTTAGTGCCTGTCTAGACTACTATTGGTATTTCTAATATAAATGTAAAGTGATTTAGGCCATTGTTTAGGTTGAGTACAAAAACATACTATGTACTATGCGATATGCTTGGTTGTTAACCCAATATTTTCACTTCCTCTTACTCCATTAGATGTTTATTGTTCTCTTGCAATTTCGAAGAGTTCTTGACGTGTTTGTTCATGCTATTCCAAGATTTGCTTCCTCGAAGTATTCAATGAAGGTCCCTTCTTAAGTTTTAAAAAATCGTCAATTTATCATCCTTAATTTTGGGTATCAAATAATGGTTATGTTTTGTGAAATACAAGCTTCTTAATCTGTAATTCTGGTTACGAACACGAATATACATGTTTTGTGTCTCTTTATGAACAATTTTGTAACCATTTTCTTTGTACTTTTAACCAAACATATAATCATGTAACATTAAACCTTCTATCTTTTTCTTACAATTTAACTGACCACAAATTATTTCTTATGTTAGTGACCCAAACCACATTGTAAATATTTTTGTCTTTACCATCTTTCAATGTAAAAGATATTCTTTAATATCAAAGGATACGCCATTGCCAGAATTTTTTATATGTAACTTCTTTATTAATGAAATCAAATGCTCTTACTGTTTTACGTATATTAAAATGCTGGACCGAAGTACCAAATACTGCCTAAAACATTTGTATCTGATAAAACAATGATCGCATTACCTTATTGTTCTTCATTTCGTACCTCTTTGGGGCTGAATATTTGTTCTTATCGGTATGCCAACAATCCTTTGAATGATGACTTGGCTTACCACAAGTAAAACATCTTCCTTTTGGCTGAGCAATTGCTACAATTATTCTTCTTGTACTCTTGCTTTGGATCCAATTCTTTTAACCTTGCCACCTGTTTAACTTTAGAATAGAGAAGAATTGTAAGAGTTAAATGTCTTCTGGAGTTTCTGTTCTTGATGCAATATCGTTCTACCCAAGTATTCAATTCTCGGCTTATCAATTCACTATAAAGCAGTACAGCCAAATCATTATTGTCCATCTTCTAACCAAGAACATGTTAAATTTTAAATTTACTGCAAGTCTGAAAAATGGCTTGCAATGTTTCTATATTCTATCATTTTAAAGCCATAATATTCTATGCTGGTTCTTGATGTTAGTGTTTTTGTGTAGCTGCGGGAGGTATTTCCCAAAGAATTATTACTCAAGGCAAGTCGGCCTATTAATCATAAAACAAATATTGAAATTTCTGGGTCGGCTCTAGAGGAGATAGTCGCCTAGATCAGCATATATAGGAGAGAGTCTCTCCACATTTATTTATTATTATTCCAACTCAATTTGATTTCCTATCACTTCAGAAGCAAGTTCGCACTCAAGGAGCAGATTCGCATTCAAGAAGAGTTGATATTCTTTGTGACTAAGAATTTCACACTATCTTCAAGTGCTGGACTATTGTATTATATTTGGCCTTTTAGGCCTGATTCTAAGTGCTACTTCTGCACTATTGTTTCTGATTTATAAGTGAACAATTTGCTCCTGGGTTTTTCCCTTGAGTAGAAGGGGTTTCCCAGGATAAATTGCTGTGTCTTCTATTCTGTGTTGTGTTCTTTTGCTTATTGTGCATTTCTAATTTGAAAATTAACATGGTATCAGAGCCAGGTTCAGGAATATCCGATCCGATTTGACTAAGCATTTTTTTTCATTGAATATCATTCCCATTCCTAGCAGATTTGAAGTAGACTTTAGATGCAGATCTAAAGTGAATGTTTGAGCAAATTGAAGGAGAATCAATGCATACATAGGAGCAGATCTAAAGGAGAGATAAGAGCAGACCTGAAGAGGATTTAAGTGCAGCATTTAAGGAGATTTTGTGAAGCAAAGATAGCAGATCCAAAGGCGATTCGTAGTAGAATTATTGTAGACCTAAGCTCATAGCTTGAAGATAAATTATTGCAGACTATGAGCAAACTTTGAAGGTGAATTTGTGCAGATCTAAGAGCAGATATAGAGAAAAATTTGTAGCAGCCTTATGAGTAAAAATCAGATACTTGGAGGAGCAAATCTACAACAGAAAAGAGTAGAGTTATAAGCAGAAACCAGACATATATCTTGAGCAGACTTAATGCAGATTTCTATTGAAGATAAAGTTCAGATTTGAAAGTATTTATTGAATATCAAATTGCAGATTTGAGTGTAGGTTGTGTGAGTAGAAATTCAAAGCATATTTGTGTAGTAAGCAAATTTTGTTGAAGACCTTGAAGGGATCTAGGGTAGATCCAACATCCGTATTTTATACATAATTACGGTTGCTTTCGAATTTGAGTAGAAGACAATTCTTTAGGGCAGTTACTTAGAAAAAGAAGATGGTGACCAGTGTCAAGGTAGAAGATAGGCTTGATGGAGCTTCAAACTTCAACTCTTGGAAACCTAGGGTACTCGTTGCCTTAGAAGAGAATGATTTTCTAGAATTCGTAGAAAATGACATGCTTGAGCCGTCTGAAGACACAGAGAAAATCTAGTGGAAGAAAAATGGCATGAAGGCTAGAAAGATCATGATAGACTCCGTGATGGATCACCTAGTACCGATCATCTCCAAGATGAAGACAGCTAAATAAATGTTTGATACTATAAAAGGACTGTATGAGATCAACAATACCGATAGAGCCCTTGCTCTGAGACAACAACTTCATCATGTAAAAATGGCTAAAGAAGATTCAGTCATTTCATTCTTTATGAAGATTTCTGATTTGAGAGATCAGTTGAGCACTATTGGGGATATAGTTGCAGACATAGATCTTGTTATGTTGGCACTAAATGGTCTTCCCCAATCTTGGGAGCCTTTTATTCAGAGCATCAGTGGGAGATCCAAGTTGCCCAAGTTTGATCGCCTTCGGGCTGACTGTATTCAAGAGGAAACCAGATTGGCAGCAAGAGGAAATGGGCGAAACTCCCATAATAAAAAAAATTAAGATCTTTCTGCACATGCTACTAGAGAAAGAGGCAAAGGAAGAGAAGGAAAAAGAGGCACCTTCAAGAGGAATAGAGATAGAAAATCAGATTCTATTCTAGAATCGAAAAAGAAGGATCTTTCCCACATTCAGTGTTACAGGTGTGACAAGTATGGACACTATGCCTGGGATTGTAAATTAAAGTTTAACGTAGCATGTTTCTACTGCAGAAATTGACATAGAGACATCTCAGAAGGAGTCAAGTCATTCTAAAGTCGATTCGAAAGGATTCCTATTCATCTCCGCACTTTCAAGTAATGCACAATCTAACAGTGATACTTGGTTGATAGATAGTGGTGCTTCACGTCACATTACAGGCTACAAAGAGCATCTTACAAACTTAGTAGAGAAAGAGTCTAATTTATAGGTTATAATTGGAGATGATGCTATTATGCCGTAAAGGGAGCTGGGGCCGCTTCCTTCCAGCTAGACTCAGGTATCCCTCTTCAATTGAGTGATGTATTGTTTGTACCTGGAACCAAAAGGAACCTTGTCTCCATTTCAGCCTTGGAGGACAAAGGGTACAAGGTTGCCTTCTCTGAAGGAAAGGTTCTTGCATGGCTGAAGAATTCCAGCATAAATTCAGCTTGTGTGATTGGCATTCGTTAGGAGAACCTATACAGATTGTCATTACAACCAGTTACTTCAAAGAGGAGGAAACCTTCAGGAGATCTAAAGGATACTTCATGGAGGTGGAAATGACATTTAGAGGGAGTTTGACATACCAACAGAGGCTTCAAAGGATGTGGAAAATGACGCCCTCACTGAGAGGGAGTCACAACATCATTAAGATCTGTTGTAGTGTATATTTCTCTGAGACAGAGAAATATGAGGTGAAAGCCCTTGTAGTGTTTATTTCTTTGAGACGGAAAAATATGAGGTGAAATCCCTTATAGTGTATATTTTTTTGAGATGGAGACATATGAGGTGAAAGCCCTTGTAGTGTATATTTCTCTGAGACTAAGAAATATGAGGTGAAAACCCTTGTAGTGTATATTTCTCTAAGATTGAGAAATATGAGGTGAAAGCCCTTGTATAGATCACATCTCTGAGACTGAGCTGTGTTTTCCACAATTGGGTGTAGCCATTGTGGACGTCATGTTGAGAGAATCCATGACCAGATATTTGAGAATACCTCCCTAGCTAAGAGGGAGTGTTAGTGTTTTTGTGTAGCTGCGAGAGGTATTTCCCAAAAAAATATTACTCAAGGCAAGTCGGCCTATTAATCATAAAACAAATATTGAAATTTCTGGGTCGGCTCTAGAGGAGATAGTCGCCTAGATCGGTATATATAGGAGAGGGTCTCTCCACATTTATTTATTATTATTCCAACTCAATTTGATTTCCTATCACTTCAGAAGCAAGTTCGCACTCAAGGAGCAGATTCGCATTCAAGAAGAAGAGTTGATATTCTTTGTGACTAAAAATTTCACACTATCTTCAAGTGCTGGACTATTGTATTATATTCGGCCTTTCTATGCCTGATTCTGAGTGCTACTTCTGCACTATTGTTTCTGATTTATAAGTGAACAATTTGCTGCTGGGTTTTTCCCTCGAGTAGAAGGGTTTGCCCAGGATAAATTGCTGTGTCTTCTATTCTGTGTTGTGTTCTTTTGCTTATTGTGCATTTCTGATCTGAAAATTAACACTTGAGAATTATTTTTTGGTAACATTAGGCTTCTCATACATGTTTTGCAGAATTTTCTAAGCCTATTTGCATAACTCACATCTTGAATTTGTGGCAAAATATTATTAGGGTTTTGTTTCTTTTTCTTTTATTGACTTTAACTAGCTTCGTAGGATATGCTGGGAGTTTCTCTTTTTATAATTCGTTTCCCATAAATTGATTAGAGTTATCAGAATTTTTACATGAAATTTTTTTCTATAAAAAATGCATTTAAAATTATAATGGAAGACATTCTGATATGAAGATAAACTTAAATGTTCATATTTCAAGCATTAGAATTACTAAAAACCATAATTGTCTAGAAATTTGAAAATATTAAATTGCAGTATATTTATTTTGTACCATCTACTTGATTTGAAAAATGGCATCCCCACCCTCAACCCTGTTCCTGCACTATATCTTCTGGTGACTTTGCTGAAAACTGACAATACCATTGAATTCCTTGCAAAAGATCATGTGGAATGAAAAATTATTGAACCCTAAGAAGAAAAAGCTTGGTAACCTTATTTTGACTTCTCAGGAAGCCCATTTAGCCCCTTTTGCTTAGCATGGGGTTTATGATCTTATCCTTGTGACCAACACAAGCTCCTTAAAAAAAAATACAACAGAATAAAAAATCAAGGATTTTGAACTGTGGATGTTCCTCTTGAAATTAAAAGCTTTAATAGTCAAGCTAAGACTTTGTCTATCCATTTTTGTGAGAAATATATTTAACTTTGTAACCATCAACGGATTGTTGTAAAGAAAGAGAAGGCCACATGAAACCCCAAGTAACCATATATCATTTGTGCCTAGATTGTGTTGGTAGGCAAACTTCTTCTTGCAACTTACATGACCTATCTATAGCTTGTTACAATTATAATCTTTGATCACCATTCGTCCTATCTCAGCAGATGATGGTGGCTGGTGAAATTCATGGAAATTGGATCTACTTACACTTATGTGATGTTAGTTTTCTACCACGGCATGCTTTTTTTTTGGTTCAATCTAGATAAGAAAGCATTGGATAGTCCTGAGCCTCCATTTTATAAAATTTCAGTGTCTTAAAACAAACCCACTCATGCCCAGATCAAAACATCCTCATCGCATGATCTGCCTCCTTATCCCTTAAATGACTTGTACCCTTTTATTTATGCATCTGAGGATCTGCTTTTTCTTTCTGCCAGGGCTGTTGCAACTGTTCCAGTGTCTCTCTATGTGGTCTCTGCTATCACAGTTGGCCTTAAATTTTACTCCTAGGCTTTGCAACCATCCATTATACAGTAATCCTTAGTTTTAGATCTCAGTTAGACTGCAACCACAATGCAGTAATATAATGACATTGTGAGAAACACTAAGAACACAAGCTTCATCATGAATGCACATGCACTTACATGCATGAGACCACAAACACTTTACGCGCATCTCACAACCATCATTTCATCTATGATCCACAAGACTTGGGACTGCTATGATGCTGAGCTGTCATACCTCTTTAAAACACAAAGAGGGATTCATAGAACTATTGCATATTGTATATACACAAACTTGATCTTGAATGTTTGAGATATAACACATATATGTACATGAATATAATTATTTTTTCTTTGGTTCTCATCTCCAAAATCTCATTACTGTAATCCATTTGTACAGCTATAGGTTTGACATGCCGTGGTTTTAACCAACTATTACCAATGCATGATTACACAAACCAATATTGTCAATAACTATTATATCTAATAAACCTTCAGCTGGTGATGGATTGAAGAGGATTTCCTATTCTAGGATAACTCCCCCAAAAATGCAGGACACAAAAGATGGCATTTTTTTAATATTGATCCACCATCGCTTTTGGCCTTGTAAATTTTCGTCTAGGTTACAAATTATAAAAGTAGGTTTTTGACAATACTTTTGCCCCTTTGGTAGTGAGTTTTGGTTTGAAACTAAATATGATATTATAAAATATTGTTAACAATGCAAACAAAGTTAAGACTTAATTATCATAGATTCAGTTGATTAAGCATGCATACACTGTAACACTCTTCAATGGTAGACATAATCATCATATATTCCATTGATTAAGCATGCATACACAGTAACACTATAACTACTTTCCCTTTGTTTTTGCTTTTGTTCTAGGCATGGAGAATAGTTTCTTGATATGACTTTCCATCATATAGAGTAAGAGAAAAAACCAGGAATAAGGAATACAAACAGTCTATATGTTGATAAAACATGAATCGACATATCCAATATGTAATGTTGCACGGATAGGAGCGGGCCAATACTTAACCAAAGCACTTTGTATTTATGACCTTGGAGCAAAGTCTGGATCCAATCTATTAAGGAGGCTGACATTAGGATATATTTTTCTTAATGAAGATTAGTCTTTGTAGATGGGATTAAATAATTTGGAGAGAGCATTAACTACCTAATAAAACTGGTTGAATCTCATGATCATATTGGTTCTTAGATACCTAGAAATCCCGACAAGTTAGGAGGATTCAGCAGCTGCAGGGGTGGGAGCACACCTATAAGGGCAGTGGCTCACATCTAGAAGCTTGATTTGTGATTTCTTCATAATCTGACATCACATACAAATATGTGCTATGATTCTGATATCTAGTTGCAGCACTATTTGTTTAACTATTCATTGTAATTAATTTTCTGAATTTTCTAATTCTTGGTGTTACAATTATATTATAAGGAGAATGGATGCAAGCAAGGTCCTTAAATCTTTCGTAATTATTATGGTTACACTAGTTTTTGTCTATACAGCCATTTTGTTTAATTTTTGTTTTGTCTATTAAGTCTGAATTTTTAGGTTGTCCCAACAGTTTGATTTCATAGACACTGTTGAGGTCTCACTTTAAAATCTATTTTAATTTGCTTATTACATTAGTCATACAACTTTTATGTTTTGTGATTTCTAGTCAAGTTTTTAATTTTTTTTTATTAGCAGCATACTACTTCTATACTCACAGTAATATTTCAGTTACGACAGAGAAAGTTTTCCTTCAGTCATGACTGAGAAAATTTTACTAATATAATCTGAAAGTATGCAGCTCAGCTAAGTGAATTACATCTACATATTAATTAAACTTTCCAGAAGAGATATATTAGCTTTCATTTGGCTATGTTATTAATTCGGTCTAAACTCTCTGGTTTTCTTTGCTTTGTTCTTATAAGCTTTTCCAACCATCTATATTTTTGTTTTGTTTTGTGTAGAGTGAAATAGGAATCCAAGTTGTAGCTGTCATTGGAGATGCATCATCTGAAAGAAGGAAGGGGTGGAGCCACTTATTTGATGTTGAGGATCCTCGAGGCAGGACACCTCCTTGGAGGGGGAGATATTTTGACGTGTATCAAGCATGGGAAGTAGCACGGCATGATATCCAGTATTGTGATTGGAGGGCTCGTCAGGATGTGCTTACCATCAAGTTGCTTCATGATAAGGTTTTCCTATTTTTAGCAAAAAATGATTTGCTCGACTGTTTGTTTAGTTTGATGTTTTTCAGCCGACGCATTATATTATGCAAGAGTTATGTTTCAGGTTTTTAATTTGCTATAGTTACAATTCCAATTATGGTGGTATGATTTATGCCCTTGTTTTATTCTTGGGTTTGTTACTTGTCATCTGGTAGTAATTTTAAGGTCCTTCTTTCTTGTAAGTAACCTGATTATAATTTCTTGATTCAAGATCTGTTTATTTCATGCTGCGATTCTTATAAGTTACTCAAATTTTCTTACTTGATTATGCAAACTAATATTTTATCCTCAATAGATCTTTTATTTGCAACCCATTCTTCCCTTATAAAATGATCCAAAGAATATTGGAATGAAAATGTATTCTAGAGGTTGGAAGGTGAAAGGTGACAGGCCACACATAATTATTAGTAACTCCTGTGAAATTGAAAGGAGTTGTCAAGCTATGTAATATATATTTCTTTCACATTAACTAAATTGATGATTCCTGTGTTAGTCTGTTACTTTTTCATCTATCTTTCTTGTGGATTTTACATATGTATCAGAGCAAAGCAAGAAAAACTTGATCCTGTGAGTTGTGAGATAGTTTCTGTTTATGGAAAACCAGATGCAATTTGCTCAGTAGGTTGTGTGAAAACCCTGAGAGCTGTTCAGTTGAGGTCAGTTTGAAAGTGTCATTCCATGCAAGAGGTGAGAACTGTGTGCATATGATTAATTTGGCATTTGAGCCACATAGTGAAGGAGAGGAATATGTGTTAAGGGGTTGTATATAGAAGAGTGAAACCATTGTCAAAGGCATAGAAACCCAAGGAATTGCTGCAGCCAATTGATTGCAGCTGTAGTGGAGTCCAAGCATCCTTGGGAAACCAAACTGTATGATGGAGAGTGTTGTGTATAAGATAGGAAATTCATCGAGTATGAGGAAGGAGATGTCATTTACATGTAGTGGGAATGCCTAATTATTTTTTTTTTAAACTGTGAGTGGAGTAAGGTGAGAGCCATGAGGAATTGAATTGTGTGAGTTGTGTACAGAGTGAGTGACTTGGAAAATGAAGAAACCAAACCATGTAGCCGAGTATTGAGCCTTGGAGTGCCTACCAAGGCTGTCGTAAGTTTGTGAAACCAGTTGAGTGTAGAGGAGAGAAGTAGTCAGCTAATGAGAGAAGAAAGCCCAATGTGGAGTCCAAGTTGAAGTTGTATTGAGAAAGAGCCATCCAATGTAGCTGGGAAATATGTCTGCTGTAAAGAAGCCAGCTGGTGAAGTCTGCAGCCAGGTTGTGGCATGTGAACAGCTGTGGAGTGTTAGCTGATGGAGTTAAGAAAGAGCTGTAGAGAGGTGTTGTGGGCAAGACATGCTAATTGAAATTCCACTACCAATATACTTAATGTCTTTTTTCAAAATTAGAAGATTCCATTTTGATTGGGCATGTTTTTAATAAAGTGATATTCAAATACTTTCAAAACCCTCAATAATTGTTGTTTGTGATTGGAAAATTATTGGATAAATATTCATAGTCAGGCAGAGAGATCAATCCTGTTGTGAGGGGATTATTTAGTCAAAGTTACATGGAAAAAGGTGAAGAAATGGAAGAAATGTCAGCAGGTGAAGGTTTTGGCTGTTGTTGAACCAGGGCATTGAGTTTGGCCAGGTATGAATTCATCGTGATGGGAATGTAGCACATCTAATATGTTACAGTTGTAAATGAACTTGTACCATATAGGACATACTGGCACAACTGAATGGTCATCTGGGGACTTGGAACAGTTCTCCAAGGACCTTATTAGATTAAATAATATAGCAGCAAAAATCTTTTGGGGAAAAAATCGGCAAACCAAAAGTATAAGATTTTTTGAAAAAATGGGGAAAAAATTGGATTTAAAAAAAATGTAAAAAATTGTAGAACAAGAGATAAAAACTGTTTTTTTTTTAAAAATTGAAAGGCATTTCCATAGCATAGAGATATAAAGAGCAAATAAAATAAAGAGTTTAACTAATGAATTGTAGAAAATAGATTTTTGTAATTTATATTCATATCACTGATTACATTCATTGCATTGCACATCTTTCAAACTCAAAGCATTACTTTACATTGCATAACTAATAACTAGGAGCAGCTGTCAATTGCATTAGCTTGTCATGGCATTCCATGAGACCACATTTCTTTGAGGCATTTTTTCAAACAGTTCACTACCTTGTTGCTATGGCTAAAACCCTAAAACAGGTGCTTTCAAACAAGCTGTGGATGCTTGGAAAAAATCTATCAAAGCATAATAGTAAGCAATGCAATAGACAAGGCAGTGAACTGTTTGAAAAAATGCCTCAAAGAAATGTGGTCTCATGGTGATGGAAGGCCATGACAAGCCATAGACAAGGAAGTGAACCATGAGACCACATTTCTTTGTGGCATTTTTTCAAACAGTTCACTGCCTTGTCTATGCTACGACATTTTTCATACATGTCTACCAAAGTATTTTATCAAACAATTCACTGCCTTGCTGCTATGGCTAAAAGCATAAAATAGGTCCTTTCGAATAAGCTATGGATGCTTGGAAAAAATCTATCAAAGCATAATAGTAAGCAATGCAATAGACAAGGCAGTGAACTATTTGAAAAAATGCCTCAAAGAAATGTGGTCTCATGGTGATGGAAGGCCATGACAAGCCATAGACAAGGCAGTGAACTGTTGAAAAAATGCCTCAAAGAAATGCGGTCTCATGGTGATGGTTGTCTACCACATTTTTCATACATGTCTACCAAAGCATTTTATCAAACAGTTCACTGCCTTGCTGCTATGGCTAAAAGCCTAAAACAGGTGCTTTTGAACAAGCTATGGATGCTTGGAAAAACTCTATCAAAGCATAATAGTAAGCAACAAGCTATGGACTCATCGTTTTTTTTTCATGTGAAAATCAACACGATTTTATTCGCATTTTTTTGCGATTTTGCAGTTTTAAATGGGAAAAAATCGTTGACCAAAAAGTCAAAGATTTTTTCAAAAAATTAGGGAAAAAATCGTCCAGCCTGCAGATTTTTTAAAAATCTCGGGATTTTTTGCAGATTTCTGCTTCTATGAGATTAATATTTGCTTTATATATATATATTTTATTTTTTTAGATTGCAGGAATCGGTTGGGTATCCATCCCCCTATAAACTGCAGTGCACCTGGTAAACTTTTTTCACGTGACCGGTGGCACTGGCGCGACACGCCCTCTGGTACCACAGGACGGTGGGGAGACTAGACCTCGTGACCTCTTGCTTGCAATAAGATGCTTTAGCCAATTGAGCTAGGCCCACCACCCCTTTTTTCTTAATATATTAATGCTCAATATTGTAATCTATTAGTTTAGATTCTTTCCATTCTTTTGTTTTTAGTTTACTTCAGTTTCATTTTAGAAACATCCAGATTTATTTCTAAATCTGATTATTGTAAATTCTATAAAGAGCTTGCCTCTTTCATTCATTAATACATTCAAGAATTTACCTAATATAGTATCAGAGCAAGAGAATTGTTTTTTTAAAAATTCGTAGGAATTTTTTCTGAAAAATAAAAAAAAATCAAAGATCTCTGTGAAGCCTTCTTTTTTGTTAAAAATCGTGACCCTTCTACTAGCAAAATCGTGGGTTTTGTTTTAAAAAAATCAAGGGTTTGAGAATAGTAAACTTGTGGATTTTTGTCATGATAAAAATCGTGCCTCTTTTTTGAAGTATTTTTTTGGGTTTTTTGAGGCAAAATCGTGCCCTTTTTTTCTGTACAAAATCGCGATTCTGTTCTGAGCATTTAAAAATGTGGATTTTTGACATGATTTTTTGGTCACAATTTGAAGACTTTGGGACACAATTTTCTGATATCTTCTTGGGCACGATTTGGTCGATTTTCTGCTTGCGATTTTCATCTTTGAAGGGTGTTTATGCGTTGCGACTTCTGCCCACATTTTGTTTCCTGCACGCTAGGGTTTCTGCCCTTTCTTGGCGTGGTTTTTTGTAGAATTTCGTAGGGTTTTTGCCAATATTTTGTTGCACGAATTTTTCTAGCAATCTAGGGTTTTTTGTACCTCATTTTCTTGTGGTTTTCTTGGGTGATTTAAAAATCCGCTTAGGGTTTTTTGGGTATCATTTTTCCTGATTTGTGCTATTGGTTTTGAGCCTTTGTTTTACAGTTTTTTTTAAGTTTGAGGGCTTTGTACTTTTATTCTGCCAGAATTCGTTTGAGGTTCTTGTGCAAAATGGCTTCCTTATCACACATTATGCTTGAAGGCAGTCAGAAGTTCAACGGTCACAATTACAATACCTGGAAGCAGCGTATGATGACAATCTTCAAGTATCGGTGTCTTGACCAGATTGTTTTGGGCAACGCTACACGTCCTACAATGACGGGTAAAGATCGAGAAAATTTTGATGAGCAAAATCGAGAAGCCGCGATGCCTATTAAACTCTTAGTCACCGATGATCAGCTGCCTCAGGTGCCGTTTGGCAAAATAGCTACATAAATTTGGGATCATTTGAAGGGCTTGCATGAAATGTCCGACAAGAGCCGAGCGCTCTTTTTTAAAGAACATGCTTTTTTTGATCACGATGGATGAAAAGATGTCTCTGCAGGAGCATCTCACAAAAATCAAGGACATCCGTGATTAGTTGGAGGTGATTAGTCGGAAGATGGAGGAGGAAGATATGTTAGTCATCACTCTGAAGAGTCTACCAAAATCTTATGAGCACTTTATTGAGACACTCAACATTACCTCAACTAATGTTTGTTATACCCAAAATGAAATTTTTGGCATTCTGCTTAAATTGAGCTAAACAACGCCATCTAAAGTATGTTTTAGGTCAAACCAAATATGAAATCCTTGTGGGTTTCTGTCAAGGAACCTATGGTTAAAATTTTGAAAAAACGAAAATTAGGGTTTTACACCCCTATTTTTATGGAAACCCTAAAAAATAGGACCTTCCCGGAAATGATTGAAAATAATTCTGATAGGATTAATTGCCTTCACGATCACACTGATCAAGTCAGAATTATCAAAAAATATGTTTTACTCTGGTGGGTCTATTTCTATTTTTCAGGAACAAAGTTAGGAGCTCCGCAGCCATTAATGGCAGATTGGCCAGTACCAGGTGCTGAAAGCTAAACCTCAAAAGCTTCAACGAAGAAACCATGGCGGAAAAGGATGAAAATGATGACGTTCAACGAAGGAGATTCTCAAAACGGAAAAGGCCAAAATTTGGCTAAGTCTGGAAGGTGCACGTTTTGTCTACCAAGGCAAAACATAGTCTACAGTGGTTAAAAGCGCCCCTCTTGAAGAAAGGCGCCCTTGAACCTCAGAGGGCAAATCAAATCATCTGGCAGTGTCAAAACAGTCATCCTCTTCACTTTCATACTAGCTCGACAACGAAACAATCAGCAAGATCATCTGATTCAGGGATCATTGACCAACCGTCAGCGAAGTATGGAGGATCCATTGACGACAGAAGTGCCAAATCTGAAAGCTTCAAGGTAAAAGCGCCCCTGCTGGCCAGGGGCGCCCCTCAGTTGCAGACATCAGATGAATCCAAGAGCTGTAGCTTTATACATGATATCTTTCCAGCTTCCTCCCGGCTACGTGATCAATCTAACAGCAAGTCCACAAGACACACCAGACGATCACGAGATGAGATCAAGCAGAAAAAGCCAAATTTGAAAAACTGGAAAGATAAGCCAGAAAATGGCTAAGGCATGGCTAAAAGCGCCCCTCTCAAGGAAAGGCGCCCTTTCCTAAAGGTGTCCAGATTCAGCCGGAATCTTCACTACCTCCCAGGATGACCTTCTCAGCTATGACCTATCTCGTCAGCGAGACTATCAGCAAGAACTTCCGACAAATCAATCGACTGATGGAGAAGGTCAAAGACTGGCAGTCCACAACCAAGATGAAACCAAGCAAAAGCTAAAAGCGCCCCTGCTGGCCAAGGGCGCCCTTTAGTTTGGAAGCCCAAAACTTGCCAGCTTCCACTGCAAAGTCAGGCATCGTGAACAAGACTGAACCAGCTACCCGACGCATCGTCAGGCAGAATCATCTGATTCATCAAACATCGGGAACGTCAGATCAAAGCAAAAAGGGTCTGAAAAGGTCAAAACGAAGAACGAGTCAGTGAAAATTGACTAAGGCATTGTCAAAAGCGCCCCTTTCAAGAAAAGGCGCCCTTCTTTCTGGAGACCTAAACTCAGTTTTCTGAGCTAACCTCTCCCAGGCATATCTAATCACACTGATCCTGCCTCAACAACAGAACTGTCAGATACTGCTCGAGATCAACTGAGCAACCTGAATCGAAGATCAAACAGGAGCACTTCAGCTTGCAAAATAGGCAAAAAAGATCAAACTCAAGGTTGGACGCCTAAAGGAAAGTCAAACAGAAATGTTGACTTGAGTTAGCAAATTTGGAGCCAAAAAAGAGAAAAACACTCCACAATCAGTGGAAATCATCTTTTGGAACTCCAAATCAGGACTGAATGATGAGTTATCTTCCATACTTTGTGGATCTTAACCCTAATTGCCTTATATTCATGCTAGGCGTCCCTTTTCCTCATTATTCTTTTTGCAGGTTGAAGGATAAAACATCAAGTAGCTCCCAAGAACAAGTTTTCAAGATCTGGCAGGGGTTTTGAACGGATCTTCAATATTTTTGAAGATCATTGGCAGTAAAAGCATTCTTCTCCCAAGATTGCTTCCAGAGACAGATTATTGCAAAGTGGCAGTTTATAACTTCCAATCCATCTTCTGTCTATTTCCTCTACTTCTGTCTATATTTCTTTTGCATGTCACAGGAAACGACAGATTTTCACAGATCTGACCAACTGGGTATGATCAGCACAGCTTTTTCAACAAAACCCACATGGTAGATTTTTTTAGAAAAAGTAGCCCTGCTGCCCCTATTTTTTAGGGTTTCCGGAAAAAGTCATAATATTGAAAAACGGACAAACTGGGTTTGTTTGGCTCTGAAGCACGAACAAAACCCATGTGTTAGATTTTTTCGAGAAAAATCACTTTCTGGTGCCCTTGCTGCCTCTGCCACCGAAGGGCTCTTGCATGTCAAAGAAAAACTCGTTTTTTCGAATTTCTGACGATCTGGGTCTGTTTAGAAAATCATTCTTAACAAAACCCATGTCTCAGAATTTTTCGTAAAAACTACCCCCGGCGAGGCTATTTTTAGCAGTTCCAGAAAAGTGTCAGAACAGGGTCAAGTGCCCAGTCAATATTCAAGGTTTTCAGAATGCAGTACTCTCAGGTACAATACAAGACCAAAACGGTCTTATACCATGATTACCTGAAAACGACTGATACAGACTTATGGCAGAAAAATCCAGAGGTCAGTTCTGAAGACTTGGAGGGCATGAATCAAATCACATTGCAGAACATCGAAGAATCCGGTTTGTTTCAAGCAGCATCTATTCCAATCACCTTACAAAGCATCGAGCTTGTAATTGCTTGCACTAAGCATTACAACCCGACTACAAGAGAGATCCTGTCAGTAGACGGGAGGGTGATTTGCAGCTTGAAGCCGGTGGACATAGAGACTTGTTTTGCAATTCCACCATGCCCTACCAAGAAGGTCATATCAGTGACAGAATGCGAAAAGGCATTCGAGGCTTCAAAAGACAAGTGTTCGCTTATAATGGCTGAACATTGGCTGAAAACAAAGAGAAACAGCTTGCCCAGATTAGTTGGTAGAGGAGAATTCAAAGACGAGTACGGAGTGCTAATCACCCTACTCAGCAGAGTCACTGGACAAGAGGAGGGAAAATCCTTCCAGCCGTGGATGTTCTACATTATTGGCAAGATAATCAGCAGAAAAGAACGTTACGACTGGGCCTCCCTGATCAGTGACACACTCCACCAACAATTCACCGGATTTCTAGAAGAGCACCGTTTCCACATGTGTTCATACCTGGTCTACCTGATAGCCTTCCAAGGCGATTTCAGAACATTAAACACTGTGGGAACCCTGGGTGTGCAAAAGGTACAAGAATACTTTCCTCGCTTGGAGTTCACTCTAGCGGAAAGACATTTCAAAAGAATAAATGACCTTTTTACTATGCACACCGTGCACGAGCTAGACCATGAGATGCACGTGCGTATTTCACCAGCAGCTAAGGCAGCAATGGTGGACTGGGCGGATTGGTTCATACAATTCCCCACTTTCACCTACATACGCGTGTATGGCTATAATGGCCACCCCGCCATGATGCCACGTTACCCCTCAGATAGGGTAGTGTTCATGGAATTCCTGAGGCAATTGGCCGAGGTTCACTCTTACCTTCGCGTAAAGAAAAAGGCTGCAGTGAACTTTCCTCTTCAGATGGGACTCTACAGATGCAGAACTGCAGCCGATGCAAGGTTGATAAGCCAAGAAATAGTGAGATTTAATCTCAAGTACCTCATCGACAGGAGGCCATCCTATGACCCCAGAGGCATCTTCGCAGCTCACCTTGAGCAAAGATCATCACATGAACCTTTCATGGAAGATTTTTGGGTCAACTGCGAGGATGAGTTCGAAGTGAGAAGAAGGAACCATAGCAGATTCAAGCTCTCGCAGATTGCAGAATTCATGTCAGAAGACATCGAGGGCTTATCTGAAGACGAAGGAGAAGTTATTCTTTCTTCCTTCTTCACGGGTCTAGTGGATTCACAACCACTCGGCAAGGTAGACTGGTACGCGAAAGAGAGTACGTCTATTGAGGAAAGAACGGGTAGAGTAGTTCGACACAGTCAACTCTACCTGGACAGTAAAAGGACAAGGAAGGTAGTACTTCCCCGATCAGAGCCGCCAGCGGTTCAGTCTACACTACCTTCCACGTCTAGGAGGAAACCCAGACAGAAGAAGATGAGCTTTCCTCCAGAAGGAATGCGGATGTCAGGAAGCACATGGGGGAGAAAAGGAATTGCCAGCACAAGCCGGCAAGAGGTACAGGTGGAGACAGCCACCAATTTGCCTGAGACAGTTGAGACCGCTGCAACTACACAAGAACCAGTGATTGAAATAATCGCTGTAGAGATGGAAACCATTGTAGAAGAAGTTGCAGCAGAAGCGGTGCCAGTGATAGAAACAGAGCCACCAGCTTCACCACCATCACAGAGGTCACAAAGTCCTATTGATTTGGACTCGCCACCACGAGACATTGCCACGGCACAGTCTCGTTCTTCTAGCATTCAGGGGACCTATGTTCCTCCTCCCAGCGATGCTAGCCGAGATTCTATCTGGCTGGAAAGCTCGCTTGGGAGGAAGAGGGAGAGGCCTTCTTATCAGCTTGACTTCTCTGAATTCCATCATGTCCCACAAGACATGCCGGTAAAGAAGTTGAAGAAGCAGACGCATGTAGAAAAGAATGCAGAGAACGAGGTTATCATAGAGACTGCTGCCCCACCTGAAGACAAAGATATACATAATGTGAGGGTTGAGGATTTCACGCTTTCAAAGGTGAACCTTGGAAAGACCACTCGACAGGTGGAGGCAGACCTTCTTGGAATTGCCTCGGCGAGTGTCAAAGAAAGGATGACAAAAGATGGACAAGACAAAGCAGCCTTGAAGGCTGAAATCCGTCAGCTAAAGTTGTACATTTCTAGTTTGATACATGACACTCCAAACTCCTCGGCTTTGCCTCAAGGACTGTTGGATCTCCCAGCTGAAAGAAACCATCATCAGTTGATTACATACGGTAAACACTTGAGACGTCAAGTGGATGAGTTTGTTGTCAAAGGGCGGTGTGTGTTGACAGAAGCATATCAGCTGAGAGACAGAGCACATGGACTTCGATCAGAAATCCAGAAGTCAGATATAAAGGCAGCTCAAGAGAGGCCGAGAGAGGAGGCGACAGTTGCTGATTTGCAACAAGCATATGAATCAGTTACGACCACAGAAAATAAACACCATCTCTTTGAGTGGAAAGAACAGGTGGCATACAAGGTGAGAGCCTATGATGCCAACTCTGTGGAGCTGATTGACTATAGACGCTTCGTCGCCAATATTATCAACTTCGCAAGAACGTTGGTAATATCCTTCCCGAGTTAGAATATCAGCGGGAAGGAGGAGAATATGTGGAACTTGAAACCGTGCAGACACGATTCCAGGATGTCATCCGATCTTCATTCCTTGAAGATCCCAATGGCTGCAAATTAGCCAAAATTGCAGCCATGTCTGTCCAGTTAGATGAAGCAGCTGCCCAATGCATAACCTATCATCAGCAGCTTACGACGGGTGAAGAAATGCTTAGACGCCACATAGTCATCTTGAAGAGCATTAATTGCCCGGAGGCCGAAGAGGTCAATGACTGGATAGAGACTTTGTTGACCAGTGGTGAAGAGGTGTAAAGCACCAAGGGAGGACGTCCTACCCTCCAAATAGCATTAATGATGACTGAAGTCAACTTGATGCCCCTTTCCAAGTTGACTCCAGATCTCCACAGATCATGCATGTCAGATCCCACTAATCTAGGATGTCTATTTGACTCCCACGATTTGTGGATCTCAGATCTCCTCAAAAGGTGGATGTCTATTTGGAGACACATTTGTAAACATAAGTTCACTTTTAGTTAGGTGTCAGTCAACTGAGGTAGACTTCCAGTTTGACTTTTGTTTAGTTTCAGTTAACTGAAGTAGATTTCCAGTTAACTGTTTGCTCACCTACTTTTAGACATAGAATAATATCTTGCTGATTGGCAAGAACTGTTTGTTAACTCAAGGAGATTTTAGGGTTGCCTACTCCTTTGAGTTCCTATAAATAAGAGCCTTAGGTTCTTTATTTGTTTAACCTTTATTTGCTAGCAAAATTGCTGCGCCACTGTTGCCAGAGTTCGCTTGTTTATATCTGTTCACTCTTGGATGAGAGTTCGTTGGTTGATCGCAATTGTGCATGATTTCGTGCCTTTGCTGTCCCGACCTTTGTAATTCTTTGAAGAACCTTGAAGAAATAAATCAGATGGTGCAAGCTTGATTGATCTAATTATTTGAGTTATTCAAAGTCTTGTTTTTAAATAGTGCATTGTTTCAATCTCCTCCTTGGACAGGTGTCGTCGCCTCCTTGGATATTTTGTCATCAATCATTATCGTTTGATGTTGTTTAATGATCTTTCTTGCAGCCTAGACTTTGGACAGGTGTCGTCACCTCCTCGGGAATCCTGTTAGAAAGGCCATCGTTCCTTGTTGTTTCCAGTGAGCTGCTTCCAAGCCTATACCTCGGATAGGGGTTCCTCCTCCTTGGCAAGTCTCAGATCCAGTTTACCGTAACGAGTGTTTGCTTGTATCGAGCCCTATCTTGGTATATATCCGAAGGTTCAGAGCCTCGGCCATATTCCATTGAGACGGAGGATTCAAGTGATCCAACCATACCATTTCGCTCCTACGCCCTCATGCTCTGTTTATCTTGAGGAGGTAGGATAGTTTAGAAGCTTAGTTAGTCGTAGTTAAGATCTGCGGAAACCAGAGAAAAAGCTTAGCTACGGCGCATTGGTTTATGCACCCTTGTGTCCTGCCGCTGAGTAAAAAAGATAGGAAATCTTAGTACACCCCTTTTTTACAGTAGAAAATCAGCAAAGAGAGATCTTCCTCTCTATAATCCGAAGAGCATGTACTAACACACTTGCAATAGCTGTCCGTTTCCAATAAGCACTCCAGAGGTGCTAATTGAGACGCCAACAATGTTGATTTGAAGTTTCCAGATCTCTGCAACAAACTTCTGCAACAGGATCGATGGAAACAATAGTTCGATAGCAGTGCTATTTCATCCTCCTCAGAGCAGGCCTTTCCTGCCAAGACATTTCAGAAGAATAAGGGCAAGAATCAACCCTCTTAGTAGACTAGTCAAGCGCAATCTCAAGATTCTTCCAAGAATTAGAATATTCAGTGTAACTATTGTCACAAGTTTGGTCACATGAAGAAAGATTGCCGAAAACGCTTGGCTTCTAAACAGAACAAGCAAGGAGAGTCTAAACCCAAAGGCCATGTTGCGGAGCACATTGAGTAGGAGTTTGCATTCTATGCTTTTATGGACAAGAGTCCAGCAGATCTTGTGAAATCTTTTGCCTGGTATGTTGATTCAAGTGCATCTCGACATTTCACTCATTGTCGGGATTGGTTCATTGAGTACACGCCATTCTTTTGTTATCTTTGGAGGAGGTGAGTTGTATACTATTGTTGGAAAGGGCAATGTGCAGATTCATTCTAGAGGGAGAAATTTAATATTTCTCGATGTATACTTTGTACCTGGCATGGAGCTGAACTTACTTTTAGTTAGTCAGATTATGACTCACTCTCCTTAGCTTGATATTGTTTTCAGCATGCATACTTGCAACATTGTTGATAGAGAGACTCGCACTACAGTTGTTCAGGGACTTGAGGATCATGGTCTATATAGACTTGTTGATTTTAGTGATTCTCAGGAGCACGCTATGGCAGTCAGGAGTACTTCAATCAACAGCCTCTGGCATTAGTGTTATGGGCACCTGAATATGCACTATCTCTCTCAACTTTCTCGAGATGATCTAGTTGGTGGTCTACCTACGATTCAGACTCAATGTAATGACCCCCAAACTGGGTAATTAAAAAATTTCTAACATTTCACTTCAAACATATAAATGTAACAAGTAACAAAGACATTGCAATAAAATTCTTCCTTTCTTTATTGATAAATACATGCAAGTTATAGTATATATATTTCCACATGAATTCCATTTTCATTGTAAATATAAATCAGAGTACAAAAGTAAAACAATTACATACCTAGCTTGTAAGCTTTTTGCACAAATAGTAGTAAGATGGTCCAGGTTCCCTTCCTTTCAAATCTTGGTGTATCTGTCGCCTGCTGTGGAGGAGAAACATCACTCAGGCGCTTTTCCGCCAACCACAGACTGTTAATGCGGTCCCCCACACATCTATCTTTCGATAGATGGCCCTCCCTTCGAACGAAGAGATTGTTAAAGTAATCGGCTGTGACAACCCAACTGAGCATAGCGCTGTGTCCTATACATCTAGAACTTGCTATTTTACAATCCCAAACTAGCATGATGGATCACAATGAACTGACAGTGTAGTCTTGACTATCTCACTTCTAAGTGGATGTTGTACCTTCCACTACTTTGGCCAAAGTATTCTCATTCAGTACTTCGAATGAAGGTCATCTATCATATACACTACTCAGGGCCGATTTGACTTAAGGCTATCTTACACTACACGTAGGCTAAGTCCTTCACTGGATTGTCAATCATCCCAGACCATCCTACTTCAATCTAATCCAAGACAACAAATATAGGTTCAAGTCCTTCACTAGATTATCAATCATCCCAGACCAACCTATGACATTCTATCTTACTAGAAATAATCCAGCTTTGACAAGTAATTCATTCTTTCTCTCCTGTTACGGAAATCTTTATCCTAGGAGTTCCTTAGCCTATCTCAGTTAATCTAAAACTCTAAGCCGCTTGAATATACTTGACCTCTGTCCTTATTTCGTTCCTAGAATATAGTAACTAGTTTACCCTTATTCTCCATATACGGAGATCATACACAACATGCAATATTCATTCAAAATGCATAAAAAATCCTTCCCTTTCCTTTTTATGAAAAATAAGTAAACTATTCCTTGAAGTTCTTTCACTATAAAATGAGCTATGCCTAATTTAATAATCCTTTCTAATGGAATTGAGCTATTCCCAATTTAACATGTTTTTACTATAAAACAAGCTCTTTCATTCCAACAAGCTTCCCTATGAATTCAGGCTATTCCATTTAACATAATTCTAAGGAAAGCAAAATCTTTCTAACACTTTCCTTTCCTACTTCAAACACAATGCAAAGCATAATCTAAGCAAGTAAACTCATTTCAATTCAAATGATAGAAGTATTAAAAGAATTTTCTCATGCCTATTTCCTGGCTGTAGACGATTCCAGACAGTAGCTACTTCTCCTTCTTTGTCAGTGGCACTCCTCTCAAACAATGCTTATTCAACAATGACACACTAAGGCTTTCAACCAATGCATACAGTAATGAAAGAGTATGATTATCTTATAATTGCTTTCCACAACAATAAAAGACTGTTCACAAAATGCTTCTACAGAATTAAAAGACTGCTCACAAAATGTTTCTACAGATTTGACAAGAAATGGCTCTCAACAAAGGGAATTCGCTTTCAGTAGATCTGAAAGGAATTTCGTGTGAATGCAACAAGGTAAAATGTGGCTCTTTCTAAAGTAAATTCGGAATTGCAAGTTGTGTTTTAGGAATGAACTGGGCGGCTATTTATAGAGCCCTCAGCCAACAATTTTCCACTCTTGCAGGCATGAAAGATGACAGAACTACTCTTTGAATATTTCAAACTGAAATGTGGCGAATTTCCATACTTACTCATAGCAATAAGAGGTGAATCAACTTCCAGCAGTTCAGAGAAAAATTCAAACTTCCATTGATAAAGGAGAGGGTTGACACCTACAGCCAGGGCGTCCAAAAAAAGTGGCGGATTAAACTCAGAAGAAAACGTCAAAGAAGAGGTGCGCCCACCTGGCTTCATTTCGCCCATGCATTTCCAGAATGCAAATCGCGACCTGGTCTTAGGGCGTGAGTTTGCAGACACGTTTTTTTATCTTATTCATTATTTCGGCCATTTTCCACAGTTCGTAATTTTTTAGTATGAAGAAATTCGCGATTTTTAGCCAAGGCAGGGTTTAAAACGTTTTTTGCTTACCTTTTAAAAGTTTATAATGTTTATCATTTAAATTTTCACTTGGCATTTCAAACGTATTTTCCAAAAAGTCCATAGAAGTCGAAAATACTTTCATTACTTATGGTAAATGTATTTTATTACCAAATGACTATATAAGTCAATTTTAATTATTTCCAAGGCAAAGTCAAATTCATTTAATCTTATGGTAAATATCATTTACCAAGTGACTAAAGAAGTTTACGCCATTTATTTTCCAAGACTTATTTATAATTTAAATATAAATAAAACATTATATTTATATCTCCATAAATTCATTTTATAATATTAACTCTAATTAAAAGAATTAAATCTTTTAATTTTACACTAAGAGTTTTAAAATATTTATCTATATATATTTTCATATTTTAATATATTAATATTATTATAGTTCTTTTAAATATTAAACATATAAATATTAAAATACCCCAGTATTTAATATATTTATATATCTTAATATAACTATAATAATATTATATATATTTGCATATATAAATATACTTAACAAATATAAAAATACATATGCATATATAATTGTCGATTATATATATATTCAACGAGCCAGTCAGCGTACTTTCAAAATATATATATCTATGTGTATGTATATATAAATTCCAGGCAAATATTTAATATTCCACATTTCTCATTCAAGGCTTCACAAAATAGCAAGTCAATCAAGTAACACCACTCATAAAGCATAAAGAAGTAATCCAAAACTCCTAAGCCTAAGGGTGACTTATTAAGACAACTCAAACTGACTTAGTTCCCAAAACCCTCAGTGAAGTGTGTGTATGCTCAACTTGATCAACTTTATCGGTTACTCGACCAAACCCCTCTCCCGAGTGATGTCTCCCCTCTGCCCGGAGGAATAGTTCCTGTTCCTGCATCCATAGACATACAATCTCGACAGTTACTTGTTCACAACATCAACAGTATACAAAACATCTTAAGTTAGAATATTCACAATTCAATATTATGCATGCAACATTTATCAAGGATGACATTGATAGAAGTATCAATCAGATGAAACAATCATTTAAATAGAACTCATTCATTTTGATAACAAAACACGTTTTATTTATCTCAAAGATTCAAACATTACACTCAATTGCCCTATGCAATAGTAGCTATACAATCGGGGTGTAACACTCAAAATCATGGAGTATGCGAGGCTTGTCAGGCTGGAAAGCAACATCAGACTCCATTCTCAGATGGTGATTCATGTTGAGCTTCCAAGGTATTACAGCTAGTTCACACTGATGTATGTGGCCCAATGAACACTCCTTCTGTTATTGGTTCTAGGTATTTTTTATTATTTGTTGATGATTTTAGCAAAAAAATGTGGGTGTATTTTTTGAAAAACAAATCAGATGTGTTTGGTATATTTCAGCAGTATAAGGCCTTAGTTGAAAAAGAGTCTGGTTCTCCAATAGTTACTCTTAGGTTTGATAATGGGGGGGAATTTTGTTCTACCGATTTCTCCAATTTTTGTGTTGCACATGGCGTTAAGCACCAACTTACCACACCTTACACCCCTCAGCAGAATGGTGTCGTAGAAGGTAGAAATCACACCATTACTGAAATGAGTCGTTCTATGTTGGAGCATAGACATATTCCTAAGAAATTCTGGGCTGAAGTAGTTTATACTGTAGTCTATCTTCTGAACCGGTCTCCTACTCATGCCATTAAGAAGATGACTCTTGAAGAAGCTTGGTCTGGATGCAAGCCTAAGATCAGCCACCTGAAAGTTTTTGGCTCTATTGCTCATGTGTGGATTCTAGATGCCAAGCGCACTAAGTTGGATTCCAAAAGCCAGAAACTCATGTTCACTGGTTACAGTGAGAATCATAAGGCATACAAACTGATTGATGTAGATACAAATCGTCTCATCTTCAGTCGTGATGTTGTGGTTGATGAAAATCGTGGGCCCTTCTTTCAGTTTTCTCCTTTTGTGAGCCTTGAGGATCAATCTCAAAAAGCTTTTGATTTGGGTGTTTATCTTCCCCTAGCTCCACCTGATGGAAGGGATTCTACAGTTGTGCAGGCACCTTAACAGAATATTCCACCACCCACTTCTCCTCAGGATGATTTGGATCCGCTTACAGATAATCTGGTTCTATCTGATCTAGTTGATGTTGTTCCTCCTAATTTAGAAGTTGGTACATTTACCCTTCGACCTAAATGGTGGGCTAAGACCATCGGTGATTTTCATGATGATGAATTGGTTGAGAGTAGATTTGCTTAGAAAAAGAGCAAGCAATAGAATACTGTCAATTTTGCTCTAATGGCCAAGCTTCACAGCATCTCAAAGCCTCAGACGTACATAGAGGCTAAAGGCATACCTGAGTGGGAACATGCTATGGAAGCTGAACATCATAGCCTTTTGAAGAACAACACTTGGGTGCTTTCTAGTCTTCCACCCGGGAAGAAACCCATTGGTTGCAAATGGGTGTATAAAGTTAAGTATAATACTGACGGAACCCTTGATAAGTATAAGGCTCAGTTGGTACCCAAAGGGTTCTCATAGAAAGAGGGCATTGACTATGAGGAGACTTTTGCTCCTACAGCCAAAATGAGTACCATTCGGCTTGTTCTCTCTATTGCAGCCTAGTTTGGATGGAAAGTCTATCAAATGGACGTCAAGAGTGCATTCCTAAATGGGGATTTGTAGGAAGGAGTTTACATGACGCAACCTCCCAGCTTCAAGGTTGCTAGTAAAGAACACCAGGTATGTAGATTGGTGAAAGCACTCTATGGCCTTAAACAGGCACCACGAGCATGGTACATGAAAATTGATAAGTACCTAGTGGATCATGGTTTTCAACGTAGTCCTTCTGATTCTAATTTGTATGTCAAACAGACTGGTAATGATATCTTGTTGCTTGTTGTCTATGTTGATGACTTAATCATAACTGGCAGCTCAAATCATTTGACTAAGGAGATAAAACATAATCTTAATCAATCATTTGACATGACAGATTTGGGTCTTCTTCATTATTGTCTCGGTGTTGAGGTTTGGCAGACAGCTGATAGCATCTTCATTTCTTAGTCCAAGTATGCTCACAGTCTGCTTGATAAGTTCAAAATGACTGATTGCAAACCTGCATCCACATCTATGGAGAAAGGGCTGAAACTATCAACAAAATCAGATTCGCTTGTGCAAAAGGAATTTGCATTCAGGCAACTAGTAGGCAGCCTCATTTATCTCACTGCTACTAGACCTGATATCAGTTTTGCAGTGAGCTACATCTCTCGTTTCATGACTGCCCCAAAAGTTGAACATTAGGTTGCAACGAAGCGTGTGCTGCGATATGTGAAAGGCACTTCTGACTTTGGCATTCTTTATGGAAGGTGTGAAGATCCTAAGTTGATTGGCTATACAGACTTAGATTGGGCAGGTTTTGTTGATGATAAAAAGTCTACTTTAGGGTATGTATTCAATTTGGGCACAGGTGCAGTCACATGGACCAGCAAGAAGCAGCGAGTAGTGGCTCTCTCCTCAATTGAAGTTGAATATCAAGGAGCTGTTAAAGCAGCTTGTGAGGCAGTTTGGCTTCTAAGGATGCTTTCTGACATGCAATGTCTCAAGCAGGACCTTCCCCCTTGTACTGTGACAATCAAGGGTGCTGAAACTCGCCAAAAATCCAGTCTTCCATGAAAGGACAAAGCATGTTGAACTTCATTGTCATTTCATCCGCCAACTTGTCGAAGATGGATCAGTAGCATTGCAGTATGTTCCAATCAGAGGATCAGATTGTTGATATTCTCACCAAGTCTTTGCACCCAGATAAGTTTGTCAAATTTAGGGGGCACCTTGGTGTAGTTGATAGATTAAGCATCAAGGGAGGGCATTAGATTAATATTTGCTTAATATATTAATGCTCAATATTGTAATCTATTAGTTTAGATTCTTTCCATTCTTTTGTTTTTAGTTTCCTTCAGTTTCGTTTTAGAAACATCTAGATTTATTTCTAAATCTGTTTATTGTAAATTCTATAAAGAGCTTGCCTCTTTCATTCATTAATACATTCACGAATTTACCTAATAGACCTCAATGCATGGAAGATGCTACATTTCCTACACTCACCTTCTAGTATAAATACATCCATTAAGGTATGTACTAATTAGTTCTTCATTTTGAAGGGGAATTCTTCCTTCATAGAGGGAATTCTTTGTAATGCCCCCTCCTTAAATATAATTTTTATTTGCTCCAGTAGTTCTTTTCTTTCTCCTGTAATTCCCTTAAGGAAGGATAATAAAAGGGAGTGCTTAAGGGAGAATGATTAATATTATAAAATTCTAAAATTAATAGAGTTTAATTTTAATGAAAAGCCAAGAGATATATGAAGGATTATGACTATTGAAGCAAAAGGTGTATATAAGAAAGATAAATCAACCAAATGAAGGCAATTATGAGCAGAGATAATTATTTATTTTTCCGTCATGGAATATTTATCAATGATTTAACAATCTTGAGGATGAAACCCCTTATAGATTAGAAATTCAAGGATGAAAACCCTTAATTTCTTTACCAAGTTAGTGGATGAAGACCCCTAACTTTAGCAATAATATTTCAAGACATTGGCACAAATAAAATAGCTACAAATTGCAAGAAGATTACAGCAGATATTCAACAAGAAGTTTGCATTTTTTCAGAATTATATTTATTAAATTTTAAATCTGAAATATATATAAAAAATGTAGTTTAAGGATAAATTAATATTTGTAATTAGTTATGCACACCTTATTGTGAATGTGGGATATTTATTTAAGGCAAGAATAAGGAAATTCTAGAACGGGACATTACAAATGGTATTAGAGCCTTGATCTTGCCAGCCTGCAAGGTTGGAAGCTAACATATGAGTTCAGATCTACAATAGACACATGAGTGAAAAGGGAACTTAGGAGAGAGAACATGGATTTGGCAATCTCAATTCTTATCAAAAGAAGACATAGATCCTATACAAAAGATGTTGAAAATACAAAAGGACCTAGAAAGATACCCGTTTGAAGCTCCCAAAATCCTTGACCAATATCAAGGGATGTTTGATAAAATAAAATAAAATCAAATCTGTACTTTCCTTTTATGATTACTTGGATTGGATTGAAAAAAGATATCCAAATAAAAGGGGCCTATATAACTACATAAGGAGGTCGATAATGGAAGAAGAAAAGTTAGAGGTTGTTAAAGAAATCAAGAAGCAAGAAGGATAATTAAATTTAGAGTCATAAGATATCATTAAGCAAGAACAGAAGGGACCTAACATACAAGAAAATATTGATGAAATCAAAGAGGAAAAGGCATCACTTGATGGAAGCAAAGAGTTTAAGATGGAGGAACATGCACTATCCTTTGGACTTCCAAAAGTTGAACCATTGATTGATCTTCAGAGTAGCATCGTGGATGGACATGCATTGGAAGAAAATATTTCGAGTCACAAGGATAAAAGTGTTGAAGGTATCTCCACAATTCTATTTTGGCAAACGAGGGTGAGATCTTTGTTGGTAGCGTAAGGTATGAAAGTGATGATCATAGCTCAGATTGGTTGTTTCCTATGTCACTGCAAAATTCTTGTCATCATGGAAAACATGCAAAGATGGGTGATAGAGTAAGGGATATAACTTGTAGTATAGGGCATGCAAACTCTTTGTTTCAAGTTCCAAACTATTTTTGCAACATGGGGTCCAAATGATCTCTTAAGGATCAAAGTGGATCAATCTTCATAGTTCATAGATCACTCTTGAAAGCCAAGTACCACAATTGAAGACAAGATCGTGGCTGATGGCCAAATGGAGATTGTCACCCTGGGGTGCTTGATGCTAGATGATGGCAAGCAAAATAGGTTTCATTTTGATGTTCAAGATTTTATGACTAATTATAGTACAATGCTTTGGATATCAAACTACAAACAAGTGAAGAGGATGCATGAAGGATGAGCCTTTACAAATTCCTAGCATTAGGAAGGTCACACAGTTCATCATCACTTTGGGTGAACATGAGATATGCAAAGACTTCTATATCATGGATCTAGGAGGGTTGCAATTCAAGAAAAAGTGGGTAGATCTTCAAGGAATTAAAGATGGAGCTCCAAGAGTTGCCATGGTTAGGTGTAGGAAATATCAATGGGTGACAATTACGACCTCTTCTAAAGATGAGATGCTTAATCGTAGTGGTATTTGGTCTATTACACTTTTAGGGTGGCTACCAAATGGAACAATTGTAAGATGGGTCTTTCTTGTTGAGAATCACCGACTTGACATAATAAGGATGAGTAATGGTTGCAATAGACACGAGCCAAGGGCCACTTTGAGTATTGTCCCTAGTCATAAATCTGTTGCCCTTAACATTTTTATCATTTCCCGCATTTTCCTTGCAGCCAAAGAAGAGTTTTCAGTCACATGGTGGGGGAGTTTACAACCCATTACTATTGTTGCGATGTTTTCAGCTAGTACAATGTGGTTTCCAGCCATTACATTTTTGGTTCTGAGCAAAAGAATGCAATGCTACAGATAAGATATGGAAAATATCTCTTGGTTTAATATTGAGTGTAGGAGGTATCACATAAGTGCAACATTGCAACATTTTTAGTACGGTTGGGGGAAAGATTTGGAGCAATCTATGATTGTTACAGCCACCTTCCAGCCCACATACAATTTGATCCAAATCATCTCGGAAGTCATAAACCTTGAGACATCATGATAAGAATCTTGGGAGTCCAAGGTAAAAATTATAACATCAGTCTAGAAGAGGTAAGCATATTTGTTGGCATGCGTCACATTTCTTTGATAGGTACACTACAGAAATGAAGTTCAATGAAATGGAAGGTAAGCATACTGATATTAAAGGTGCACTGAATGACCTAATGGTGGAAATTTTTAATGTGATCTTGAAACACGTGGAAAAGAAACAAAGATCGAAAAAGAACATTTAGAACCAGAACCCCAACAAATTATCAAAAGGGTTGTAACACTAAAGCAATCAATGCCTTGGACCCAAATTCATTCTAAGGAATCTCCTAATTGACAAAAGAAGATTTATTCTATTGCAAGAAAGACTAATGACAGCCAAAACAGACTTAGAAGAGAAAATATTTGTTTCCTATGCAAGGAATCTTGGTAACCAAGCTAGAAGTGTTAGAGCAAAGAAGTGATGACATCAGAAAAGGAGTCGAGAAAATCTGGTGTACAATCAGAAAATAAGGTGGAATATGAGGAAGTAAACACACCAAGGCCACAAGTTGAAAAGGTTTCAGTAGTTACTATTGTTCGTAAGCAAGTTAGAAAAGTTGACATTGATTAGGAATTATAAATAATGAATTTAGAAGATGATTGCTCAGCTTTAGGCCAATATGAATGGTCCAAAGTCAAACAGAAAATTGATTTTCCATCTAATAATAGGAATTATTTTCAAATTTTCCACTGGGTTGTAGATAACCCACTTTTTGAAATGGATGTAAAAAGATTTGTTAACTAGGATAACCCATTTTTGGAATTAAAGGCAAAAAATCTTGGTTCAAGTTCTATAACTTGTGATAATATCAGCGTAGCGCATTGGAAGTTGAATTGCGAAATGGTTCTTCTGTAATGTCCCTTACCCGACTTTGCCCTAGCATTCGCTGGTTGATTAGGGTTAGGGTTTCTTCAGTTCAAATGAATGTTCTCTCTAATGAAGTAATCTTGGATTGAAATCTGCTTTCACCAACATTTCCACATATACATACATTTGTTAGCATTAATATCTAGATATCCAAAATATAAACATAATCATGAAACAATAGTGAAGACATATGAGTGGCATGGGGGATTCGCCCTAAGCCCTTTGGTTCCAGCTAAGGAGGATGTGTTTCACAATCCTCCAGCCTGGGGACTTGTACCTGCTCTCTCCACCCAGGACATCACCTCGGAAGACACTTAACTTATTGTGGACGGTCGGGGGAGCGATAAGCAGTCTAGGCCTACCACCCCTCCATGGCCTTGGCAGATTCTTAAGTGGGACCCCCACCCCTCCATGGCCCACCCATGCCTTCGGCTTGGGCAGAACCTTAAGTGGAACTTCCACCCCTGCAAGGCCCATCCCTGCCTTGGATTCCGGGGGCGGACTTGAGTGGGGTTTTTTGTAACGACCTAGCCCTTGGGTAAAATAAGATTTTTTCAACTTACATCAAAAGAGTAAATAAACCTGCTAACAAGTCATTGCAATATAATTTTTCTTTCCTTTATTGATACTATATGAACATGATATCATATTAAAATTACAATAGAGATTCCATTTTATTACAATAACTTCACAAGTACAAGTAACGATAAAACGTACCTTAACTAACTTAGCTCCAATGAGCTTTAGAACAAATAGTAGTAAGACGGTCCAGGTTCCTTTCCTTTCAAATCTTGGTGTATCCATCGCCTGCTGTGGAGGAGAAGCATCACTCGGGCGCTTTTCTGCCAACCACAGACTATTAATGCGGTCCCCCGCACATCTATCATTCGATAGATGGCCCTCCCTTCGATCAAAGAGATTGGTAGAGTATTCGGTTGCGACAACCCAACTGAGCATAGTGTTGTATCCTATTCACAACTAGAACCTTGCTATTTCACAATCTCATACTAGTACAAGGATCACGATGAACTGACAGTGTAGTCTTAAGCATCACACAGTCTAAGTGGATGTCGTACATTTCACTACTTTGGCCAAAGTATTCTCATTCAGTACTTCGAATGAAGGTCATCTATCATATACACTACTCAGGGCCGATTTGACTTAAGGCTATCTTACACTATGCGTAGGCTTAGTCCTTCACTGGATTATCAATCATCCCAGACTATCCTACATCAATCTATTCTAAGACAACAAATATAGGTTCAAGTCCTTCATTGGATTATCAATCACCTCAGGCCAACCTACGACATTCTAACTGCTAGAAAAGAATCAACATAGCAAGTAATTCACACAATCTCTCCTATAATGAAAATCTTTATCCTAGGAGATCTTTAGCTTATCTCAGTTAACTTAAAACTCTAGGCTGCTTGAATATACTTGACTACTGTCCTTATTTCGTTCCTAGAATATAGTAACCAGTTTACCCTTATTCTCCATCTACGGAGATCACAGAGAATAGGCATTTAATTCATTCAAAATACTTTTTAATTCCTTCCTATTTCCCATTCACATTAATTCTCTATACTTAAAATTCCCTTTTTAAGCAAGTAATCAAACAATTTCCTTTCCCTTACAACTACGTTGCATTCAAGATGCATCTTTCAGCCTTTGCAAACACAACAACACAAAGCAAAAGAAATGGTACTTCTTTCATAGAGTCAAACAACTATGCCTAACTTTCAATCAATGCACAATGAAAGCACAAAGAATTCTTTTCCTTTGATTAACCAAAAACAGAGAAGAAAATAAAATAATTTCCCCATGCCTGCTTTCCAAAGTTTTTCCTTCTAGAATTGCTCTTCTAGACGCTTCCAGAATTCCAACTGAAATGGCTTCTTCGTGACAGTATTTCACTCTATAGTGAATTCCTATATTTCTTCTCTCAAAGGTGATTCCATTACTGAATTCCTACTCAGCTATAATTCCTAAATTCCTCACTCTAAACTCAAAATGATATAAATACAGTAACTGGTAAATGTTGGTATGAACTCACTGTATTTCCCAGACTTAGCAATACAAAAAATGCAAACAAAAGAATGTGATGGAAATGGGAGCTCAAGAAATTACTAAACTCGGAATGCACAAGTGTGTTTTCAATGAAAGGCAGGGCGTCTATTTATAGGCCCGAAATGCAATGAATTCCACTAATGGAGGCATGCGAATTGACAACAAAGTGCCCAGAACCATTCAACATGATACATGGCGGGTTCTTAAACCCTTAATCATCCAAAATGAGTGTGAATCGACCCTATTTGAGCTAGCATTTCAAGACTCTTTCAACTCAGAAAGAAGAGAATGCCACTTACATAAAAAAAGTCCATCTTTAGTGCACAAAAGAGAATGAATCACCATTGCCGCGAACTGGTCAATTTCCATCTTGCAACACTTCACTCCCTTCAGCTGGCGTCGCCTCTTTTCCAGCATTTGAATTCTTCTCTCAGAATTTCATGCGTTTCTTCCTCACGCAATTTCACGGGAAAGAGGCTTTCTCAAATATTTCGCTCTTTTCAAATGTTCCAGCTAAAGTTTGAGATGAAATATTTCTCTTTGGCATGATTTATTAAGAGGTTTTAATCTTTATTAAGTAACAAATACTTCCTCATTGATTTTTGAATCGATTTCCATAGTTCGATTTATTCAAGAGTTGATTTATTTATTGACTTGATATTTGAAAAAAATAAAGTCCTCCTTTAATTTATGAAATCTATCAATTTCCAATACATTTCATATCATTTCTCCAAAGTCCACTTTATAATATTTACTCTAAGTAAAAGATTTAAATCTTTTAATTTTACACTTTAGAGTTTTAAAATATTTAACTAAATACATTTATATATTTTATTATATAAATATTATTATAGTTCTTTTAAATATATTAAACATATAAATATTTAAATACCCGAGTATTTAATATACATATATATTTTAATATAACTATAATAATATTATATATAATATTTAATATATAATTATATATATATATATAAATATATTTATATTTAACAAATATAAATATATATACATATACATATTTATTTGTCGAATATATATACTGCGAGCCAGTCAACATACTTTCAATATATATATCTATGTATATGTGTATATATAAATTCCAAGGCAAGTATTAATATTTCCACATTATCGGACGTACGCTTATATACATATGTATACTGCAGTATAATCCTCTATGTACACGTATACATATGTATACCATATCGACACATCCGTATGGCCAGTCCATTAGCCACTTACGCCTGTTTTGATATGTTTATACTTACGGATACGTATATATACTATACATGTGGACATATGCTTACTTCCAACGGTCACATCCAAACATGATACCACCATGATGATCATAATCTCACAATCAAGCACAAGGATAAACTTCACACACAGAAGCAGTCAAGACCTCTACTTGCAAGACATACAAGCTATGGATGACTTACCTTATACTCATACAAAACTGACTTGGTTTACTCAGTCTAAGGTGAGTGTGTGTATGCTCAGATAGTTCACTTTACCGGTTACCCGACCAAGCTCCTCTCCCGAGTGATACTTCCCCTCCCCTTGGAGAATGAACGTTTTCCTGCAACCACTAGCACATACCTTTAGCAGCATCATATATACAAACATCTTCAGGTTAAAATAACACGATTCATTAACCTCCTATTCACATATATGCAATATTTCACCATGAATTACATCAATTGAGATAGCATCAAATGAAACAACATCAAGTGATATAACATACACATTGACAACAAGGTACAAGCATCTTCAGATTTCACATTACATTCATTTTTACCCTTTATGTCACTAGTAAATAGTAACCTCACAATTTGGGATGTAACATTTTTAGGCACCACTTCCCTCACACCCTTCCTCCCAATAAGCTTGCAAACACTCAAAAGACAATCTTTTAGCAATCAAATACATTTGCATTTATCAATCAAATACATTTGCATTTATTACTGATTCTTTAAGTCAATATCAACATCATTACCATCATGTTAATACTAACGAAAGCATTACACCAATAATCAGATTAGCAATATCTGTTTCTTATATTCAAAATATGCTAAATATTATTGCTAAGTGAGTACATCACCTGAGTTGCTGTATCTCTCCACGTTTTCTGATTCCTTACTCGCCTCCTTCAACCTTATACGGGATTGATCATAGGATGAGGACAATTCATAAATATACATAATCTATTTATGTTTATATTAAAGAGTCAGCATTACTTATAAGGCTTAATAATTGCTGCAAGTGTCATTATTGTATATTCACAAGTGATTCACATATCTACTTACCCATACATAATATATATATATATATATATATATATATGAATTTATAATATATTTATATATTCTATATAGATTTGTATATATATATTATTATTTTCAACCGATTTCAATTTACAATAATTTCTTGGTATATATATATATATATAATTATGTCTTTATATTATTATGTTTAACTTACTGTTAATGTATTGCTGCTGCCTCTCAATGATCTGCAGGGGTTCCTTTATTCATTCACTAATTTCCCTTTCTCTGTTTTATTTCCTCCCCACTACCTCTTTTCTCCCTAATTCCTTCATTTTATATCCTTGTCTCTTTAAAGAAAGACACCCTTTTGAACAGCAATAACTTTTCAAAGAGGCACGTCCCTCTATTACAAACCTGCCTTGTTAATCTTTTGTTTGCTGACTTAAGACACCGCTGCTCATACTAGGTCAAAGTCTTCTACATGGCCGCTGCTTTTAAGTCATAGTTGTTTCTTTAAACCTATGTTTATTAAAGTTTCTGCCTTTGTTCATAATCGCTGCTTTTACCCAGCACTGCTGTTAATAGGTATTTGGTCACGTATTTTATAAATATTATTTTATATTAATATAAATTGAATTTATTGTATGTTTATTATATATTATATTATGATGCTTATAATTATGTTAATAATTAAATTGTTTAATATTTATTTTATATTATTAATAATTTATATTGATAATTATAATATCATCTGCGATAATTATCACTATAATAATATTTAAATTACAATTATTTATATTTAAATTTTTGGTATTTAGTAAATTGCATTTCAATACTTCATATTTTAGTGTTACAATCTCGGGGACATGACAGTCCTCCCTGCCCAAGTTTGCTTGTCCTCAAGCAATTACAATTCCAAACATCTTTTCGCTTTAGGAGTCACATCCTTTCACACCTTCTCCCTATTCTTGAGAGCCTAATTTAAGTCTCTTGCAAGGTTAACTAAGGTTCTATTCTTAATTGGATTCTTCCGTTGAAATGCTCTCTTTTGTATCACAAATTCGAAGGAGTCACAAATAGTCACAACTCTTTATTATTGCATTTGGATAATAATTCAGTTTTAGATAAGTTAATTTGTTAGTGCCTCCCCATAAGCATTTTGATAGACAACATTAACATTTTCATAGTTTAAGCATAAAGCAAACACAATGATGGGCTCCACATGAATCAAAAATTAGAGTAGACAACCAAGTAGCTCAACCAACCAGACAAGTAGCTCAACTAGGCAAACAAGTAGCTCAACCAAGCAAGCAAGTAGCTTAGCTAGGCAAACAAGTAGCTCAAGCAAGCAAGCGGGTAGTTCAAGCACACAGGCAAGTAGCTCAAGCAGACAAACAAGTAGCTCAAGCACATAGGCAAGTAACTCAAGCACACAAGCAACCGACTCAAGTAGACAAGCAAGTAGCTCAAGCACACAAGCAAGTAGCTCAAACATGCAAGCAACCAACTCAAACAAGTAGGCAACCAGCTCAAGCACATAGGCAACGAGCTCAAGCAGGCAAGCAAGTAGCTCAAGCAGGCAAGCAAGTAGCTCAAGCACACATGGGATGGCAGGAAAGATGCTTTGATACCACTGTAATGTCCCTTACCCGACTTTGCCCTAGCATTTGCTGGTTGATTAGGGTTAGGGTTTCTTCTGTTCAAATGAATGTTCTCTCTAATGAAGTAATCTTGGATTGAAATTTGCTTTCACCAACATTTCCACATATGCATACATCTGTTAGCATTAATATCTAGATATCCAAAATATAAACATAATCACAAAATAATAGTGAAGACATATGAGTAGTGGCATGGGGGATTCGCCCTAAGCCCTTTGGTTTCGGCTAAGGAGGATGCGTTTCACAATGCTCCAGCTCGGGGACTTGCACCTGCTCTCTCCACCCAAGACATCACCTTGGAAGACACTTAACTTATTGGGGATAGTCAAGGGAGCGCTAAGCAGTCTAGGCCTACCACCCCTCCATGGCCTTGGTGGATTCTTAAGTGGGACCCCCACCCCTCCATGGCCCACCCATGCCTTCAGATTGGGTGGAACCTTAAGTGGAACTTCCACTCCTCCAGGGCCCATCCCTGCCTTGGGTTCCGGGGGCAGACTTGAGTGGGGTTTTTAGGCACCACTTCCCTCACACTCTTCCTCCCAATAAGCTTGCAAACACTCATAAGACAATCTTTTAGCAATCACATACATTTGCATTTATTATTGATTCTTTAAGTCAATATCAACATCATTACCATCATGTTAATACTAAAGAAATCATTACACCAATAATCAGATTAGCAATATTTGTTTCTTATATTCAAAATATGCTAAATATAATTGCTAAGTGAGTACATCAACCGAGTTGCTATATCTCTCCACGTTTTTGATTCCTTACTCGCCTCCTTCAACCTTTTACAACATTGATCATAGAATGAGGACAATTCATAAATATACATAATCTGCTTATGTTTATATTAAAGAGTCAACATTACTTATAAGGCTTAATAATTGCTGCAAGTATCATTATTGTATATTCACAAGTGATTCACATATCTACTTACCCATATATATATATATGAATTTATAATATATTTTTAATTTTTATATATATATATATATATTATTATTTCCAACTGATTTCAATTTACAATAATTTCTTGGTATGAATATATATATATCTTTATATTATTATGTTTAACTTACTGTTAATGTATTGCTCCTGCCTCTCTACGATCTGCAGGGGTTCCTTTATTCATTCACTAATTTCCCTTTCTCTATTTTATTTCCTCCCAAAAACATACCTCTTTTCTTCCTAATTCCTTCGTTTAATATCCTTGTCTCTTTAAAGAGAGACACCCTTTCGAACAGCAATAACTTTTCAAAGAGGCACGTCCCTCTATTACAAACATGCCTTGTTAATCTTTTGTTTGCTGACTTAAGACACCGCTGCTCATACTAGGTCAAAGTCTTCTACATGGCCGCTGCTTTTAAGTCATAGTTGTTTCTTTAAACCTATGTTTATTAAAGTTTCTGCCTTTGTTCATAATCGCTGCTTTTACCCAGCGCTGCTGTTAATAGGTATTTGCTCACGTATTTTATAAATATTATTTTATATTAATATAAATTGAATTTATTGTATGTTTATTATATATTATATTATGATGCTTATAATTATGTTAATAACTTAATAATTAAATTGTTTAATATTTATTTTATATTGTTAATAATTTATATTGATAATTATAATATCATCTGCGATAATTATAACTATAATAATATTTAAATTACAATTATTTATATTTATATTTTTAGTATTTAGTAAATTGCATTTCAATACTTCATATTTTAGTGTTACAATTTTGGGGATATGACACCTTCATAAAGAACAGCCCTTGGGAATGTTATAAGTTGCAAGGAGAGAACAATTAGTAGAATCAGGTATGACTCGAGGGGTTTTGCAAGGCAATATGGATAGTCAAGCAAAGTTGTTGGAGGACAAGAAAGACAGTTGTTATGGAACTACAACCAAACTTAGCAACCAATAAACAATTAATGAAATACACTACATCATTAGAAACATTCATAATATTTCCAAGAGTGATTTGGGATCTTGGTAACTCCAAAAAAAATAAGATTCGGTCAAGTGGAGAAGAAATTCTCTAGTATCCTAGTTGTGATTGCTTGAGGACAAGCAATCTTGGGAAGTGCATACTGTAATACCTCCTTAAATATAATTTTTATTTGCTGCAGTAGTTATTTTCTTTCTCTTGTAATTCCCTTAAGGAAGGATAACAAAGGGAGTGCTTAAGGGAGAATGAGTAATATTATTAAAAACTAAAATTTAATAAAGTTTGATTTTAATGAAAAGCCGAGACATATGAAGGGTTATGACTATTGAAGCAAAAGGTATATATAATAGAGATGAATCAAGGAAATGAAGGCAATTTTGAGTGGAGATAATTATTTATTTTTCCTTCATGGAATATGAATCAATGATTCAACAATCTTGAGGACAAAATCCCTCATAGATCAGAAATTCAAGGACGGAAACCGTTAATTTCTTCATCAAGTTAATGGATGAAAACGGCTAACTTTAGCAAGAATATTTCAAGACATTTGTACAAATAAAATAGCTGCAAATTGCAAGATGATTACATCAGATATTCAAAAAGAGGTTTGTATTTTTCAGAATTATATTATTAAATTTTAAATCTGAAATATATATAAAAATTATAGTTTAAGGATCAATTAATGTTTGTAATTAATTATCCACGCTTTATTGTGAGTGTGGGATATTTATTTAAAGCAAAAATAAGGAAATTCTAGAATGAGACATTACATTCTTCCTCCTAGGGAGGCAAAAAAGTATTGGAGAGATAGATTTCTCTTGAAAGATTTGCATTTCAGTCAATCTAGTCTTAGGGTTATGGTCAATTAAGGTAGAAGCCCACATCCATCATGTTTCTTAGGATTGTGTGATAGCATGTAGCTACTTCAGACTTAACTTAATTATGTGCAAGTGAGAAAATTCTAGAAGAGATGTGTTCTTAGTGGCCCTTGAAGGAAACAAGATTCTATTGAATAAATTTGATCGTGGACTCTTTTGTTGGTGCTTTTCCAATATTGGGTTTCTCCAAGGTAAATAGCCATTGCCATTTTGTTGTTACTTTGCCTACACATATTCATTAGGCAAGATTGGCTCTTTAAGCAGATTGGTAGTTACAAAACCAACCTAGAGGTTACAAAATTGACTCCTGCATCAATGACTGTTTTGTCACCGTTTCAAAAACACTTCATTTAGAGCCTTGTTTCTGATTGGTGGAGGGGTTTTTGCTTTCCTTATGCTTATGGATCATACCTCCCTTCTAGGAGGATTTTGGTCTCACAAGAGTGTAATGGTTAAGGAGATGCTCGAAGAGCTCTGCCACTTTTTCCTTCATATACTATTTTCCTTGCCTTAATGTCTTATCTTTGAGGCCAAACTACCAATATTCTTGTGGACCTTTTCTAGTTTCTTTGACTTTGCGCTGCAACAATGCATCAATCTCTAACACTTCTTATGAATTCAAGACCGAGTCTTCAATTTAGGATACTAATATGACCCCCTTCTTCCTCATCCAACATGGATGGCTCATATAGGTGCATTTTTTCACAGTTAACAATTGAATACATTTGCATGAATGGAGATAAATTTATCTTGAAAGCATTTTCTTCAATATGCTTGAAGATGGTAAGTGGTCCATACCTATGGGGTTTTGAGTTTCCTAGCTTCCTTTGAAAGCCTCTCATTGTTTAAATACGATTATACCTTTTTCCCTACTTTGGGTGTGTTCTCTCCTCAATGTTGATCGTGTCTAGCTTTGTATTTGGCTTGACACTTCTCCATTTGTTCTTTCACTTAAAGGTGGGTTTGTTTGATCCTCTCAATGATTTTGTCCTTGTCACCTCTGAATCTTGTCTTTCTTTCATTATTTGCCATTTCATTGCAACATTGAGTGGGTTGGTATGCGAATAACCCAAGAATTCTTCAAAAGATGACTTATTGGTGGATGTATGTACTGCCTTATCGTTCTAGACTTCTAGTGTTAGATATATGCTGAAGAGTTCTTGCATTTTTCTGTTATAACCTCCTATCAGTGGTACCAAAGTCCTAATTACAATCTCCATTTGCCCATAGATTGGAGGATGAAAAGTTGTGCTTCTTGGATATGGGCATCCATCTTGCTCCATAAGGGGTTCCAAAATCTACCAAAAAATATGGAATCTCTATTTACTATGATGGATTTAGGCAAACTGAAATGCATCCAAACAGTAGAAAAGAATAATTCAGAAGCTTCATACCCTGTTGTTGTCTTTTAGTTTTTTACACCAAATCAAAACACACATTTTTTTGAAGGTGAACTGAATGATCATCCAAGATAAAACTAAATGATAAATTCTTCTTCTGGCGTTGTAGTTAGAAGGATATCCAAATGCATGGAAATGTGTCCAGATACCAGTTTTAAGTTTTTGGCAAACATCAGGTGGATATAGAATAAATTAAGGTGGGGATATCAGCTCAAAAGGCTATATGCTGATTCTCACATTATTCTTCAATCTTCTACTTAGTCATAGCAGTTTATTTCTGTTTCAGCTTCATTCTTAATTGTTGTTATATATAGGCAGTCTCTGTTACTTTTTTTGTCCTCTTTGATGTTTTCTAAAATTTTTGTGTACTGGTGTTATTGTTGGGAAGAGTCTGGTACTATTTGGATTGCCTATAGATCACAACTTTTCAAATTGCATCATTCTTTAAGGATGCTTTGTTTCAAGTTTGCCACTATTCTAATGTTTTCTGTATGTGAGCTGCTCTTATTCAGCTGGTGGGCAGGATATATGAGGATTCTTTCTTGAGTTTTCTTTTGGGAAAGGGGTTATCAGAAGAGTGTATATTTGCCTTTTATGCATTGGTGGGTGGTACATGTGCTAAAAAGATACTCTTGGGTTTGAAGAAATATATGCTTACAAATGACACTTTTGCTATTTTTGGTGTTCACAAATGTTATTGGTTGATTTGCCATGTTGCATACTAATTTGAAAATGTCAGCAACAATGGCCTATGAATTGTAGTTCTTGCCTTATATCATAAACTTTGCACAGGTTGTAGAAGTTCTGAATCCGTTAGCCCGCGATCAGAAGTCTGTAGAGACCTTGAAAGGAGAATTAGCAGACTTGCAAAACGATCTTGCAAAAGCACATGAGCAGGTACTTTGCTTAAATTTCAGAATTTGGTTTTATTTTCTTAGCAGGAGAAGGGACAGCTGCTTTGTATTCACTGATTTTATATCTGAAGCTGCTTATCTGGTGCATTTCAGATTCACATATCTGAAGCAAGAGTTGCATGTGCCATAAATAAGTTGGGTGAAATGGAAGCCCTTGTAAATGACAAATTGTTAGAGGATAATATTTCATCAGAAAGCAGTCAGTATGAATCTTATCTGGAAGCCTCAGATATATCCTTGACATCTTCCAACTCTGGGAGATTGGAAAAGACAAAACATCACAAAAAACGTTTAAATGTATCTGGTCCTGTTGAACCATATTCTGTCAATCTGAAGAACTTCTGGTATCCAGTTGGATTTTCTGCAGATCTGAAGGATGATACAATGGTAATGTTTTTGGGCTGTATGAAAACATGGGGCATTAAGTATTGACACCTGTATGATGTTCTTGATTAAAGTCCTGAAATATGTGGTGCTTTGCAGGTTCCATTTGATTGTTTTGAAGAGCAATGGGTGATGTTCCGTGGAAAAGATGGTAGAGCAGGTTGTGTACAGAATACATGTGCACACAGGGCATGTCCTCTACATCTTGGCTCTGTGAATGACGGACGCATCCAGTGCCCATACCATGGTGAGTGGGTTCCAAACATATCGAACTAATATTCAGTCTTTTTATATAATTGATGTTTCCACAAAAGATCATCACATAATATGAATTTTCGAGATTCAGTTGCTTACTTTTGTGTCAATTTACGTTGACCCTTATGTCATGAGTAGTGGTTTGCAAGAACCCATCTCCCATGAGTATGAATGGTTCATTTGGAACTCATTACATTTAGGTGATGTTCACAAGAGTGAAGGACTGTAACTTTGTGAGAGATAACCGATCCCAGTTCTACTCTGGCTCAAGTGCATCAATTTGCCCCCATAATTATCCCTGTGTAGCTTGCTATCCCATTATTTAAATCTTCAGAAAGTATTGTGCCATATAAACCATTCATTATGGAGCTCCCTAGCTCTTTCTTTTCATTACATTTGGCATTTCTACAGTATATCATTATCTGATATTATTTTTGAGAGGATTTATGCAATTCCAAACTTTGTAAGTCTCAAATACAATTGTAGATGACCATTTCATGTGAAATTATGAAACTTTAGTGTGCTCAAAAAATAGAAGTAGCAGAGATAGTAAGTTAGAGAATCTAACTGGAATGCTTCTAGCCTTGTCCTTATCGAGTGGCATACAGGTTGGGAATATGCAACAGATGGTGTATGCGAGAAGATGCCATCTACAACTTTGTTGAATGTACGTATAAGATCGTTACCATGCATTGAGCAAGATGGTTTGATCTGGGTCTGGCCTGGAAATGCAATTCCTGATGCACCTCTTCCATCTTTGGCTCCTCCATCTGGATTCAATATTCATGCACAGGTAGATGGGCTTCTTGATTTACTTGTCTTGCAGATTTATGTGTTAAGCTCTTCTGTCTCTTATTAGGGAGCTGTAAGTTCTTTCTCTGCACACATGCTCTGCTGGTGATGATTTATCTTGATGAGTGGCATATCTTTAATTCTTATTTTGGTACAGATTGTTATGGAATTGCCTGTTGAACATGGTCTCCTTCTGGATAACCTTTTGGATCTTGCTCATGCTCCGTTCACCCACACTACGACTTTTGCTAAAGGCTGGGAAGTTCCCAGGTTTGTGCTATTAACAAAATGATTTTTGCATTTAAAAATCAAGTCAATTTTTTGTGGTATATTTATATTCTTGGGTACAAATATTAGTAGTGCATTTTTTTGTATAACATAATCACATGATTGGAATGCACTAAATATTTCAAGTAAAATGCTCTTGAATCAATTTATATGTATATTTCTAAGAATGATAGAGGTCTCCTGTGCCCAAAACGTATGCAAGAAATTATTAGCTAACATTCCTTGTATTTTTAAAACCTTAAGAATTGCATAGAAGTATATATTATTTGAAAGGTCTTCAAACCATGAAAGCAACGAAGCCAATCGTTTCTGGTTTTTCCTACAGGTAAAGAATTCATATCATTTCAGGTCACATTCAATCTAGGTATAACATGCTTAGCTATTTTTTTTACTCAATGGTTCAAGTTCTTTTGAGTGCAAAGGAAAGCGATATCCCTGGAAGGTTGATTTTATGATTTATGACACATTTTTTAAAGATTAAGGGTGTTGACAAAATGAATAGGTGTCCATAAGTCTTTTGCATAGGCTCTGGCCATTTACGTAAATCCCAAAAGTTTCCTTTAACAATGCAAAAAAAGAAATAAGAATGCAAAAAAATTAAAAATGGATGGTTCTGCATAACTCTTTACCATAATCTTTGATCATTCATGTGATCCCATAAATGTGCTCTTTTCCAATGCAAGGGGCCCACAAAATGTATTCCTTACCCTTCTTGGGATTCATTTTCAGATAGATTTAGATGTTCTTCACTGCCAAAATATATGCATCACTGTTTCTTTGTGCTGACACATCACAAGTAGCATTTGTGAAACCTGTCTTAGATAATCTCGCCTTGACAAGAAAGCTTTGTTGGAGAAGCAATCCCCCCAATACTTTCTGCTTGAAGGCACTTTCAGCCTTCAAAATGTTTGAACATCTAAAGCCATCATTCCTAAAGATCTTTGGCCCCTCCTTTCTTATTTAATCAAGGAGAAATATGAGATCTCTTTTTATTACCACGATCATCTTCAATTTCTCCAAACAGGCTTAAACTGTAAATTTCAGTGGTTAGGTGCAATATGTGATTGATTTTAAAACAAAATGAATTCTGATATGTACTGAAATAAATAAAATTCTTATGGTGGTCTAATTTACGATTACAACACTTTTCCCACATAAAGAAAAGAACTGTTGGTATAAGTTTGATGCAAATACAAGCCTCCCCAATCTATAAAGTTAGCCAATGTAATGCCCCCACCTACTTAAAAAAATAAAAAATAAGAAACAAAAATAATTAAATGTAGTGCTCAAATTTAAAAGGAAAGGGGCCTGCAATTTCATTAAGGAGTGATTAAGTTATAACAAAATAGAATTAAATTAAAGTTTAATTTGATCAAAAGTCAAGGTACATTATGAAGATTATGTCTATGAGAAAAATGAGGTATATAAGAGAAATCAAAACGGAGAAGGAAGCATCATTTGAATACATTTTATATATCTGATTATTACTCCTTGTGGAGCATGGACTGTGGTTCAACAACTTAAAGAAAAAACCCTTCAAGGTCTGAAATTAGAGGATGAAATCCCCCTAATTTCCATTGCTGAGTTAGTGGACGAGAACCCCCTAATTTCCATGTTGGCCTCTCTCAGACCTGTCATGTGCAAACCAGATATCTCCTTCTCATGACTACAAACTAACCCACCAATGTGCTCATTGATCTTGGAGCAAAGGAGTTCAAACGTTTGCTGGTCAACTTGTATGTAGTTAGTGTGTATCATCATGGAATTTTCTTCCCTCATGTTAGCGATTAAGGCAAAAGAGCTAGAAAATGTGTGGCCCGTTTTGGAGGACTCCTATCATGTTGCAGATCTTCAACAAGCATCATATAAACTTGTGAGTTCTCATCAATAGGACATCTCAATATGTTAGTCCCAAAATATAAATCACCACATACCTTGTGTTTGGTCATGGTCAAGCTTAATTGTTGTTCTACCCACGTATAAGGGATGGTAAATCTATAGCCAATGGTAGGAATAGCTCCATTAAAGACATAATCACCTGGGTCCCACACCATTACATGTGAATGTCCTTGGACTTGAAGAAAGGGATCCTTATGTCCCAAACTATAGGGTATAGCCTCCATCTCTCCAATAAAGTTAGGGTCTTCATCAGTGTTACAAGACTCGGACTCGCCTCAGACTCGGCAAGCCGATTTTTGACTCGGACTCGGACTCGGAGCCCAGACTCGCCCAAGACTCGGCAAAGACTCGGCAAATAGAAAAACCCAAGAAATTTAGAGATTTTTAAGGATTTAAAGCTTGTTTCATGCACCCTTTAGTAAATAAACCTCAAATACACAATAACATCATGAAATAGAAACTACTATGATCCTATACACAAACATCTATCGATCACATAAGTATAAATGCAAATTTTAGCTGAAGGAAATAACACATTCAGATATATAAATATTGTCAAATGTATACAAAACACATGGAATATGAAATCTGTGGCATCAAAACAAATATCAAAACTAAAAATATAAGTCTATGGCTCAGAAGAGCTTGGATTACTCATCCCAACATCACGACAAGTCATGCGCTAGTGTCTAAGATAGGTCCTAGATGATGATGTAGCCATGATATTTGCTTGCGTCTCAATGATTGGTATGTATATTCAAGTGAGGAATTTATTATTAAAATTTTATTGTAGCCTTCAAGACTGCATGTTTTGTTGTCTAATGTATGGAACAAGATAATCCTTGATTATGGCTTTGATTGTGAAAGATGCAAAGATTTGCAACAGGGGATATGTATTTTGTAGGTTTTATGATCATGATTCATCATTGGCCTATAACATGCTTAGACCTATAGTTTGATGAGGGTTTGGGGGAAACACCCCAACGGGGTCGAGGGGCAGTGCCCCTCACGGGGGTCTGGGGGTAGCGCCCTTTGCGGGGGTCTGGGGGCAGCGCCCCTAGTGGGGTCAAGGGGCAACGCCCCTTGCAGGGGTTTGGGGGCAGCACCCCCAGCGGGGTCGAGGGGCAGCGCCCCTCGCAGGGTCCTGGGGCAGTGCCCTGGGCCACCAAGCCCAAATGAAGACCTTCAAACCACACAAACCTCCATGGCGCACACCATTTAATTAAAAAAATTGTAAATAAAAGATTTAAAAAAAAATTAATTAAAATGCCCGAGTCTGAGGCACAAGACTCGGCGAGTCTGGCGAGTACTCGGCATCCGAATCATTTTGACTCGCCCAGCCTCACCCGCCTCGGGACTCGCGAGTACTCGCCGAGTTTAGGCGAGTCTTGTAACACTGGTCTTCATGATAAACTTGCCATTCCTCTTCATGGGGGTCAATCTTGTCAAATCAATCTTCACAAAAGCATAACTAATGTTTTGTAAATCATCATTGCATGGTCCAATCATTTCCATACATTGCAAATCATCATTACATGGTTCAATTACTTCCATACTTGAAAATTGGGTTGATGTTTCTTGGACATCATATTTAATTATTGACACCATTTTTTTCAACTCGAACTCTTCGCACCCAACCAATGGAGTTTTTCTCATCTTCACTTCATCAATCTTTTGCTGGTACACACAATCATTAGAAATCAACAAGGAATCTTCACCTTCACCTTGTTTATAGGGTTCCTCTTGTTCTTTCTCCATGATGTCTTGTAGCTACTTCACTATCACAACTTCTTTGCTGACCTCTTGTGATTCTGGCTCTGATGTCCCTTCACTGTTTCAGGTCCATCATCTTGGGCTCTCCCTTCTTTCAAGAATGATTCTTTTGGCTCTTGCTCCTTGATCTCCTCCTTAGCAACTTCTAAGTCTTCCTTTTCTTTTTTCTTTCGTCTTATGTAGTCATAAAGTCCTCTTTTATCTAGTTTTTTCTATTGAAGACATCTCATATAATTATCAAAAGGAAATATAGATTTGATTTTATCACACTCTTTCATATTGGTCATAGATTTTGGTGGCTTCAAATGGGTAGCTTTCTTGATCCTTTTGTATTTTTAACAATAGCTTTTGAATAGGATCTATTCCTTCTTCCTTGGGGTAAAAATTTAGCTTGCTACTTCATGTTCTTTCTCCTAAATTCCTGGATCTCTTTGATTCAATCTTCATATAGAATCAGACCCGCAGGCTGGTAGTTAATACGACTCTAATACCACTGTGATACATCTTCCAATTTTTTTGAAAGTTAAATGCAATGTAATACATGAATGCAAATTCAGAATGTCTGCAGTGCTACACAAAGATTATCCCTTATAACTACTCTTCCACATTCAGCACCATTGTACAGGTCATTCAACATACAATTTATTCAAAATACATCTTAGAGTTAGAATTAATCAATAGATGATTTCTTCCAGATATAACTGCATATATATGTCAAGCTAATCAGATATGAGAATATCACTAGTAAATTGTTGCACCCAGAAAGACAACCTATACACTGTAAGAATCAGTGAATTTTTGCACAAGGCAAATTGCTATTTCTGCCCAGCTGAATGTATTGATTGATTGACAGGGCTACTTATCACTTCACTCACTGCTGCTGGCCCTGTAGCATCCAATTGAAGGAGAGGTGGTGTTTGATTGGGGTTTGAGACATGACAACCCTCAAACCCTAATTACCAGTTGATGAATGCCATTCTGAAAATGGTTTCCAGATCTGCTACGATGATTGAAACGACTCAAATGTTTCTCTACAATAGCTGCCTATGCGTGCTTTCTTTGCTTGGTGCTGTCATTCAATTTAGGGTTTGTGTAGTACCAGATCTGACTAAACTCACCACTCAGACCAATCCAGTATGCTGTTGTGAAGCTGTAATCATGAACAACAGCACACAGATCCTTTGGTAATGCTTAATTTGTTAGAATGGTTTGCCCAAACTTCTAAATATAAGCCATGAGAATCAGAAATAAAACAGTAAGAGCAACCATCAAATATGAAGAACACCAAATTTCACGTGGAAAACTCTTTCGGGTAAAAAACCACGGCAGAACTATGCTTTCATTAACAACAATGGGCACCAACCCAGGTTACATAAGTGAGCGTCAAGTCACTGAGAGCACCAACCCTCTTTGAAGCACCAACTCCAAGATGCTGAAGCACCAACTCTAGACTGCTGAAGCACCAACTTCAGTGTGAGCACCAACTCACAGAAAATATACTCAATGCTGAAACTTCTGATTTTGATTTGCAAAACTCCTTCCAAACTTATGAACTTCTCAAACAAAGGATAATCAATACTTCAGATCAGAACACTAACCACACTTCCTCTGTGCACCTCGACTTCACCTCATTCAAAAGTTAAATTAAGCAAATGCAATAGAACTGTCCTCAGCCTCTTCAAATCATTTTCAAATTCATTAACTCCAAATGCTGCTTTGGAAGGACTAACTTCAAAAAATCTTCTTGTGAATTGACTGGAAATGGTCCACTTCACTCGCAGCACACTGTCACCCAGAAATATTGATTTCAGACATTTATCAAAATCCATGCAAAAAGGGCCGAATAGACTCGTGCAAACAGCTCTACATCACTTGTCACGAACTCCTTCACTCTTTCATGACTTTCCTTTACTCTTCACAGTGATTCGAAAGTGTCTCACAGCTAATTCAAAATACAGACAAAGTGAAGAAAAATATATGTCTGCTAACTCACTCTACTTACTGATTTCTACACAGAGCTGCGCATGAACTTCACTCAAACTTTCACATTTCTATCGCATCCTCAATGACAAACACAAACTTTTTGAGAAAGAAGACTTAGGTGCTGATAAAAAATAATGTAGAGAAGTCCACGAAGTATAAATGCCACCCAAAATCACCCTTACCCTTACGACACTACCCCTTATACAGCCCACATCGAAAAGGAAAGAGATGGCATTTCACCTTATTACGTCTCTCATACAAAACAACCTTTTTCCTGTGCAATATCGAGAAACACGACCTCTATCATTTTCATTCCATGTCGCAGCATAGAAACGCACAGCCAGAGGAAATAACAACTTTCTGAATAATAGCAACCCCAAATATTTTTAATCCCCACAACTTGACCAGAAAATGAATACCGCTTAAAGCTCTGTATATCGACTCTCACATAGCCCGCACCATAAATAAAATGTGTTGATGATATAGCATCGGGACTCATCCTTACATCGATTTAATAAATAATTAAATATAGCTGTGGCTATTTAATTATTTAATTGGAGCTGACTTTTGTGAAGAGGCGCTCCCAATTGAACTTGTAATCATCTTCTTGAGGCCGACCTTTCATCATGAGGAGTCATGTTGATTGATATCGAACTGTATATAAGCAAGGCGCTTCCACTCATCAGATCATTCATTTTTTAGAACAGAGAAGTTCGCATATTTCTGTAGGTGATTATCTTATTCAGCAGATCAACATATTCAAAGAGTTCAACAGTATAAAGAAGACATTACTGTTTGTATTGGCATCTAGAGAGGTGCATTCATATTAATCATCAGATCGGCCTTGTGATTGGCCTCATTGTAAAAGCAAGTTGTTGCTCATTATTCAATATATAGTTGATATATTGTTGTTGGGTTTTTCACCCTCGAGAAGGAGGGTTTTCCCAAGGTATCTTGCTGTGTTATTGTGTTCATTGTTTCATTTCTGTTAATTGCAAATCTGATCTTGAAAAAAAAAAACTAACAAAATGAAGCTATTACAATCAAGAAGATGGTAGACTCTTAAAAAGAAAAATACAACCTTCAGAAAAAATGAAAGTCTGCAATAACAGAGTGCCCCAAAGGCAAGGCACGATAGATCTATTAAACAAATTTCATATGCCACCTTGTAACCATTACTCACAACCACAAATATTTGCTGCCTGAAAACCATAAATATTAGCCGTCGCTGAAGAAATTGAGTATGGAATAAAATAATTTTGTTTTCAGATAAGGCCGCCTTGTACATATTCAAAACATTATAAACTGACACTGACAAAGGACATAAGTAACCGATGCCTAAGATGTAACCGATGCCATGAGGAGAGTCGACATTAAAACCAGCCACCACCATTCTTTGAACACTCAAAAATCTGACGAGTCGACCTTGATCATTTTTGACTTTTCAACCTAACAAAACATGCTGATATGGCACAAAGTATGACTTGGCATTTTAAACAAGCAGGCAGGCAGCTCAAGTAAGCAGTCAAGCACCTCAAGCAAGCAAGCAAGTAGCTTAAGCAAGCAAGCAAGTAGATCAAGTAGGCAAGCAAGTAGCTCAGGTAAGCAAGCAAGCAGCTCAAGTACCTTGACATCAATGACAAAATACTCAGCACTTTTGACGTCAACAGGCTGAATTGAAGCCTTTAGGGATGTTCTTGACCACCCCTTCACCTTCCCAATCACTTCACCAATAACCAAGCACTTCATATCATTCAATTAGGCAGCAAATTATCCCGTGTCAAGTCTTGACTAGTGGCCTCCATTATGACCCCAATGATTTAGCATACTTTGATCCGATTTATGGAGCATACCTCCCCCACTAGGGGGCTTTTGGATCCCAAAAGCTTAGGGACTAATCAAATGTGGGAACTTGTTTCCCACTTCACCTCTGGAAACCCATTTTGCCTTGCTTGGCATTTGTCCTTCTCCTTCTAATCAACCATACTTCATGCTCAACATGGTGGGTCTGTTGTACCTTCTTGCCAATTATAACATCATTTTCTAGCTCATCTTGTTCATTAGGTACAAAATCTTCTATGCTTTGCTTAATAACATCACCCTCTTCATTAAGCAACAAAGGTTTAAGCAATCTCAACTTGTTAGCATTCACTATGGAAAAGATCTTGACGAACCCCATGATCTCAAATAGACCATACTTCAATGGTTTGAGTTTTCATGAAGTACCTTATAGTCTCACTTTGCCACGATACACCCAAACCTTGTCCCCCACTTGCAATTTGTGCTAAACTCTATGTTGATCATGGCGGCATTTGTACCTTGTTTGAGACTCCTTGAGTCTTTCTTGAACTTTGAGATGAATTTGTCTTACCTTATTGATGAGCTTCACTGCCCTATCCACCTCTCCATTCCCTTTCCTCAGCCTTCCTTTGACTATTGAATGCATACATCAAATGGGCTGGGTGGCAAATAGCCAAAACAAGCCTCGGAAGGAAATAAATTATTTGATGAATGCATGACTTTGTTATAGGAGTGCTAAATGTTGGCCAGCCGCCAAATGCTTGTACCCTCTTAGTGGCTGTCCAGTTATCCACCTCCATTTGTCCATCTTTTTGAGGATGGAAAGCTGTAGACTATTTGAGTTTTGTACTCATCCTATCTTACAATGTGCACCAAAATTTTCTCCAAAACCTTGTATCCTGATCTGAAATATGTAATGTCCCTTACCCGGACTTGCCCTAAAATCCCTTTGTTGATTAGGTTTAGGGTTTCTTCCTTCCAAATGAATGTTCTTTTTAATGAAGTAATCTTGGTCTGAAACCTGCATTCACCATATTAACCAAATTTCCAAAAACACATATATCTATTAGCATTAATATCTAGATATCCAAAATATAAGCATAATCATAAATACAATTTTAACAAGCAAGAGGAGTGCCTTGTATGGATCTTGCCCTGAAGCCTTTGTGTTGGGCACGGGAGGTTGCCTCTCACAATCATCCTTTCCCAACGGCTTAGTCCCTGCCTATCCCCATACAAGTCAGTACCTCAAAGACACTTGCCCTATTAGGACAAGGTGAAGTCCTACGATCCAAGGGCCTACGACCTACCACCCCTATAATGGTGTAGTTTCCTACGGTGGGACCCCCACCTCTCTATGTCTAACCCATTCCTTGGCCTACGAACATGAGAGGGGGGTTTTTAGGCTCTCCACTTGGACTCTACTTCACCTGCCTAAGAGGGTACCAATCACGGAGAAGACAATCTTTACATAATCAGATATATTTGCATTCATCTATTTCATACCTATAATCAAATACATTTTCATGTATCAATGATTTTTTAAGTTCATTATTTCCTAGAATGATTCTCATTATGATAAGATTAAAGAAAGCATTATATCAATAATCAGATTAACAATATCTATTTCTTATATTCAAAATATGCTAAATATTATTGCTAAGTGAGTACATCACCTAATCAGTTGTGTCTTCCCATGTCTCCTTATTCCTTAATCGTCTTCCTTCAACCTTACATTTAATCATAGGATGAGGACAATTCATAAGAATACATAATCTACTTATGTTTATATTAAAGAGTCATCATTAATTATAAGTATCGTTATTGCATAATCATATATATATATAATTATTTCTTATTCATATCAATTAGTATTCATATATATTTTTATTCATATATTATTCATTGTTCAATTATATTAGTATTGATTATTTATTATTCATATATATGTTTATTCATATATTATTACTTATTCAATTATTATTCTCTCCTTATATTAATATTTATATAAATTTTATTCATTATAAAATTTATCCACATTCATGCACATATACCTATATGTTCATTAAATAATATATACATATTTAATGGCTCTATATTCTAATGCATACCAATCATTGTTGCTGCAGTTCTGAATTGGAGATTGTATTTCTCAATGTTTTTCTCTCCCTTCCTTATTTTCCTTCCTTCTATTTATACCATTCAAGTAGGTGACTCATGGGGGAATGTATTGTTTGGTAAAAGAGGTGACTTTTCATAAAATATACCTCTTTGTTAGATTTAATTGCTGCCTTAGAAGGCTTATTATCACAATAATATCTATCTTTGAAAATAATATATTATTATTACTAATTATGATATTTCAGATTATATACTTATTTTATTATATTATTTTGATGTTTGATTGAACATATTAAAGTATAATAATAAAACTAATTTGCTAATATCTTATTATTAAAAAATCTTTGATGTGTAATGATCATAATATTTATTTATTATTATTATGTTTGAGATTAAGTTATTTAATACTAGAATGTAATAACAATAATTTGCCTATATATTATTATTATATTTGTTATTTCATATTTATATATTTTCATATTGATATATTACACATTTATTTTATATATAATATTAATATTGTTATTATTTTTTTTTTAATATTCTAATAATAATATTTAAATTGCTAATGTTTGTATTTCAATATTATATTTGATGATTACAATTGTAATACTATCTTGTGATAATTATAATTAATAATTTCTTTCTTTTTATATATTTTGTTATTTATTTGCATCTTCTTATGCAAATTGTATTTAAATGTTTGAGGTCATTTGTTTATTTATTTATGTTTGTGTTGCTATTTTGGGGACATGACAAAATAATACTTTCTCCAAGACCAAACTGAATCCACACATTCTTGAAAAATAAATCCACTGCATCACTTCTGGTTAGAGTTTTCTTACAAACAACCAGGATACACATTGTAGAAATATGACCTAAAATGACAAAAATGTAACATTTACTATTATTTTTCTTTGAAAAACCACCTACAAAGTCTATGGATCTGCTCTCCCATGGCCTTTAAGTTACTGGCAACAGTTGGTACAGCCCCATTTTTCTATTGTTGGGCCTGCAAACACTACATAACTGACAACCCAGTATATATCTTGCTAGATCCACCTGCAGGTATGGCCAATAAACATACCGATGAAGGTTTGCTACTGGTTTGGTCACTCCAAAATGACTGGTCACCCATGCTGTACATACCTCTTGTATGAGCAGCACCCTTTGCTCTTTTGGCACATAAGTCTCTCCCATGTGGCATGAGGACCAAATCTACTCATAAATGGATTTAGCCTTTCAAATGTTTCAAGGTTTTAACTTTTTCCTCTTCACTCCCAGATGAAACCCTTATTACTTCAACCTTATCAGGTCAAACTTTCAATATACTTTATCTCAATGCCAAAATGCTCAATATACCATACCTCCCTATATACCCTAAGATATGTGGAAGAGTGATGGTTCGAAAGAGCAATCCTCCCAATATATCAAACCTCTCAATATACCAAACGTTTCAATAAACCACACCTTCCTATACTTGAAGGTTCGTTGAAGCATAGATGTACATGAGAGTAGGGTGATATGGGAGAGTAGAGTGGCACAGAAAAGAAATGGTATGAAAAGGTCTTAGGTTTGTTTAATGGCATAGCTACTCACAAGGTGCAATGTAAAGCATGAAGGCATGGTTGCCTATTGGACATTGTGATCTCTTGTGCACTAGATTTATAGGTGAATGGACAATCATTGGAAGAAGAAAGAGAATAGAGAATAATAGTTAGAGAAGATAAATGATTGGAAAAAAGTATCTAAAGTATTTTTATCATTCCAATCTTAGTAGCCCTCAAATATACATCGAGGGCATCACTTTCCAAGATATGAGAGGGTAATCTTACTGAATGCTATGTTTGGTGCACTATAGAGAGGTTGAAGGACCAATTTTTTGTTGCCATGTATATCGGATTTCTTGCAAATGTTAGTAATTACAAAAAGCTAAAGTTAAACATCTACAATGTTAGATAATTGCTAAATAGCAAAAAATATCTAACCCTAATCTTAAATGAAAAAAGTTCAGCATTTGCTGTCAGGGTTAAGGTGAATTTACGCTGAATTTACTAGCAGAAAATACTAACCCTAACCCTAAATATTGAATAAATAAGTACTATATGTTGAAAAAATTAGTGTTTAAGATTAGGGTAAGGGTATTTGGCTAGTGAAAAACCCAAACCTTAACTGTAAATGCTGTAAAAAATTCAGAGTTTATTGTTAGGGTTAGAGCTAGGGCATTTTTCTAACAAAAAACCAAAACTTAACCCTAACCTTAAATGCTGATTTTTTTGATGTTTAACCCTTAGGATTGGGGGTAGAACATTGCTGAAGGAACCTTAATTCTAATTACTGAAAACTATCAACTGATTTGCCACATTTTAAAATTTGGCAAATCTTAAAAAAAATCCTAAGCATCACTCTTAAAAATGGTTGTATGAAATTTCAAAGGAAGAAGTTTTGTGTTTTTTTCCCTTTAAAACACAATTTGGTATGATTAAAAAATGTAGACTCTGTTGATCTTTTGCTAGTGCCTTATTTCATTACATCTCTTTCTGAGTGCCTTAGTCTTTTGCATTCTGCAGTCCTTGTCTGCGCTCTTTACATGCCCTTTCTGTCCCCTTTCTGCACCGCTTCATTTGTTCTGAAGGTTTGATTGTGTGTGGCTGATCTAAAGGCACTTAACAGTGGTGTGACTGTGTTTTAGCAGTTTATTTGTTCAGTTTTTACTGTGCATGGAAGCGACGTTTGATGTGTGACAGTGACCTTCAGTTTTTACCAGTGGCATTTGACTGTTTTTTTGTTTCTTTTTGTTTTTTATTACTGTTAATATTCAATGTTCATCATGTCTTGTTGTTTTTTGTACCATTTTTTATAGTGCTTTTTAACCTAAAACTTTTAGGTTTAAAGTTTACAATATAATGTTAATAATTTTATATATATATTTTTTATATTGATGATTGAGTACTAATAACAAAATTACATCATAGTTTTCTGCCCCCAGACTGACAGAATTCTTAGAGTTCACTTGCCTTGCAAATCGTTTACAAATATTGAGCTTTTAGCTAGCCCATTTAAGGTCTCAGTTCTGAGATTTTGATTTATGCATTTCAGATTTAACAAAAATTACAAACTAATTCAGATGCTTCTGAAGTTAACACCTTCACTGTCGGTATCCATGTTATTCCACCCAATTGGAGGTTCACTTGCTGAATTTTCTTGGTTTGATCTTACCACTTCCACTGTGAAGCCTTCTCCCTGATTTATATGGAATCTTGGTCCTCTCTGATACCCAAGATCTTTCTTTAAGATTTCAACACTATATTTTTTGTTATACTTCTTTTGAAACTCCAGGTAGCTCTTCATAAATGCTATGTTGTCTTCTTTGTTGAATGGCTAGTGTCTTGCATATTTGATTTCTTCTTTGTTTACTTCCACCTTCCCATCTTTCAGTAACTTGACAAATTTAGTTTTAGCTATCTCCATTGCCACTGTAACTTGCACAAAAATATTAAAAAAGATGAGTCTTCTAACAGACTCAGTAAGTGCTCTCTTTTTGCCTTGGAACCATTCCTCATTCCTTGCCTTCCAAAGAAATCACAGTATTTTATTAGATAACAGAATCCAAAATAAATTACATGATTTATCCAAACCATCCATAAATCCTAATTGAATCTCTTGCCATATAATCTTACCTGAGTTCCCCCAACCTTCGAGGCCTGCATAGAATATATTCTAGACCTCTTTAGCAAAAAGAAATTAAAAAAAAATGTGCTTAGCAGTTTCAGGTTTTCTGCACATTTCAAGATTTCCACACTATTAGAGGAGATAAAACCAAGACGTTTTTGCTAAATAAGCATCCATTTAAAATAGGCTTTCTTTGGTTCTATTATATTATTCCACAATCTTGTAAAAGTATTGAACCACTTTTTGTCTCCCATTTTAAGATTCCAATTTTTATTTGACTGGTAATATCTTGAGGAGCAACTATATACTTATACTCTAGTTTAGGATTCATTTTACTTAGTTCAATGCCATCATTCTATTTAAATTTGTCTAGACTACCATTGTCAGCCTCATAAATTACTAGAAATTGAAAGTTCTTACATGCTTCCGGGAGTATAGAATATGTTTTCCAATTGGATGGAGGCAAATCGAACTCTGTACAAGGGAGGCCCATGATGTAAAATGGTTGTTGCAAAGAATATCCTTGAAGCATTTAATGCCTTTCTTACTCCAGGCTTCCACAGAGCACCCTTGTAATAATGCAAGGGGTTTCTCTTTATGATACAAGTTCCACCATATTGAGCTAGTGAGACTAACATCGTTTTTGTGGCTATCATGCATATCACTATTTTTATCAAACTTCTAACTTGTTCCCAAGCCTTCTATAGTTTTTTAAACACATTGGATCCATATGGGGCAATAGGGAATTTACCAAATAATAAGTCACTGAGGCAGTACAAAAAATATTCAGTTTATGCATAAGATTTTCAAAGTTTTCTCTTTCTAGCTTAACAAATAGGGCAGTGTCATCTGCAAATTGAATGTTTAAGCATAGTTACAAGACTCGGACTCGCCTCGGACTCGGCAAGCCGATTTTTGACTCGGACTCGGACTCGAAGCCCAGACTCGCCCAAGACTCGGCAAAGACTCGGCAAATAGAAAAACCCAAGAAATTCAGAGATTTTTAAGGATTTAAAGCTTGTTTCATGCACCCTTTAGTAAATAAACCTTAAATACACAATAACATCATGAAATAGAAACTACTATGATCCTATACACAAACATATATCAATCACATAAGTATAAACGCAAATTTTGGTTGAAGGAAATAAGTAATTACTTAATACAAATAATAGTAGTAAGAGTCAAAATAGTTAGATATATAAATGTTTTGAAATGTATAGTGTATACAATACTCATGGAATATGAAATCCATGGCATCAAAAGTTCGAAACATATAACAAAAGTAAAACAAAAGCTATAAGCCTATAAGTCTATGGCTCAAAGGAGCCTGCATCACTAAGCATTAGTCCTCCTGCGTAGACGTCTAAGATAGGTCCTGGATGATGTTGCAGCCATCATCTCTGCCTGTGTCTCAGTGTCAGACTCAGTGGCACCCAAACCAGCACGCAAGGTGTCTCCTCCTGCTCTATCCTCCTCCTCTGCCATGGCTACTGCCTCTGCCTCTCGATCCGCCTGGTCGACCCAATCAAAGTCCTCATCAGTAAAAACAGGATCCTCAGTCTCAGTGATCCAATCTGATTGTGGATCAACCTCCTCCAATGTGATGGGTGACAAGTCAGTGCCCAATATCTGTCTATGGCGAAGGCGCAGGTTGTAATGAACATAAACAAGATCATTCAACCTCTGCACTGACAACCTGTTGCGCTTCTTGGAGTGTATGTGCTCAAACATACTCCAATTGCGCTCACAACCCGAGGCACTGCATGGTTGGCTCAACACTCGAATTGCAATCCTCTGAAGATTTGGTACTTTAGCACCAAATCTCTCCCACCATGCATCTGAGATGAGAAAAAGAAAAAAAATAAATCTCATTGTGAAAATGTGAATATTTAATTATAATATGAACATTGAATATAAAAGATTGAAAATTGATAATTTTTAAACTACTATTATGCCCTTAATAAATTTTTACCTGGCTGCAATATCAATCGAGTATCTTTGCATATATCTCTTGCAAAGAGATCTCCTTGTGCAAGTCTGAAAATCTCTATCTCGGTGACAATTTGGGCTCCAACATGAGAATCAGACATCCGCTCAATGACTGTGTAGAGCCCACTCAAAACCTCCTCATCCGCCTTGAATTCTTTGCGGAATTGGAATGCCGGATTGAGAAAATATGCTGCTGCATGTAGGGGCTTGTGAAGCTGGAGGTGCCATCGTCTATCAATGATCTCCCAAATGGGCTGATACTTACTATCAATTCCCCCATAAATGGATCTAATGGCCTCTTTGGCCCTATCCATGCCCTCGTATATGTAGCCCATTGTGGGCTTCTCCCCATCAGCAACTCGTAATAGAACCACTAAAGGCTCTGTGACCTGCAATTATTATGAAACATTGACATAAGTAAGATGTCAACAAAAATAAGCAAATAAAATAAAAATAAGAATGAAAATATAATGTTACTAAACTAATTACTTATTACATTTACCTTGACAATCTCCTTAGTAGGCACCCAAAAGCTTTGCTCATCAAAAATCCAACTTGACACATTCACCCCTGCATTTGTCTTAGAATATGTTGAGGAAGACCACTCCTCACTAACAAACATCCGCCTCAAAGCTCCCTTTGACTGCAGTAAGGATTGTAGAGTGATGAAGTTGGTAGCAAAGCGTGTTACCCCAGGGCGAGCCAACTCCTTTTGCCCCGTGTATTGCCTCATAAGGTTGAGGACCCATGTGTGATTATATATGAACTTACAAATATTCCTTGCAGTCTCCACACATGCTTTGATCCAGTCAAGCTTGCCAAGATCCTCCAATATGAGGTCAAGGCAGTGAGCGGCACAAGGTGTCCAAAACAATGATGGGTGCCTATCCATCAATAGTCTACCTGCAGCAACATAATTTGCTGCATTATCCGTGACTATTTGCACCACATTCTCCTCTCCTACCTCAGCCAAGACACCCTCCAAAGCCTCACAAAGGAATTCAACATTTTTGCTGTGGCCGGATGCATCAATAGATTTAATGAACACGGTACCACCTGAAAAATAAACAAAATAAATGATTCAAAAAAATATAAATTTAAAATCTTGATTGTTCAATGTTAATCACTAAAGCAATGCATTTTAGGAAGTAAAATATTTACTTGAGGAAGAAACAAGAAAGTTGAGCAATGTCCTATTTCTTCTATTGGTCCAACCATCGGTCATGATGGTGCAACCCTTCGTCCTCCAAACTTCTCGCTGCTCCTCTATTTTGGCTTTCACATCAGCCACTTTTTGGGACAAAATGGGGCCTTTTATCTCTTCATCATTAGGGGCTTTGAACCCCGCCCCACAAACAGTAACTGCATTAATCATATTTTGCCAATATGGAGACCTAACACAAAAAAATTAAATTAAGTTAGTAATTAGTATTGAAAAATGTATAATTTCAATTTGAATTCAACATAGCTCTAAAAATAAACTTCAAGAGATAAAGAATCAACTATCAAGCAACAAACTATATATTTTAAAACAAAACAAAAGAAGAATTACCTGGCTGCATGAAATGGAATGTCGCAATAAAACCAGAAGTCTCCAATTGCAGCTCTGGTTGCATCATGTTTATCCTTGTTCCAACCCATGCTCTCAAGAGATGGTTGGGAACCCGGAGTAGTGCGTGGCAAAATATATGAATCTAGCCTAGATCCACGAACTCTAGGCCCAATGCTAACGCTACCACTGCCACTGCCACTACCACTACCAACAACTGAAGGTGAAGGCCGTTGAGGAATTGGAGGCATGGAAGAACTCGAATCTCCAACTCCACACAGGACTGCCATCTCGTCTTTTTGCTTCTTTTTTAACTCTTTTTGTTGCTCAAAGGTTTCCAATTGCACTTGGACTTCACGCACTACCTCAACAGGGACTTTTGTGCAAGGATTAGCATCTCGGCCCGGTATACATGCAAGGTGGTATTTCAATCTATTAATGCCACCCCCAAGAAAAAATGTTTTGCAATAAAAACATTGTACTTCTCCTTTTTTCTGCCCAGGGGTAATAATGGCATGTTTCCAACAAGGATCTCTTCTACTTTGAGACATGGTGAATATGATGGAGACAATTTATAGATATAAACAATGCTGCAATAACACATAAATTTCAAAAAAATTAGCATTCAAAGTATAATTTTTAATTAAACTAAAAAACCTAGGGTTTGCAAATTTGCAACTATAAAAAAATTTTTTTTTTGCAAGAATGCCTAGGGTTTGTTCAACAAAAAACTTAAACAAACACACCTAGGGTTTGTATTTATTTTTAACTTGTTCTTTGTTTCACTAAAACAAAATAGAAAAAACAAAGAAGAAAAAAAGAAGAGAAATGAAGTTTTGGTTAAGAAAAAACAAAAAAAACCTTCAAAACTCAAACATACCTCTTCAATCTTCTTTGAAATCAATGCAAATCTCTTTCCAATCCCTTGTAGACTCCTCTAGATGCAGCAAAATCACCTACGAATCTGCACAAATGTGATTCAATAAGCATTTGGTGCTTAATCTCTTTGCTGATTTTCCTTCAATGCAAATGTGTTTTGGCTCTCTTCTCTCTTTTTTCTCTCTTACTTGGCTTGAAAATGAAATGAAGTGCCTTTTGAAGGAATAGAGGCAAGTATAAAAGCAAAAAGAAAAAAAAAAGAAACTTTAAAACATGTTTTTTTTCCAACTCAAGCCCACAAAGTGACGGCCGAGTCTTTGGCACGGGACTCGGCGAGTCCGGCAAGTTTGCCGAGTCCGGCGAGTCTCGGCGAGTACTCGTCATCCGAGTCTCTGGGACTCGTCCAGCCTCACCCGCCTCGGGACTCACGAGTACTCGCCGAGTTTAGGCGAGTCTTGTAACTATGTGTTTAAGAGATCCTCTTCATTTTGTAGGGTTAATCCTCTAACTTTGGGGCTTGCAGTTGAATCTCTCAAGAGGTAAAAACTAACATCTTAGCCAATCACAAATGGGGATGGGGCAAGAGGGCACCACTCCCTTATAGATCTCTATAGACAAATTTGTCTTGACAATGATCCATTTATACCTACCTGTGCAATTGCATCTTGCATTAAGGTTTTTACCATTTGACAAAATTTATCTGGGAATCCAAAGGTTTCCAAAGCCATCCTTATAAATGACCATTTAATCCTATCATATGCCTTTTCAAAGTCTAATAGTAACATGCCTATATTCTGATTTGAGCACCTTGCCCGTTCCATTGCCTGCCATCTTGATATGAGGTTCTCTAGGATGTATCTTCCACTTATGAACCTTGTATGGGTTCTGCTGATGAAGGAGGGAAGGATGTTTAACAGGCTCATGGCCAAAATCTTTGCTAGAATCTTGTAGGTTACATTTAGTAGAGTTTGGTCTCCATCTTTTTATTCTGGCTTTGTCTCCTCCTTTAGGAAGAAGTTTAATTATGTGTTTGTTCTTTTCTCCTAGGGAACCCTTTTTAATGGCTTCAGTGTATACTTGTAATAGGTCCTCACTCACCCATTCAACCTTTTTCTTAAAGAATTCTACAGGCAGGCCATCAGCCTTTGGAGATTTATCATTTTTGAGAACCTGGATGGCCTTTTACTATTTCTTCCGCTGATACCTCTTTTCTTAGTATTTCTGCACTTTCTTTAGTAATTTTTTTGGGGATTACCGTTTTGCATAATTCTCTATCATTTTTGACTTTGTGAGTTGTCTCCCTAAAAAGTAAAAAGTTCTTTGTAAAAGCAATAAAATTATTTTTTTGCATGATTTGGGTCACTTTGTAATGAGTTCTCTGCCCAAATAGAACCTACTTTTTTTTTTGCTTTTATTTCTTTTAAGAATTTGAAGAAGAATTTAGAACCTTCGTTACCAAAATTTAGCCAATTCATTTTTGCCCTTATTCTTAATCCATGAGTTTTTTTAATTTGTAGTTTTCTTAATGAGATTTTATTTAGGATTAGTTCCTCATTCAATTCTTCATTTTAGGGTCCTCCTGCAACTTATATTCCAGATTGAGTAAGTTTTCTTGGAGGGCATTTTCAGTCTTCCTATTGTCCGTGGCCCTTTTTTCCCTTTAGTCTTGAAGATAATTGTCCATCCTTTAACATTTTCATTCCATCTTTCAACAGTTTTTATGTCTTTTAGCATCCATTTATTTATTTCTTTGAGAGTAGAAATGGCCTCATTGCAATCCTCATCATTTAGTAGGTTTGTGTTCAGAATGAATTTTTCTTCCTTTCTACAATCTTTAGGCTTTTCTTTTGCAATTATAATTTTCATAGTGCTAGGATGGTGGTCCGAAAGAGTGTACGAGTAAACCCTTACTCTATCTTCGCCCTTTGTTTTGTCAAAGTTGAAAAAGTTCCTATTTGCATAGAACCTGTCTAACTCGCAATAGATTTTCTTATTACCTTTTTGTGAATTGCTCCATGTGAGACGAATATTTTTTATTTCTTTTTTCATTCCTTCTAAATGATCAAAGAGTTTGAGTTTGTTTTTAAATCTAAACAAGAAGCATTTCTCATTCCCTTTCCATTCCCATATCAATGCCCCCAAATTTGTCTTCACTATTCTCTATCATGTTGAAATCCCCCCCTACAATCCAAGGGATATCCTATAGATTGTACATCCTCTTCTGTAGTTCAATTCTTTCTTTGTGGTCATTGGGAGTGTAAATTGAATAGAGTCCAAATCTCCTATTCTCTTTTTTCTATAATTTATCCATACCACCCTATTGCATGGAGATATTCCATATTCAGTCACGTATCGAGTCCACCTATTGGATACTAAGATAGCAAAACCCCCTTTACCTCTTTCATGCCTAGTATAGAATAGAGAGGATTCTTTCCAAATGAATTTAAGGTTGGTTTCAAGGGTAAAGCTTATTACCTTTACCTCTTGTAATAGGATCACATCCTTGGACATGACCCTATTTAGGTAGTTCCTAACTATGTATTTCCTGTTAGGGGTTTCAAGTCCCTTTATATTCCAACTAATACAGTTAAATTTCATTTGTCTCCATTATTTGTGGTATCTCCTTACTTTTCCTAAACCTGTCAAAGCATTTAGGAATCTTTTCTTTTTTTTCCTTCCCCTTTTGGTAAGGTTCCCTCTCTTTCTATTTTGCCTTTCTTTTTTTTTTTCATTTTTTTATAATGCATTCATTTCCTTGAGTGAGTGCCCCATCATCCAGTTGTGTGCTATTCCCTATAGTTTGGGAGGGGGCATCCTCTTCCACTTCCTCTGCCCTTGGAGCCATCATCCTCTTTGTGTTCTCATCTGCTAGACACCCTATACCCCCTGTTGGATCCTTCTTATTAAACCACATACTCTCCACAAGTTTCTTAGTATTGTTTTTTTACTTTTGTTTGAGTTTAATCAGTGGGCACTTTTACCCTGTCCAAGATTAGGACTGGGTAAGCAATTCTTTGTTTTATCATTTATTGTGTGTCCCTCTTCGTTGAACAACACTTCTACATTCCCCTGCTCATTCCTGTCTAAGGCTAATCCTTGGGCAACATTGCTTTGCTCAGGGTTAGTCTTGGGCAACATTAGTAGTTTTGGGTTTGTACAATCCAGTTTCAGTTTGAGCGATTTTGGATTTTCCTCATTATCCTTTGTTTTGAACCCCATTTCTTTTTCCATATCTTTTGCACTTTCCTGCTTATTCTTACCCAAGGCTAATCCTTGGGCAACTTTGTTTTGCTCAGGGTTAGTCTTGGGCAATAATAGCATTTTGGGATTGGTAAAAAAGCAATTGCTTGGATTTGAGGCTTGAGTTGAAAAATGGATTCTTTCTCCACAAATGGTTCAAGCCTTGTGTTCCCAGGAGTCTGACTCTCCCAGTTTGCATGCTTCTCTATAACCTTTGATTGTACTCCTTTATTATTTAAGCTATCCTTATTATTTTATTGTGCAATCTTTTGTTTAATTTTTTCATTACTATCTCTTGGGCATTTTTCTTGTGCTTTGCTTTGCTAAAATGCCTAACAACTAGACTAGATTTAAGAGGTCCTTGGGGGGTATTAGCTTCAGGGATTAAAACTTCAATCCAGGATTCAATATTTACTCCCTCTTCTACATGTTTTCCACCCCTAGAACTACCTACTTTTCTTGCATTACTTTGGAAATTTTGCCTATTCTTTGTTACTTCTTCCTCTACACATTCATTAGTTTTTTCTTTAACGATTGATTCTGCAACAGTTCCATTAGGATTTACTACAACCTCTTCAGCCTGGGAATTGGAGATCGACACTTTTGGCGAGATTGAAGTTGCTTTTGTATTAGAATAGAAGACTTTTAACGTCCACGAGACCAAAAGAAGGCCTATGGGACAGTGACCCCAACAATTTTAGCATTGTGAAGTGTCGTTCTCCTGCTGCTTAATTTGATAATGAGCTCTCCCATTCTGCCCACCCATTCCATGCTGAATAAAATTTTCTAGTGTTAACCCACTTATGTAGCTTCCTCTGATGTCACTGTAAGCTTTGCAATCTAGGATAAAATGCTTTTCTGTTTCCACCTGCCCTGCTGCACAAAAGATACAAACCCTCTCTTCCCAAAATTCTTTTGGCCTTTTCCATCTCCCCGTTTCACACCGAAGACGATGCGAGTTAGTCCTGAATTGTGCTATGAGAATCTTTGACCTCCACGGAATATTTGCCTCTATAATATTCTCCTTCTCAACGCTCTCCCTCCCACCCTCGAAGCATTACTACCATGATTAAGGTTTACAAAGCTGGGATTGACCTTTACTACTCCCAATTTTCCTTTTACAATAGGGCAATACCTTCTCACATGCCCTTCCTTTTTGCACAAGAAAAAAGCATTAAGACCTCCCAAAGTCTCTATCTTGCAAGATCATTTCTTTCCTTGGGTTTCTATTACTACTTCTTCAGGTTCTACCCCTAGAGATAGTGAAACCAAAATTCTTGCATCCATGTGCAACAGGATTGCTCTGGTTTTTTCCACCCTCATCGCATTACCTATTGGAGACATTAATTGTGGCAGAAAGGCCGAAATTTGTGGAGGAACGCTCTTAATAGTGACCCACCTAGGGTATGAAAGTGCTAAGATTTCCTCATTTATTGCTTCTAGAGACTAGACAATCGCCCTAAACATGGGATTGCCAATATTCCATAATTCTTTTACAATAATTTTTTCTTACATTGCATGGTTTTTGAAAAAAACTAAATATAGACTCCTTTGCAACATTCTACAGAACGAAAGATGGATTCCAAATTTTTCATACCATACATTGTTAAACCATTTATCTATATATTTCTTGGCTGGTATTTTGTTACAGTCTAGGGCAGCGAGAAAAATTTCTACATTTTTTAATCTGCTTTCCTCCCTACCCAATGCAATTTCCATATCATGATTCATAACCACAACCATTTTCGTTGGCCCTTCCAAAGAGCACTTACCTTCTTTTTCTCACTCCGGTCACACCTCGCAGTGTCTGCCATCTTCCACCTCCACGAACTTCACAGACTTTGGAACACTCTCCCTTTTGTTGCCCTCTACCCCTAAAGGATCGTTCCTTTGTCTTATTACTACCATTATTACCCCTTGCCACCTCCATTCCACGGGGAGGCACACTCGATGCCAGATCACCATTCCACATTAAACACTGCGTACCTAAAGCACTTGCTACACCACTGCATTAATTGCTTACAATGGAGGGGAGAATTTCAATTTTTCGAGGTGGGAAAAGCCACCAAATAATTCAAAAAACAATCATCAAATTTTACTATCTAAACTTTAACCTTGCAAGGCTATGAGGAACGAAACAAAAGAAAATTAGAGAACAGTAGAGGAAAGAAACTCAAACCCCAATCCTTAATAGCATATTGCCATTATAATCCTAGTTGTTGAGCCAACCTCCTTTCCTCAATCTTCCTCCACCTAACTTCTAAACGTAGTCTCTTAAGATAGTCAAACTTAGTATCATTTTAAAATTGTATAATATATATAAAATTTGTAATTTATTTCTCTTTATCAATAAAAATTGTTGATTTATATTAATTGAGTTTATTTATTTATTTTTAGATTTAATTAATGAGGGTTTCTATTGGGGCCACTTCCCTTGAATTGTGAGGGTTTTTTTCATTGGATCCACATCCCATACAATTCATTTATGTGGAGATACTGCTTTAACTAATGCTACTAGTGGGGGATATTGTTGCAGTTACATTTTAAACTCCTCTTGCAGCGCTTCTATGAATTGAATGCCTCTCCTTTCTCCTCCTATGGCACTCCTAAGGCTTGAATGCCTCCCCTTCTTCTCACCTCCTCCTCTTTTAGGGATTCCACGTTGATTTCTTCATCCTTTGTTTCTATAGCTTGAAAGATTTCTTCTTCAATCTCCTATAGGACATCCACTCCATATTCCTCCTCGCTTTCCACCTTCATCACATGTAGGTCTACAACACACTATCACTATAGTAGGGATATCACTCTAGCACACCCTACTATCGCTAAGACGTCCTTGGGGAGAATTCGACCTTGGTATCCAACATGAGAACCAAGTGGTCCTAACAATATATTTTAATATATTAATATATTAATTTTATTAATAAAAATTGTGGACAAATTTAATCATGAGTTTTTTCCTGAATTTTACTAGTGGATGAATTTGTTTTTAATTTTATCTTCATTAAACTCAAACATGAACACAAACTTGGTGACTCAGGCTGCAAATATTTAATTATTTATAAATGAGGCAGTTTTAAAAAAATCTGTGTTTTTGAAGGTTGACGATTACTTAGTTGTTCTAGTGTGGCAATCTACCAAATACAATTCCTAGTTTATCTCTAAACTCAACAAATTTATCTTTATCAAGTGGTTTAGTCTTTGTGTATGCAATCTACTCCTCTATAGGACAATAATAAAGACAAATGTCTTCATTATCAACCAATTAATATATGTAATGGTGATGAACTTCAATATGCTTAGTATTGGCATGATAGATTGGGTTCTTCACCATCTTAAGAACACTTTGGTTGTCACAGAAAAATGGGTTGGTTCAGTTTGATCCAATTGATTATCAGCCAATAGCCTTCATAACCACATTGGCTCACAACCTATATTGTTTGCTGCTATATATTTTGCTTTAGTGGAGGATAAGGAAATTGTGTTTAGTAGCTTGCTTTGCCAAGAAATTGCTCATGAACCAAAAGTGAAAACATAACCTGTTGTAGACTGTTTTGTATCAATCGATCTAGCCCAATTAGAATCAATATATCTAGTTAGCATGAAGTGAACATATTACTGATATAGAGTGCCAAAGTTAAGAGACCCTTTGATATATTGAAGAACTTATTTTGTAGCTTGCCAATGTTCCTCTTGAGGCTTAGACATGAATTGAAAAAGACAACTAATCGCAAAGCATAGATCTAGTCTAGTAGTAGTAAGATAAATCAAGCTACCTACCAATTTTTGATATATAGTTCCATTGACTAGTGATGAAATGATGTTAGCTAACCCCAACTTTCATGGTTGTAGATGTAGGATTGCATTCAATCATTTAAAATTTTTCTAAGAGAGATTTGGTATGCTTAGTTTGCGATACAAAAAATTTGTGATCAATTTGCCAAAATTCTACGCCTAAGCAATGTTGAAGTATGATAGAGTAAAGGGCATTTACCTTATAGGTCCCTTTTCACTCTAGTACTTAAGCTTACTTAAGTCATGTGCTTTTTTGTGTTTTAGTCATAAGATGAGGACACATGTCATGATCTTGTTTTATCCTCACCTAGGGTTTCTCTATGGTTGTTTTTTTCCTTTTATAAGGATTCTTCATTGTATTATTCGCCATATTGTGAGGTTTGCACATTAGTGATGATTCATGTTTCTGGATCAATCAACTCTGGCCTCCATAGCTATGCTTTCTCTCTTTCTATGACAAGTGTTTGATTGTAGGTGATCCTTGGGAGCTGTAGGGTTGAGAGATCAACTCCAACAAAGTAGACCTAAATTTGTTATTTCAAAAATAGAACATTTATCATGTTTTAGCAAATCAATTAAAATAGCACTGCTTTCGGTTATGGAAAGATCATCAACATAGATAGTTAGGATCATAGTTGAAAAACTTGTAGAGTACCTGCAAAAATTACATGTCAAAAACTTTGGCGAGTTACTTGCCTAAAAACTTGCTGACAATTTTTTTCAAAACTCGTGGGAATTTTTGGTTAAAACTTGTCAAAAACTTGCCTAAATGCGGATATAAATAATGTAAATAACTTCTTATGATTTTTGCATTTCAGACATGCGATTGGTGATGATTGGTAGCAATTTTGGGCACAAAAACCAAAGAGGACCAAAGGATTGCCCAAAAAATAAACAAAAATAATTTCATTTTTTAAAACATTTTTATTAATTAACAAGAGTGCCAAATACCTAAGTATTCCCTCAAGTGATTAAATTGTGAAAATGGTGTGTTACATGAAGTTTCTGTAGTTTCAAAGGCCTCGATTTGGGCTTGGTGGCAGGAGCTTTGCCCTCGAACTTGCAAGGGGCACTTTCACTTGATCTCGCTAGGGGTGTTGCCCGTAGACCCCCACAAGGGGCGCTGCCCCTCGACCTTGTTTTGAACATATGAATTCAAAATTCATATGTTCAAAACAAAGTCATGCCTATACAAAACCCTCTCATGGACATTTATGATTTATGAGAAGAAAATTTAGGGAGCTTAACTGCAATTGAAATGAAAAACATTTAGGAGAAGAAAACTGATGGAGCTTAAGTGCAATTAGTTGGTCCTCAGAATCTGTTATTTAAAAAAGAAAAGTATTTTTTTCCAAGGTTTACCCTGGGTATGCCCAGGGTTCATCCCTGGGACTGTGGATTTGTCCTGGGTACTTAATCCACTTTCCTTGGTACGAACTCTGGGTGTACCATACCCAGGAGGGACCAGACCCAAGACCTGTACATGGTCTGGTTCAGTATGGGTATGCCTCTGGAAACAGGTGAACCCAGTAACATAGCATTTTATTGATCGGGGGAATCTGTAATGGGGCTCTTAATTGCACATTGCATCGGCCAACCCATATATTTTAGCTGGAATGCATAATGTGACACAAATGTAGTATTTGAGATTCAACGAAGAATGCTTTTCTATTTTAAATCTAGAAAAGTAATGAAACAAGTCCACTTGCAAGTACCATATATGGATAAAGATAGATTATGTTTTCTAGGATGCAGACATCTGGATCACACTATCAATGATCTTTACCATTTCTTGTAAAAAAATTCCATTTGAGAATGAAACTAGAAGGGTTTCAAATGGTTTCAGTGGAGCTAACTGAAGCTGATATTCAAACACACAAAGTTTGAATCATGTAACATTGTTATGCCAATTTTTCTTCCCTTGTCTATCTCTCAATTCTGACCACTAATAAAATTTAGTTAGGATTCTTAGCATCTATAATTTTGTTTTAAATAGCTGAATCCACTAGCGAGGCCCATGCGTGTATCCATTTTATTTCATCAGAAACTATATTGGCAGGACTAGAAACCATAATCTTGTATCATGGCAGAAATGCATTCAATAAATCTAGCAGTAAAATACTTGTGACTTCCTGAGAACTGCTCTGGAACATCCAGAAGAACTACAGGAAATACTTGCCAAGTTAAATCTCTTCTATTTTAGTTACCTCATCCTCTCTTTCATTTGGAGAGGCTGTTCAATATGAAGGAAAGATGTATACAACCCAAAATTTATCTTATTCCCTTCAAACTCTCCCCTCTTTGATACATGACCTACTAAACACTGTTTGCAACATGGCATTTTATAAATTACTTAGTTGCCACCTTTTCTCCTTTCCATTTCCGGGAACATAATTCTTAGCATATCCGTTAGTATTTCATCCACTTTGGTTACTGTTGACGTGCCTTTTGTGACAGCGCCAGCACAGAATAAAGTTGCCCAACGGTCACTCTATTCTCTCTTGATCAAAGTGTCCCACATGCTAAGATTGCTTGAAAGTTCATGTGTTCGACTCCAAGGTTCCTTTTATCGCGAATAGACTCAGTTGGTTGATGTGTTTTGCTGGTTATTTCAAGGGGACTTACGTAGTTGTTCAATTTGTGAAGCAATTAGGACATGAATGATTTGGCAATATGGTTCTGGTATCTAAACTGACTCGGAAAATGCAGAATTTAAAAGGGATAGGGATAGGGATTCTACAAATCTACTTCTAAAGGGTGGAGGACGAGGATCGACTTAAACAATCTTCAAACCAAACTTTGCTTTGTCTCCTTTCGAACAACTCCGACAAAGTTGGTGCAATCTTCAAAGGATGAGAAAATGTTCAAACTATGACACAACACGTTCATACCGTCAACACGACGCATACAAACACATGAACCATAATCGAAGTTAAGTGCTGATACTCCAGTTGACCACGCAAGGCGAACTTACCATCAGCAAGTCCGCTAGTGGTATGGACAAGAAGACTTGCTCAAATCACAACGCCACACTCCACAGCTAACAACTACTTGCATGAAAAATCTATTTTACTCTATCTACCTTGAATTGGAAAGACGAACAAGCCTTGCTAGCTACTCACAATAGAAGATAGAACCACCAAACAATGATAAATCTTTCTATTATGAGAGTGTTCACAACAACTTCTTACAAAGTCCTCAATGGGAAAACTTCCTTTCCTCCTCAATCTAAACTAACTTCTAAGCTCTACTCTCTAACTTCTATCTCCAATACTCTCTAGCTCTGATCTATCTCTGATTCTAATTCTAATTCTTTACAAATGAGGGGGGATGCCCCTTTTATAATAAGTCCAATTCAGTGGACGGTTCAGATCAAATTACAATGAAGGGCTCAGATCGAGCCACCTATACCCTGATTAGGGTTTCTGTCCTAAAAACCGCCACAGAGAGGAGTGGGCAATGAGTGCACAGAATATTCTTCACTCCCCTGCAGGAATCATAATGAGCAATTAATGCCCACTACCATCATCAAGAAGATCCTCATCAATGACGTTCCAACGGCAACTTCTCGGGATAGCAAGCCTTTCGATCAGCGGGCCAATCTTTGCTTCAACCTCACAGTGAGATCGGTGGAATATGGTTTGACGAACTCCAAGGCGCTGCAGATGCGATAATTATCGATGCAGGTTTTCTTCCCATGTCACCGAAGGCGTCCACGGGTATCTTTGAATATACTAGAGAACGTGGAGACATTCTCAAAGTCATCCAGGACAAGTGACCTCGCAGCTGAGAAGAATGGAGGCAGTCTACTTTTCAAACCATCAGCAGTTATCTCCTCTGGGACCAACTTTCTAGCAAATGTGGCTTCTAATGTATTGAGGACTCCCCCCAAGATGTTGCCCATTGCCTTCTTCACTTTAGCTGAATCTGCCCTTGCTGCGTCGTGAAATCCACGGCCTGTGACCACCGAGGAGTACCAACTGGTGAAATCGTACCTATCACCTCTCTGAATTACACCTCCATCCACTAAGGTTTCTAGAGGTACATGCATCAAAGCCCCCAAACGAAGTACGGTCTTCGTTTGATAGATGCGAGTATCACCCCAGGCCTGATCTACTATATCCATTCGTGCCAAAATATTTGAGGCCTGTCGATAAGCATCGGCAAGGTCCTCCATGAATTTTCTTGTCTCAGTATGAACACGGCTAACCCACTTGTCTGCCTCCGTTTCCATTTTCTTTAAATCCTCTAAGGCCACAATTGACTCATTCGGAAGCTCCGATGGACGTTCTACTGCTGGGTCTGCTGGTTCACCTGGACGTGCTAGATTCTGCATATATCCTATCAAGGTTTTGTGCTCCTTCTTCCAATTTCTTATACTTCCCCTCGATGCGGAATAGCCCAGTCCTTCAATGCTGATAGAGTTATCCGAACCTCCTCGATAGCAGGCTCCAGGTAGAACGACCCAACTCGCATTGGTGATCACATAATTTCCAGGCCTCTCCTCGGTTCGATCACAATCTTCCCTCGGAATAGCCACCTGAAGCGTGCGAGAGCCTGATTCGTCGGTCGAGATCTTTGAAAACTTTCGGGCCCTTTTCTTCTCTGGTGGCGCACTGATCCTCCTGAGGACCTCTTCCATCTCAATGGCTGGATCCGTGTCATCCTCGGGTTCTCTCCTCATTCTGTCGGAAAGCCAATCAGGCACTGTCTGCTGTGGATTACAAATGACAAGGGGCTGTTCTTCTGTTGCCTCCATCTCGTGCACTTCCTCTCTTCTTGCACTGGTTTGCTCGGGCTCATCCTCCTCTATAAGCTGGGTATCTCCCGACCCTTGGGTCCCTTGTTCTGTGTTTTCCTCTTCTTCCAAAGCCGTATCCAACATCTGCTGAAAATGGGTGTCGGCCATTGTTTCCTCTTCCTCCTCCTGTTGGCCGCCCCTGGATAAACTGACACTAGCTGATTCCCGGGCGTTGGGCTGATCTACCTCCTCAAGTCCCCGCTCTTCCTCTAATCCTGCCCTCTGATCGACAAATAATGAAACCACTCTTAAACTCGAAGATTGAGTTTGTGAGTGCACGGGTGATGCTTGTTCTATCCTCAACGGTATCGGCTGGGTTGGCACTTCCACTTGTGCCCTCGATGTCTGAGCAATTTGTTTCCCTCTTTTTACCGATAACGGCCTTGGGTCACCCATCAGGCTGTAAGTAAGGGCGATCGACTTGCTCTTAAGTCTGCATACATGTCTGTCGACCCAAGTCCTGGTAAAAGTCATCACCGGGATAGAAAGAGTGTCAAAGTCCATGATCTCTGGCTCGGACCAATCAGGTGGTGGGACAGGAGTATCCCTAACTGACCCATAGTCGGGTTGCATGACGTTGACATCCTCCTCCACCTGGTCGGGAACTAGAATAATCTCACATTCTCTAATCAACTTGAGAGGAAGTCTGGAAAACATCCTTCTTCTTATCTCGGCCTCATCCACTGCATTTGCCCAGAAGTCCTCCAGATGAGCTCTGTGCCGGTATTCAACGTTCTGTATCATCCGGATGTTCCTGTAAGGATCGAAATCCTGCCTGCCTGTGTGATATGACAAATGATAAGATTGCAGCTCGTCCTCTGTCTCTCGGGCTGCCTGCAAAGAGGGACACATCTCAATGGAATTTCCCATGGTGATAGGGAAATCAAGTCCGCCCTTCTTTTTCCTTTTCTGAATCTTATCGTAGGCAATCAATTGCCTAGATACCTCAAGCATTACTATGTGATCAGTGGGGTATCGTGGTAACCGATACGGATACGAAGTGAACCCTTCGACCCTAATATGTAAGACTGGGGTGGATGAGCCAACCCATATTCACTCTCAATCAATAATGCAGTAGCTGCTTTAGATGTTCTGCAACTGCGTTCTGCAGGCGCGTCCTCGCGATATTGCGTGTGAATGCATCATTTGCTGGTTATAGTTGGCAGTGTTAGCTAAATGTAGCTGTGTGCAGGCTTCATGGATTTTGAATTGACGAGGGGCACAGCCGATTGGCTCCTTGTACGAAATCCCTCTGTACTTAGTCATTCTGGCCAACATGTAAATTACATATGAGCTCATGTAGAAAGTCTTCGTCACCTTCAAGCTCCTGAATTGCTCATCAATGTGGTTGCTAATCATCCTAGCCCAATCGACACACTCTTTTCCTTCCAAGATGATCTCGATGAAGTAGAACATCCAAGGCTCGAAAATGTAAGCCTGTGCACTCCCATTCACCCGGCTTAGCATCATTATCAAATCACAGTATTCTTGTTTCATGTCCTCGGCAATTATCTGCTTTGGGAGCTTAGTGCGGGGTGGCCTCGGCTTCTGCATCCAAACTCTGTTGATGACTGCAGTGACTCTTTCGAAAGAGGAAGAGTACATCTTATCTGCCCTTTTGTTTGTCTTGTATAACATCTCCTCAGCAGTTGGAATCCCAAATGCCTCTCCGATGGCATCCGGTGTGAAGTTGGCAAGCAGTTTACCATCAGGAGAGACAATCGTCCTACGTTCTGGCTTGTAGTGATTGGCGCACTCCATAATTAGCTCCGGACACTGAATTGCTGGCGGAAAACTAGCAGCTGCGTAGATTCCACTCTTCATTATATTATGTGCCGTGACGGATGGTTGATGGCCCCCTAACCCGAACATCCTCGATTTGAGTGCATTCAGATTAAATGAACCAAGGTTGGTGTCATTCAATCCTGCCAACTTTGAAACTATTGCTGACTTTGGGAGAAATGGCTTAGCGAGCCTCTTAATCATTGCCTGCCGAGATGAGCCAGCCTTGCCTGCTTTAGTGTTTGCAGCTCTGCCTGCGGCTCTGCTTGTTCCTGCAACATCCTTTGCGCCAGCCATCCGCAAAATAAAATAGAAGAATAAGCTAGGCTGCAGATTAATAAAATAAAACAATTCCCGAGATGGCTGCGAATACGGAGTTAGCTTTGAAAATAAAATTTCTCAGCATAAATTTCTAACTCCAAACCTCGTACTGTATAAAAATCTCTGAGTTTAGAGACAACTTTCAGCAACTGCACTTCTGACTGGTGAAGAAAAAACGCAGCAAGCTAATAACTTTCAGCAATGTAGCTAATTTCTCCAGCACAAATTGTTCGAACCTTGACTTCACTTTGTCAACTTCAGCAGTTAGAGGAATAAAGAGTTGCCAGCAATATGAAATTTCAACTTCCTCAACTTCTCAACGTTTAAACTTCGCAGCAACTCCACTTTCAGCTCTTTGAGAATTAAATTCTCCAGCAACTCCGGAAAATAACTTCAACCTTCAACTTCGAAGTCGCAGCAACACACTTTCAGCTTTTCGAAAGAAAGAGTCTCGGCAAATGAAATTTTCTCCAGCACTTCGTACTTTCAGCAACTCAACACTCCGAAATAAAATAAACTCTCACAGAATTTCTCTCCTCAACCACTTGGAAAATATTTCAAACTCTCCAGAACCTCTTCAGCAACTTCAGCTTCGAAATAATGTGAGGAGAAATGAGAGAAGAGATTGTTTAAATAACTTTTCTCGGAGAATCCTGCTAAGTAGTGCTGGGGCTATTTTTAGCACCTTCATCAATTTTCCACTCTCTTCGTTCGGAATCTTCTAATTCAAGCGCAGTAGTGGGCTAGTCGTCAGCCGGTCATTATGGCAGTCGCCATTAATAATGATTCCTTCTTCTTCAAATTTCGAATTTTCCTCTTAATCTGCCAGTTAACTCTTGGCGATTTAAACAACTCGCGAGAAACAATCACTTGACTTGATTTAAAATTCCATTTTAAAATCTCGCAGTGTTTAAATAAATTCAACTCGAAAAAATTCGTGGGAGTTGTAAATATATTTCCAACTTTTAAAATGTCTGTCATTTAAATCCTTGATTTCATAAAATTTGCCTTAGACATTTTAAATTTTCTTATTAAAATGTTCAACTCCGAGTGATTAAAAATTATTTGCGTGCTCGAAATAATTCGTCCTTTGAGATTTAACTTCCGTCAGGAAAATAATCTAGTCAAAACGAGTTTCCTCTGAGAATATTAAAATTTCCCTTAGGAAATTAATTTTAAAATTTCCCAACCCATGGGTGCCTTTTAAACGGGTTCATTTGATTTTCACTTGACCCATGGAAAATATTCATCGATATCAAATCTTCCCCCCTGAAAAATATTCGTCGACTTTCAACTGCCTTTGGAAAATTTTAAAACTCACCAAATCATCCTTCCATGCCAAGGGCGTATTTTTCCCTAGTGAAGTGTTATATCACTTAGAAAAAAATTTCTAGCACTTTCTCTACCACAGGCGTATACATTTTGATGAAATATTTATTTCATTAAAAAAAAATTCCTTCACTTTACACCTCTGGCGCACTTTCATGTGTCTACTTTTATTTTGTTGCCTTAAGAAATTTTCTCCAGCAACCTTGGGCGCATATGGGGTCTTGAACTTTCATTTTCTTGACTTAGAAATTTCTCCAAGTCCTAGCCACTTTATCTTGCCTTGGGCGCATTTTGACCTCTCTACTTTCATTTCATGCCTTGGAAGAATTTCGGCCATCTCCTCACCTTGAGGGCGCATTTCACCCTTGCAAGTTCTATTTCCTTCTACCTTAGGCGTTTTTCCTCTTAGCACCATCTAGGCTTGGGCGCATTTCAAGGGGTTAACTCTCACTTCAAGGCGCATCTTGATGTGCTTACTTTCATTTCACGACTTAGAAATATTTCATATCCTCACCTTCCTTGAGGGCACATTTTGACCTCTCTACTTTCACTTCATGCCTTAGGAAAATTTCGGCCATCTCCTCTTCATCATGGGCGCAAATGCTAGGCCAAGCTTCCATTTTCCTTTGAGGGCGCATTTCACCCTTGACACTTTCGTTTGTGTGCCTTAGAATATTTTACCTCTCTCTTTCCTTGAGCGCAAATGCTAGGCCATGCTTCTGTTTTGCTAGGTGGGCGCATTTCAACATGTGAGCTTTCATTTTTGCCTTGGGCGCATTTGGAAGGGGCTACTTTTGTTTTTGCCTTAGAAACTTTTTAGTCTTCAATCCTTGAGGTGGGCGCATTTTACTAGGTGAGCTTTTGTTTTTGCCTTAGAAACTTTTCAAGGCTTCAATCCTTGAGGTGGGCGCATTTTCATGGGTCTACTTTCATTTCCACTTAGGTTCCACTTTTTTTCATGACTTAGAAACTTTTTACCTCTCTCTTTCCTTGAGGGCGCATTTTGAGGTATGAGCTTCTGTTTTATGCCTTAGGAGTTTTAAGAGAGTCATCAAGGTGGGCGCATTTTCATGGGTCTACTTTCATTTCTGCCTTAGACAATTTTCAAGCCTCTGCCTGCCCCTGCTCTTGCATTCTATTTTTAGCAAGTTGTGCTATTTTTAGCAAATCCCTTGATTTTCAACCTCTAAGGCTCCGTTTTGCCTGAAAATTTCATCAGATGATATTCTCTGCCTTGTGAACCTGTTTTGTCAGTCCTCTGCCCTGACCTGCTATTTATAGCCACCTGCTATTTATAGTAAGTTTGACTTTCTGACTTTAGTAGCTCCGTTTTGCCTGAAAGTTGCAACGCTTGATCTTGATAGCTTGAGGGTTACTCGGATGCCAACCTCGGGTGCAGACCTGCTATTTATAGCCGTGCCCTGACTTACTAAAAATAGTAAGTTCTCCGACTTTGCTCAAATTTTGCCAGCAGGTACCTTGAAGTGTGCTGACATGGGTGGGGTACTTTGTTTCGGCTATTTTTGGATTTTACCCCCTATAAAAGTGGAAACCCTAATTTGATTTGCATGTATCCCGAACGGTCTCCGTTTGACTTCGTTCCTTCTGCATGTCGTTCTGCTTGCTGGACTGGAGTGTTGGGCGGCTGCCGGAGTGTACCTGCTAAAAATAGAAACTGTCTGAAAAGTGACTCATCCACTGCCGGATGGTTTTGCATGTCATATTGCCCGCGGGATCTCAAAAAACCCAGAAAAACCCAGAAAACTGGTCTGCATGCATGCACTGGCTAAAAATAGTAAGTCCTCAAAACTCGATCTTCTCTGCTTGCAAGTCACACCGTTGCGAAGCTCTCGAAAAACCCATGAAGAAAAACCCGACATGCGTTGAAAAACACTGCATGCGAACCCTAAAAATAGCCTCCGAAGGCTGAACTCTGAAAGTGGTTGTCTCGGTTTGCATGTTACATCACTGCGAAGGTTTTGGAAAACCCAGAAGGATTCTCCAGACATGCATCTGAAAAGCTCATGTGGAAACCCTGAAAATGGCTCTTAAGCCTGAACTGCCAAAAATAGCAAGTCGTCTGATCTGGCTCAAAATTTACGTGTAGGCAGCTTGATGTTACCCGGATGCAGTGGAACTGACAGAATTCCAAAATCTCAATAAAATAGTCCCAAATTGAATACTTACTAAAAATAGTAAGTTGCCGGAATACAGTGAAAATTTAGGGGGACTCTGCTGGAAGTCTTCTGACTGCTGTACTAAGCTTAGATTTCAATTTTATAACTCAGTTTGACCTTAAATAAGCCTGAAGGATGAAAACCCTAATTACACAGACTTAACCAATATTTCAACCTGGGTCAAACGACGGGACATCCCCGGAAGGACCAGAGACCAGAGAGAGAGCGAACCAAAGCCAAAAGACCAGAATGGAGCAAAATTTAGGGGGTCCCCATCTTGATGGGGTGATGTGTGAAAAAGGTCACAACATCTGGCGACTCCACGGGAAAGTGTTGAAAAACACTTTGAAAATTAAACCTTGGCCAATCCCTCTAACCATCATACGGAAAGGATACTTATTCAAAAAGGGAGAAGAATCCGACATTGGATCAAAACACCTTCATCTGAGATCTCCTGACTTATGCGTTTATCTTATCTCTAAACCATCGTGACTCCCGAGATCGATTACGGCAGGTTATACAAGTATCTTAACTTCAAAAGCATCCCGGACATTGCCTCGCTGCCAGTCAGGCGTCTATAGCCCCGACGAGGTTGTCGCTACAATTCTCACGAATATTGCTCCACTGCCAGCCAGGCGTCCATAGCCCCGGTGGAGTTACTCGTATATTCCCAAACCAATATTCAAAGTATGATATTTCTGTCATTTTCTTTCTTTTGATATTTCTTTTTAGCATATTTTCTCCTTTTCTCTTGATTATCCGTCAATTCCATAATTGGTTGGTAAGCAATGAAGCTAACAATGGGTTTGAGAATTGCAGTGGCGCTGAAGCAAGATTTAAAATTTTCACTTGCCGTAATCCCTCCCAAGGAATCAAAATGACTCAAAGCAGCTTGTTTGAACCAATAGGACATGATGATCTCAGGCTCATGTGTTAAGACACAATAACTGATTAAACTCCCGAGTCGAGCTTTTATGAGACCGGATGATGACAAGAGGAAAACAACCTTGGCATTCTATTGTTTGCATAAATTCATAAAAACCCCATGGCAGTAGACCAATTCGCGCAAGACAAGATATCATCACTTCCATCGCAACGGAAAACCCTAAAATCAAGTCCATTCTGAACCCAAACCAAAACCACTTGAGCGGACAACTCAAGGGAAGAAACACCAAAACCAAAAACCCAAAGGGCAACAAACCAAAACCAAAACCCAAAAAGGGAACGGGAACAAAACAACCTAATCTACTATGTACAAAGTAGGATCCAGGAGGGACCCTACGCTTGGAAATAATGCTTGAGGAACTGCCCATTGACTGGCAATGGGATATCCTCTCCTGTTAGCGTTTTCAATCTGAATGCATTATCTCCCAGGATCTCAGAAACCTGATACGGGCCCAACCACAATTTGTCGAACTTGTCATGATCACCTCTTCTTTCGTGGGCCTTATCCCAACATAAAACTAAATCTGAAATCCTGAAGGCCTTAACCTTGGCCTGCTTGTCGAACCATCTTTTCACGACTCCTTGGTGCTTAGCCAGATTTTCCAATGCCTCATCTCTTTTCTCCTCCAAGTGCATCAACTGAGACAACCTGACTTGAATTCGGTCTTCGCCTTCCAGATACTCCTGAATAAACTGGAGAGTAGGGATCCTTAACTGAACTGGGAAGACGGGGTCTTGCCCATACACCAAATGGTAGGGAGATGTTCCCAAAGAATTCTTCGTTCTAGTCCGGTCTGCCCACAAGGCAAACCTCAGTGTGTGTGCCAATCCTTGGGGTTCTTATCCAACAGTTTCTTGATAGCATTCAGCAAATTCTTATTTGTGGACTCTGCAAGTCCATTTCCTTGGGGGTAGTAGTTGGATGAGAACTTCAGTGCAATCCCATACTCAAACGCCCAATTTGAAAACTTCAATGATGAAAAGGCGGGGCCGTTGTCGCACACCAAAGCGTGGGGGCATCCAAACCTTGTAATAATATTCTCTTCGAGGAACTTAATGACTACATCTGTGGTGGAAAGCTTGAGAGCTTGAGCCTCTGTCCATTTGGTGCAGTAGTCGGTGGCTGTCAGTATGTACCTGTGCTGTGCCGAGGACGGTGGGTTAATCATTCCAATAAAGTCCAACCCCCACTTGGCAAATGGTTTGACTTCAATCACTGGTTGCAAGGGCATAGCCGGATTCTTTTCTCTGTACGCAGCTGTCTGACAAATGTGACAAGCCTTTACATGCTCGTAAGCATCCTTAAAAAGTGTGGGCCAATAATACCCAGCCCTTGAAATCTGATGAGCTGTGGCCAAACCACCTCCGTGACCTGTCCCGAATTTCTCGTGGAAATGTTCCATAAGCTGCTTAGCTTCTCTTTTTCCTACACATCTCAAATATATACCTTCGTGATTTCTTCTATAAAGTACTGATCCCTGCAGCATGAATCTCTGGCTCTTCATTCTTAAAGTCCTTCGTTGCACTGGATTCAAATGTGAAGGACACCTTTGGTTCAACAAATAGTAAACAGTGTCATCGTACCATTCCCCTGGGGACACCTCTTCCAGTATATATGTTTGTTGTACCAGCCCAGGTCCTGCCATTGCAATCGTTTGTGCCAATGCTTGTCCTCGGACTAACTTCATCGGCTGTATCTCTATGTCATATTCTTGCAAGCTGGCGACCCACTTGCCTCTTCTTTCTCCTAATTCATTTTGCATTAGTAATGTCTTTACTGTGGCATCTGGAACTATTGCATGTACTTTGCTCCTCAGGATGTAGTGCCTGAACTTCTTAGCTGCTTTTACTAGAGCATAAGCTTGCTTTTCTACACTGGCGTACCTTAATTCTGCTTCCTTCAATGGAGTACTCATGAAAGCAATTGGGTGTTCATCCTTTTCTTCTGCTCTCTGGGTCAAGACCGCTGCGCAAGTGTGTTCTGAAGCAAAGGAGTACAAGTAGAATGGTTTTGAGTAATCCGGACTAACTAGCACCGGAGCATCTACTATTGCTTGTTTGATTTCTTCGAACGCCTTCTTTGTGAGAGGGGTCCATTCTATCTTTGCATCCTTTTTCAGCATTTCATTTAGTGGTCTGACAATCTCGGCGAATCCAGTTATGAATTTTCTCACAAAATTAATCTTGCCAAAGAACGACCTCAACTCTTTCTGACTCCCTGGCATGCCGATCTTTGAAATTGCCTCAATGCGGTCTGGGTCAATTGATATGCCCTGTTCTGAGAGGACATGTCCTAACAATTTTCCTTCGGTGACTCCGAATACGCACTTCTTTGAATTGAGAGAAATACCAAATCTTCTGCATCTCTGGAAGATCTTTCTCAAGTCTTCAACATGATCCTCCCTCTTTTTGGAGAACACTGTCAAGTCATCCATGTATATAATAATGCATTTTCCAACTAAGTCTCTGAAAGCGATGTCCATAGCTCGTTGAAATGTGGCCCCGGCGTTGATTAGGCCAAAAGGCATTCTTCTGTAAGCGAATGTTCCCCACCTTAGTGGTGAAAGCTGTTTTTAGTCTATCTGCTTCTTCAACCATTACCTGGTTGTAACCTGAATAACCGTCCAAAAAGGACATCATCTGGGAACCATTTACAATCTGCAAAACCTCATCCAACGAGGGCAAGGGATAGTTATCCTTCTCGGATGCTCTGTTTAGGTTGCGGAAGTCAACACATACCCTTATCTCTCCGTTCTTCTTCCTGACGGGCACTAGATTGGCGACCCACGTTGAGTGCCTTATTGGGAAGATTATTCTGGCCGAAAGGAGCTTTCTTACCTCCTGATATATCAACGGTTCCAATAGCGGGTTCACCGGCCTTTGTCTTTGCCTGAATGGTTTATTTCCCAGCTTCAACGGGATCGTGTGCGTGATCAAGGTAGTGTCATATGTCTTTAAGTCTTCGTAGCCCCAGGCTACCACGTCAGAGAACTCTCTCAATGCTTGCACTATTCCTTCTCTTTCTTTTGGGGTGCATACTTTCCCCACAAATACATTCTTTACTTGCTCACTAGTTCCCAAGTTGATTGTCTCACATTCATCCCCTTGGGTGCTTTGATTCCTACTTAGTTTATCAGGGTCAAAGAGTCTTTCTAACTCCACCATGCCCCTAGGAATGACATTTGTCTTCAAATTTAAGATCCCTTCGGTGTCAAATTCCGCTTCTTCGGTTTCTTCTTCGTCTATAATCTGTGCTTCAAACACCCCTGAGTTAGTCAAGAATTCCAAAATCTGCTTATCATCATCAAACACCTGGAAATTCTTTATATTATCTGGAACTGAAGGTGTGGAGATCAATTCAACTGTGAACTTCTTTAGACCTTCCAACTCTAATGGCTCTAGTGAACTGGCCGCCTGCGCGAGAGAATTAGCCACTGGATTTTTAGCTCTGTATACTTGCTTGATATTGAATGCATCGAAGCTTTCGATCAAGTCCCAGACTCTGTTCCGGTACCGTCCCAATCTCTTGTCGTGGCAAGCATACTGTTTTCTTACTTGGCGGACCACTATGTTGGAATCTCCAATGGCATGTACAATTTTGGCATCTTTCTCTATAGCGAGGATCAACCCATGAATCAAAGATTCATACTCAGTAACGTTATTGGTGCAAGGGAACTGGAGCCTACAAGCACCTAGATATGCCTCTCCCTTGGGGCTGATGAGTTCAAACCCTGCTCCATTCCCTTTGTTAGACTTTGATCCATCAAATCTCAGAGTCCAAACTTGATCTTCTATATGAACGCTATGGGTATTGGGACCATTTTTCTCCATTGCGGGCTCAATCTTCTCACTTTCTACCCATTCCTTTGTCAGGGAGCTTTTCTTCTCATTTATTTCTTCTAGTTCTTCCACCAAAGAGACTTGTGGAACTCTCTTTGAAACTTCTTCAATGGCCGTTCTGCACATGGCGCATGTGAATTCTGGGTGGAATGCCTCATGGATCCTACACCAATTGGGCATTAACATACTGCTGATGGAAACATTCTTCCCTGATTCCATCTTTTGCTTGACATTCTTTAGCACAAAGTTTCTAAAATTTTCAAACATCCCCTCACCATCGCTTGAGTCATCTTCAATCAATATTTCAGTAGAGGGAGACGTACCTTCCAAGTGTTTTTCTTGATTTACACTTTGCAACATGAGGACTTCCTGTTTTACGGGCTTGTACGAACCCAAATCAGTCTTTGCAAACAATACCTCATTGTTATCACCATATTCAGTAATCATCAACCGGAGCCGTGGTGTGCTTTCCACTCTTATTTGGTTAGGGATTCCCCTCCAAGGCAGCCACATGTGAGAAAAATCGGTGGCGATATATCCGTTCAACTTTCGGCACCAGTCTCTGCTAAGCAGCATGCCGTACCCGTCTGGTATATCTACAACAGAAATATCAATACGGCCTTGGATTCTAGGATCCGCGGCTAGCTGCATGTGAATGTCGTTTAGTTCCCCAACAACAGGAACTTCAGTTTTATCCAATTGAGTTACTTTCTTGTTGGTGTGGAGCGGGATTAGGCCCAATCTTTCGCATACCTTCAAAGGCATGACGTTGCTTGAAGCTCCAGAATCGATCAAACAATTGTGTAACATTTTTCCGAATATTCTGACTGAAACCAAGAATGGGGCCGGTTCATCCTTTCCTTGATAAAACACTACTGGTTTTCTTCTTTCATCTGCCACTTCATTTTTCCTTTCATCTTTATGGTCCGACTGGACTTGCTTGCCTTGAGTCATATTTCTCGCGTTCTGTTTTTGCTTCACGGCATCATTAGCTTGAGAGCTTTTCTCAACCTCGGCCTTTCCAGGAGTGCCTGTAGAATTTAATACCATACCCTCAAAGTTCTGATATTGTTGTGGTTCCTCCCAAGAATCGTAGGAGGTTTGTGGCACACTTTGCACCACATTTGTGTTCTGTGCAGGACGGGGCTGCGTGACACCCTGGGGGTGTCTTGGCATGTTAGGTGCCTCTTGCGAAGTGCTTCTTGTGGTGGGGATTTCAGTCAATGTCCCTAAGAGAGTCTCTCTTACTTCTTGGACCTTCATCAACTCATAGAGTGGTAAACTGCCCTTTATCTTCTTAAATTCTTCCAGTACAAAGGAGCTCAGCTTTCTTATATCTTCTCTAGGAGGATTCTCCTTTTGTCCTCGGATTAACTGGTAAACTGGCTGTTGAGGCATCTGCGGTCCATTTGATCTTGTTTGTGTGGGCCCCTGCTGTCTATATTCCGGGGAGTCCTTGGGTGCCATTGGCACGTTGCTCGCATTAGGATGCGGCGGTGTGGTAAAGTTGTTTGGTGGCGTTGACGACGTTAATGGTTCCCTTTGAGGATAACCTCTTTGATACACTTTAGGGGGCCCACCATCAGTAGTCTGGAGAGCTTGCACTTCTCTGATTCCCTCCACCAAGACACTGTTGTTAAGAGGCGGGAAACTATAGCCGTCTCTCCTTAGGGGCTCATCTGGTGATGCGTACGTGACATGAGCCTCTGAAGGCGTTTGAGCCTCTGGCGTCCCCACAGGACCATTTGCCGAAGCTGGTGGAAACCTCTGATTAACCGACGGAGGTGTATAACTTTGGAATTCAGGTGGAAACTTGAAGTCTTCCAAGATCAGGGCTTGATCATACCGGGGTGTTGGAACTATTTCATACCCCGTGATTGGAGGATTCTCCACTGGTTCTGTATTTTTTACTTCTCCTCTGAAGATGTCAGCAGCGACTTGGAACTCGTGGCATTGCAACTCAGAGTGCTGATTAGTGTTGTGCAATCTACACCATCCTGACAAGGCGGCCTCCGCCAGGTATACTCTATCTGCCGGACGGTTCTCAGGAGGCGGTGGGTTATCCAGCGGTGTAGGAACACCTCCATTGTTGGGTCCCGTATTCCAGGATCTCTTCTGGAATCCTTGATTGTTATTTCTATACCCATGATTGTTCTCCTGATTGTATCCTTGATGAGCATCATGGTGATGATTCGGAGGATTATTTTGATATCCTCGATTAGCACCTTGGTGTGCTTGATTGTTCCTTTGCATGGCTTGAATCTGATTATTTTGATTTCTGAGGTATGTCACCTCAGTTGACAGCTTCTTTACTTGTTCCACCAGACCTTTTATTTCATCTCTTTCCTCTTGAGTCTGTGTCGATGGTATGGTGTTTTGCAGATAGACCGGCTGTGCGACTGACGCTTGAGATGAAGGCACTCCAGGGTGGAGAACCAACTGATTTGATGGCGCGGTTGCCTGGTAAGATGGTTGTGGAACTGGATTCAATGCTGGAATTTGCTGATTCCAGGTTTGTATCTGACCGCTCGTAGAACTTAAGCCAGTGTATAGTGAGGGGCCAGTTGTATTTTGTCCCATGTTCTGGCTCACTTCAACTGCTTTAGCATAAGCTAAGTTCATATCGGCGGGAGCGGGGTGAGCTTCTCTCACAAACATTGCCGTTAAGGGGTCCAATGCGGCGTAGTAGCTTTCTCTAGCATCCGTGATAGTGTAAGGAGTTCGTAATCTTGTGAGAGCCTTCTGGAATCTATTGTTAAACACATGAATGGGCTCTTTTTCCTGCCTCCTTACTTCTACAAACTGTCTGAACAATTCTGCGGGAGTGATGGGAATACCAAACTTTCCGATGAAGGCCGTCTTCATCTGTTCCCATGTTCTGATTGAACCGACTGGCAAATGTATGAACCAATAATGGGCCTCTTCCCCCAAAGAATAGGGGAACAATCTGCAAGCTACATCTGCGTATGCAATCTGCCTATTGCGTAGGTGGTCTTCAAACATTTTGATGTGATCCTCAGCAGTGCGGTTTACGTCGTGGACGTGGAACTTGGAGCAAAAACTCTCTGGATTCTTTGGCATGTCATGATAGTCGGCAAACTCCAGCGGGGATGGGTTGGTAACCAACCGGGTAGCACCATTTGCAACTGGCTGAGCCATTGCTTGCCTTCGCCGATATACAGCTGTTGGAGTCGTTCGTTGCTGCCGCTGAATTGCTATTGGAATGGTATCTCGTGTGGGTCCTTGCTGGGCAAACCTTGAAATGCTAGGCGGAGTTCTGAATAAGCTCGAGACCTCTTCACCGCTTACTATTTCTTCACTTGATTGAGCTTCTTCGTTTGATAAAATTTCTTCACTTGAGGGAACTTCCCCGTCCGATCGGGTACCTTTCTTTTTCCTTGTTCTAGTAGGTAGCTCTAGCTCTACAAGTTCCTTGGTTGAACTGGGTGCAGACCTCAAAATCCTCTTCAACTTATCCGGCGAGAAAGAACTGATGCGATCCAGGATGAAGCTGCTTCTTTCACTGGCGAGGCACGGGAGCAAGTGGCTGTCTTTGATTCAATAAAGCTCTCTCAATAGCAACTTGGATCTCGATAGCTTTTTCTTCTTCTTCTCGCAACACCAAGCTCGTTCGCATGTACTCAGCTGCACTTCTCTTTGTTCTCCACGCGAGGTTGTTCAATCCTGAAAGAATATCTTCTTGGTCGTCGTTGAATCCCAAATTTGGCTGTAGCCGCGGAGATATCCCTCTATGAGGTAGCACCATCTTGGTACATTACACTTTTATAATTTCTTTGCCTCACTATAAAAGTAGCCCTCCTTCTAGCGCCAATTCTGTTGACGTGCCTTTTGTGACAGCGCCAGCACAGAATAAAGTTGCCCAACGGTCACTCTATTCTCTCTTGATCAAAGTGTCCCACATGCTAAGATTGCTTGAAAGTTCATGTGTTCGACTCTAAGGTTCCTTTTATCGCGAATAGACTCAGTTGGTTGATGTGTTTTGCTAGTTATTTCAAGGGGACTTACGTAGTTGTTCAACTCCGTGAAGCAATTAGGACATGAATGATTTGGCGATATTGTTCTGGTATCTAAACTGACTCGGAAAATGCAGAATTAAAAGGGGATAGGGATAGGGATTCTACAGATCTACTTCTAAAAGGGGTGGAGGACGAAGATCGACTTAAACAATCTTCAAACCAAACTTCGCTTTGTCTTCTTTCGAACAACTCCGACAAAGTTGGTGCAATCTTCAAAGGATGAGAAAATGTTCAAACTATGACGCAACACGTTCATACCATCAACACGACGCATACAAACATATGAACCATAATCGAAGTTAAGTGCTGATACTCCAGTTGACCACGCAAGGCGAACATACCATCAGCAAGCCCGCTAGTGGTATGGATGAAGAAGATATGCTTGAATCACCACGCCACACTCCACAATTAACAACTACTTGCATGAAATAAAATCTATTTTACTCTATCTACCTTGAATTGGAAAGACGAACAAGCCTTGCTAACTACTCACAATAGAAGATAGAACCACCAAACAATGATAAATCTTTATATTATGAGAGTGTTCACAACAACTTCTTACAAAGTCCTCAATGGGAAAACTTTCTTTCCTCCTCAATCTAAGCTAACTTCTAAGCTAAATGCTATATGCCTTCTATTCTTTAGCTCAACTCTATCTCTGATTCAATTCTAGTTCTAATTGATTACAAATGAGGGGGGATAGCACATGTAAGTCCAATTCGATTGGGGCGGGGTTCGGATCAAATTACAATGAAGATGAGATCGAGCCACCTATGCCTACGATTAGAACTTACGCCTAAAGCATCCTGCAGAGAGGAGTGGGCAATGAATGTCTGAGAATATTCTCCTCCCCCTGGGAATCATAATGAGCAATTAATGCCCACTATCACCATCAAGAAGATCCTCATCCATGAGAGCGTTCCCACCGGCCTTCTCCCGGATAGCAAACTCGATCAATCGGGCCAATACTGCTTCAACCTCCTGTGCAGAGATCGGTGGAATATGGTTGAGCTGGAACTCCAAGATTGCTACCGTCTGTCCGTATCTGGTGTAAGATTTCCTCCATGTCACTAAGGCGTCCTGGGTATGCTGAATTATACTAGAGAACGTGGAGACATTCTCAAAGTCATCCAGGACAAGTGACCTCGCAGCTGAGAAGAATGGAGGCAGTCTACTCTTCAAGCCATCAGCAGTTATCTCCTCTGGGACCAACTTTCTAGCAAATATGGCTTCTAATGTATTGAGGACTCCCCCCAAGATGTTGCCCATTGCCTTCTTCATTTTAGCTGAATCTGCCCTTGCTGCGTCGTGAAATCCACGGCCTGTGACCACCGAGGAGTACCAACTGGTGAAATCGTACCTATCACCTCTCTGAATTACACCTCCATCCACTAAGGTTTCTAGAGGTACATGCATCAAAGCCCCCAAACGAAGTACAGTCTTCGTTTGATAGATGCGAGTATCACCCCAGGCCTGATCTACTATATCCATCTGTGCCAAAATATTTGAGGCCTGTCGATAAACATCGGCAAGGTCCTCCATGAATTTCTCTGTCTCAGCATGAACACGGCTAACCCACTTGTCCGCCTCCGTTTCCATTTTCTTCAAATCCTCTAAGGCAACAACTGACTCATTCGGAAGCTCCGATGGACGTTCCACTGCCGGGTCTGCTGGTTCACCTGGACGTGCTAGATTCTGCACATATCCTATCAAGGTTTTGTGCTCCTTCTTCAATTTCTTATACTTCCCCTCCGTGCGGAGCAACTGATCCTTCAATGCCTGATAGGAGTTATCGAACTCCTCGATAACTTGGGCTCCCGTAGGACGACCCAACTCTACTGTGGTGATCCCGTAATTTTCAGGCCTCTCCTCGGTTCGATCACAATCTTCCCTCGGAATAGCCACTTGAAGCGTGCGAGAGCCTGACTCGTCAGTCGAGATCTTTGAAAACTTTTGGGCCCTTTTCTTCTCTGGTGGCGCACTGATCCTCCTGAGGAACTCTTCCATCTCAATGGCCGGATCCGTGTCATCCTCGGGTTCTCTCCTCATTCTGTCGGAAAGCCAATCAGGCACTGTCTGCTGTGGATTACAAATGACAAGGGGCTGTTCTTTTGTTGCCTCCATCTCGTGCACTTCCTCTCTTCTTGCACTGGTCTGCTCAGGCTCATCCTCCTCTATAAGCTGGGTATCTCCCGACCCTTGGGTCTCTTGTTCTGTGTTTTCCTCTTCTTCCAAAGCTGTGTCCAACATCCGCTGAAAATGGGTGTCGGCCATTGTTTCCTCTTCCTCCTCCTGTTGGCCGCCCCTGGATAAACTGACACTAGCTGATTCCCGGGCGTTGGGCTGATCTACCTCCTCAAGTCCCCGCTCTTCCTCTAATCCTGCCCTCTGATCGGCAAATAATGAAACTACTCTTAAACTCGAAGATTGAGTTTGTGAGTGCACGGGTGATGCTTGTTCTATCCTCAACGGTATCGGTGGGGTTGGCACTTCCACTTGTGCCCTCGATGTCTGAGCAATTTGTTTCCCTCTTTTTACCGATAACGGCCTTGGGTCACCCATCAAGCTATAAGTAAGGGCGATCGACTTGCTCTTAAGTCTGCATACATGTCTGTCAACCCAAGTCCTGGTAAAAGTCATCACCGGGATAGAAAGAGTGTCCAAGTCCATGATCTCTGGCTCGGACCAATCAGGTGGTGGGACAGGAGTATCCCTAACTGACCCATAGTCGGGTTGCATGGCGTTGACATCCTCCTCCACCTGGTCGGGAACTGGAATAATCTCACATTCTCTAATCAACTTGAGAGGAAGTCTGGAAAACATCCTTCTTCTTATCTCAGCCTCATCCACTGCATTTGCCCAGAAGTCCTCCAGATGAGCTCTGTGCCAGTATTCAACGTTCTGTACCATCCGGATGTTCCCGTAAGGATCGAAATCCTGCCTGCGTGTGTGATATGACAAATGATAAGATTGCAGCTCATCCTCTGCCTCTCGGGCCGCTTGCAAAGAGGGACACACCTCAATGGAATTTCCCATGGTGATAGGGAAATCAAGCCCACCCTTCTTTTTCGTTTTCTGAATCTTATCGTAGGCAATCAATTGCCTAGATATCTCAAGCATTACTATGTGATCAGTGGGGTATCGTGGTAACCGATACGGATACGAAGTGAACCCCTGCAGCCTAATATATGTGAATTTCGGGAATTGGATGAGCCAATACCCATATTCCTCAATCAGTGTCTGTGCTTCTTTAGATATTCTCTGCTGCGTTCTCTGCTGAAGCATCCTCGCGATGTGCATTGTGAATGCATCATTTGCCCGTTTATAGTTGGCAATGTTAGCCAAATGTAGCTGTGTGCGGGCTTCATGAATTTTGAATTGACCAGGGGCACAGCCGATTGGCTCTTTGTACGAAATCCCTCTGTACTTAGTCATTCTGGCCAACATGTAAATCACATATGAGCTCATGTAGAAAGTCTTCGTCACCTTCCAGCTCCTGAATTGCTCATCGATGTGGTTGCTAATCATCCTAGCCCAATCGACACACTCCTTTCCCTCCAAGATGATCTCGATGAAGTAGAACATCCAAGGCTCAAAAATGTAAGCCTGTGCACTCCCATTTACCCGGCTCAACATCATTATCAAATCACAGTATTCTTGTTTCACGTCCTCGGCAATTATCTGCTTGGGGAGCTTAGTGCGGGGTGGCCTCGGCTTCTGCATCCAAACTCTGTTGATGACTGCAATGACTCTTTCGAAAGAGGAAGAGTACATCTTGTCTGCCCTTTTGTTTGTTCTGTATAACATCTCCTCAGCAGTTGGAATCCCAAATGCCTCTCCGATGGCATCCGGTGTGAAGTTGGCGAGCAGTTTACCATCCGGAGAGACAATCGTCCTACGTTCTGGCTTGTAGTGATTGGCGCACTCCATAATTAGCTCCGGACACTGAATTGCTAGCGGAAAACTAGCAGCTGCGCAAATTCCACTCTTCATTATATTATGTGCCGTGACTGATGGTTGATGGCCCCCTAGCCCGAACATCCTCGATTTGAGTGCATTTAGATTAAATGAACCAAGGTTGGTGTCATTTAATCCTGCCAACTTTGAAATTATTGCTGACTTTGGGAGAAATGGCTTAGCGAGCCTCTTAATCATTGCCTGCCGAGATGAGCCAGCCTTGTCTGCTTCAGTGTTTGCAGCTCTGCCTGCGGCTCTGCTTGTTCCTGTAACATCCTTTGTGCCAGCCATCTGCAAAATAAAATAGAAGAATAAGCTAGACTGCGATTTTTAATAAAATAAAACAATCCCCGAGATGGCTGCGAATACGGAGTTAGCTTTGAAAATAAAATTTCTCAGCATAAATTTCTAACTCCAAACCTCGTACTGTATAAAAATCTCTGATTTTAGAGACAACTTTCAGCAACTGCACTTCTGACTGGTGAAGAAAAAACGCAGCAAGCTAATAACTTTCAGTAATGTAGCTAATTTCTCCAGCACAAATAGTTCGAACCTTGACTTCACTTTGTCAACTTCAGCAGTTAGATGAATAAAGAGTTGCCAGCAATATGAAATTTCGACTTCCTCAACTTCTCAACGTTTAAACTTCGCAGCAACTCCACTTTCAGCTCTTTGAGAATTAAATTCTCCAGCCACTCCGGAAAATAACTTCAACCTTCA
>CM021102.1:572901251-572977152 GCA_007115665.2 Sequoiadendron giganteum | reverse complement strand
AAGGAAGCTAAATCAAGACCTCATAGACCAGTTACCTAGTTTTGGACCTAAAGCTAGGCGTTCTGCACAGCTCAAAAGGGAAGTTGACAAATTGGACAACAAATGCAAATTTATAGGTGATGTTTGGACTCCGATTAGAGGCTATGAGTTATTCAATTTCCATTACCATAGGAGAAATCACTTTGAGCCAGTATGCAATCCATGGAGGCTCAATTTAGGGAAATTAGTGTGCCCTAATGTATTTATTAACGTCGAACTGGTAAAATTGTTGGTCGGACACTATGATTCGAAAAAGAAAGCTATATGTGATTTTTTAGGGAATCCATTGATACATGTATCTGAGAATGCAATTGCTGAGGTTTTCAGAATGGAGGGAATATGCAGTGACAAAGTAGTGAGTGAAGAGCTCGATGGTGAGTTCAGAAGGATGGACACCATTTATAAAGGGTGGAGGTTACCTTTGCATAGAATTAGGTGTCATGGCAAACCTACTCCAATGGAAGACAGTGAGGGGCCACCCTTTCATGTAGACCTCTTCGAACCTTACCTAAAATATACTTACTACTCAGTGGGACAGGTATTAGGGATGGAGGTACCTGAGCATATGGAGGTTGTGCCCATGGTGATTTCTACAGACATTCAGTATCACAATTCCAGATCATTTGACTATGTTGCACATTTTTTTAAGGAGCTGGATGCAGGTTTGATGGCGATAAAGAGTGGTGCTTCTATTCTCCATCTCAAAAATTACTCACTGCTAATGCACTTAGTGTTGTATTTCGGACAAGAGTTAGGTTTATGGCCCCAAGAGCTAAGGATTTCATAATCCAACAAGGAAGGTAGGCCTGCCTGTTCAATTATGGACTGCTGTTTGGGACAACAGGTTTGCCAATTCAAATTTCTTGCATTTTGAAGAATTCTTTGTGAAACCCTTGTATAGATTTTTTAGCCATCCTTGTGATTATTCTTTATTTGAACAAGTAAAAAGGTTTCTTAGGCCTAGAGATTACAATGGACCAACTAACCACAACTGGGGGGATTGGTATTGCTTAGAGAATGCCACAATGATTAGGGTTTATGGCTTTGAGGATACACCTTTCATTCTGCCCAGAACTGTCCCAGATAGAATTGAATACCTTGAAATTGTTAGGCAAATGGATTACTCCAGTGTTATGAACTTAAGTTCATATGGGAAACAGGATTTTATGCCCAGTACATTGTGTTTTAGTGATTTCACTGTATTAGCCAAGGAAGGTTATGATCTGATTCTGGATAAATTATTGCACTACAACATGAGCAGAGCACCAGTGAGAAAGAACTTTGATCCAGAAGGGTATATCCACTCTGCCAAACAAAAAGTAAATCTCGAAGGGTACCATCATGTGCCCTTTAAATCTGATGACATAATCAGAAACCTGGAGGCAAAGGAAGCTGAAATTGTGATTGAAAAACATAATCAGGAGTTCATGGATGTTGAGTTGTTATCCTCCATTAAGGGGATTTCAGAAATAGACAGGCCACAAAGCTCATCTGGGAAAGTTTCAAGAATGAAGACTCAGGAGTATGCCTATGTTGCCAGAGAAACAGATGTTGAGGAAACCATGGATGTAGATACAAGACATGAAGACTATAGGTCTTTCATATTAGATGATGAATTTATAAAGACCTCAGAGTTTAAGACATTTTTATATAAGCAAAAAGGGAAAGAGATAAGGGGATAGGTTGACAATGTCACTCCAAGGAATGAGGATCAATTGTTGAAAAGCTTAAAGGATGAAGTAGACAAAGAGATGATTGACATGACCCCTGAAAAGGGGAGGGAGCTGCTTGAAAAGGTAGGTGTTATGATTTTTCCAGGTTTGGATATGAATTCTGCATTAGTTTTTGATAGTTTCTTAAAAGATAACAATGCTACCCACAAGCTCAGTATAGAGAAGGTGACGAAGGTATACATAGGATCAAGATACAATCCTGATGATGAAACATTGATGATTTGGGCCTTGTATCCTCCTCACAAGAAATCAATTGTTATTGATACTGAAAAGGCATTCGGACATGTCATGACCCTAAAGGCTGGGGAGGTTGATCCTATAGCGACTGCTAATATTGGGATAAATATAGCCAAGTTGAATAAATCCCAAATCCAAGCATTGATAAGGGAAAGGGAGATGTACAAAACCGATAATGAGAGGATGTTGAGAGAGAATGAACACTTGAAAGACTTGGTAGGTGGTGTAACAGAACCAGCAAGGATGCTCACTCAAGGTGAGAAATCACAGAAAAAATACTATTGGGAAGGGTCAACTACATACTCTCAAGGGAGAATGGATGCATTTGCTGCAATAATAAAAAAAAGCTAGGTTGTTTTAACCACTTGGTTAAATAAACTCTGGGGAAAAAATTCACAGTACGTAGATGCAATAAAGGAACACAGGAGAGTGGATAGCAGAATTCAGGAAAGAATTGAGGAATTGGAGGAGGACACTACTAGTAATGAAGAGATTGAAAATGCCAATTGTATTATGGATAGGCACAGGGATTTCTATGTGGAATTACAAGGGGATATGCAAGGATTGACAGAGGCTGCCGAAGATAGATTCACCAAGTTATGTGATGATGAAGGGAAAATGAAGGAAGCGACTACATGGAAAAGTGAGTGTGAAACAATACTCCAAGGGATGTTGGAGACAGCCACTATGAAAGATGTGATATTGGATGCAGCATGTGAGCAAAATGAGCAAATGATAATGATGGAGATTGTGATCCGTGATGCGTTGGGAGATGCCGACACTCATGAGCACCAGGATTATACGGAGCATATGTCTGCAATCCATTTGTGGCTCAAGAGAAATTAGTTAATAGTGGATTTGTTAAACCTTTTATGCTTTAAACCTTTTTGAAAAGGCACGTCCTTTTGCAAACTCATGTATAAGTATTCGTTGTTGGATAAATTTAAGGGGTAGAAGATAGAATTAGAATAGGATAGACTGTTGTAAGCATTAAATTTTCAGAAATGATGACATTCAAGGAGACTATGTTGCATGTATGAACTTTGAAGGAGATAATGAAAGACTGTTGATTTAGTGGCTTCATTCTGGTATCAATTGTTTGTTGGATTCTTGTGATTATTTGATTGTCTCCAATCTGATGTTTCTTGGTTGTTTAAATTGAAGTATCAAGTATATATTCTATTTATTAGTACACATTTGTTGTTTTTGTGTGATTTGGTTTATTGGATTCTTAAAAGAAGAATTAAAATTCCTTTCAATAAATTACAGTAATCTGGGAATGCCATTTGGATCATTAAGAAGAATCAGATAATTAGATTTGATATTCTACCTCAAGTAGGGTTTATCAATTACACTCTTGCATGTTTATACCAGTTGTAAACTCATAGTTATATGCCAAACAATTAGAGGACCTGCTAGATAGAAACCATTCATTAAAGGCTTTCATTTGACTCCATTTTACCCAATAAGGCACTGGTCTCCCTTATTTACATTACATTAGTTTTATTCATTTCATTTAACATCTCTTAATTGAACATATTAATTCATACCTTGATATTGCATATACAATTTATACCAAAGTAGGATCATATCTTTCCACTGTTAAATTGCCATTTGTGGATAGTTAGATCAAGTAGGAAACATAAATTGAAAATATTAATTTAGTATAAGAGTCAACCAATCATAAGGAAAACATAATATGAAGATGAATTTTCTCAAATCTTGTGGTTGTAGATGCCCTTTTGAAATCTATGCAAAATGTGGGAGGATAGACAAAGCTCATGAACTATTTGACACAATGCCTCGAATAATTGTAATCTCATGGAATACACTCTAATTAGAAAAGTCTCATCACTGCCCTCATAACAATCTATCAATTTGTTTTAGTGTCTATTGTGTTATACCCAATTTGGGACATGGGGTATAACAAAATAGACACTAAAATAAATTGAGAGATTACAATTCTTTGAGACATTTTGTCAAATAGTTCACAAGATTTTTCTATCCTTCCACATTTTGTATAAATTTTAAAAGGGCATCTACAACCACAACATTTGAAAAAAATCATCTTCATATTATGCTTTGATGGATGTCTATACCTTGTTCCAAATCTCCCATATTAAGGAAACCAATAAGGATTTTGGTGAAGGTTGTGGAATTTTTCTTTGCATCTACCAATTGCATTTGTTTGAAAGTTTCTAAAACCTTTTCAAAAAATCCATTATGTGTATATTCTAAAATCATTATAGTCCTTATAGTCCTTCTAGTCCACATCACTTTGTTTTTTGAAGAAACTATTACCATATATTTCTTATTTATGTTCTAAATTGGATACATGTTTATAAGTTTGATATTACAATTAATAATATTAATTTTGGCAAGACATTAAAAGATTTTGTTGATTTTAAAAATATATGTATCCCAATGTAAAAATGCCAACAATGGAAGCAATGATTGTAACACATAATTTTTGATGTAGTATCCAATTCAAAGGATGATGTTACAATTTAGGGTTATGATTGGGTATTTAATTAGGGTTAGGATTTAGTGTTCGGGTTAGTGTTAGGTTTAGAGTTAGGGTTAGGGTTAGGAAAATAATGTTAGGATTAGGGTTAGATTAGGGTTTATGTTTTATGGTTAGGGTTAGATTTAGAGTTTTGGTTATGGTTGGGATTAGATATGAAATTAGGGTTAGGGTTTAGTATTACAATTAGGGATTATAGTATTAGGGTTATATCTAGAATGAAGTTTTAGGGTTATTGTAATTATGATTAAGGGTTGTTTTATATTTGGCTTAGAGTTGGGGTTAGGATTAGGGCCAGGGATAGGGCTAGGGTTAAGTTTAGGGATAGGTTTAGGGTTATTAGAGTGAATGCAACTAATTAATAAAATAAATAATATTTAGGGTTAGGTAATTAGGGTTAGGGTTGGGGTTAGAGTTTTGGTTGTGGTTAGGGTTATAAAGATAGGATAAAGGTGAGGGTTAGGGTCAAGGTTAAGGTTTCGAGAGAAAGGGTTAGGTTATGATTTGGATTACCCTAAACTCTAACCATAACCATTAACCTAATCCCAAACCTAACCCTAAAGAAAACACATAACCTAACCCTAATTGTAGTGTTTGAGGCTAGGCTCAAACACTATATAACCTAACCTTATATAACCTAACACATAACCTAGCACTAGAAAAAATTCTTCTCCCAAACAATCTCCTCTACTTCTATTCATGCCTACTAGCATTGCAACATTCAACATTGGTGCTTCAACCATTCATTCAAAGCTAAGAATTTGAAAGCAGTGTTCATTGTAATATAATTAATCATTTAACAATATAATAATAATTATTAATCTAATACAATATTATTATTATTAATAATATACCAATAATATTAATAATCTAATATAATTACTATTAATCTATATATAGATTATATATAATCTTAATATATCAAATATATCATTATAATTCATATAATGTAATATAATATTGTTATATAATATATTAATATTATAACATTACTATTAATCAAAGTGCTTTAATATTTATGTCGAGTTTTAGTACATTATATGACAGGTTACTAAAGCGGCTCCGAGATGCACGTGCTCAAAATCGACGGTGATGTTATAATCTTGATGAAAAGTTGCTTGACGGTTATGTTCAGTGCTGGTGACTTCTCAAACACAAGAAGATGTGATTTTGGCCCTATTAGGAGAAGATTTAAAAGTTGATTCTAGAGCTGAGAAAAATTATCATATTAAATTATGAAGCCCCTTTCTTTGGAAAGGAGATTCCATGTGTGTTCAAAAATTCTTGTTGCAAACATTTCCATTACTCATGTTGCTAAGAACCTTGCAAATCCTCATATTTGAAGATTGAAAAAATCCAAAGGTATATTTTATGGCCTCCCTTTAACCAAGGAAAATGGTTTCACAAAGTATCCTAGGAGTTTTATTATTTCCCTCATGACTATAATAGGCTTGGCTTACTTTATATTCACTACTCTAAATGGCGCCATAATAGGCTTTGCTTGCTTTATATTCACTACTCTAAATGGCGCCATAATTTTTTAAAATTTAATTAACATACTCTAAAACCTAACTAAAGCAGGTTGCAGCTCGTCAAATTGGACAAGTGAAAGGTCAATACCAGCACTGAGGAAGACTTTGGAGGAGTGAAAACAAGGTCAATACCAACGCCGATGAAGAGTTTGGAGCTAAAACAAGGTCAATACCAAGGCCGAGGACCAAGTTGAGGGCACTCAAGGAAAATCGACAACCAAGGGACAATGAGTACTGTAAGTTTGGCACCCCCATTCTCTTTAACCTACAATTTTCATGCCTAGTTTCCAAAGATCTTCTTGCACATTGGCCCCCCCATTCTCGTAAAATGGTATAAGATAAGACAGAAAAAATAAAATAGCTTTTTCTTTCACATTTTTATAGTGATTACTAGAGGCACATAGACCAATTCTTCATAATAGATGAATTTGATCATACTTTTCCAATGATGCAATAGTTCAACTTTGGGGTGTATCATTTAGGCAACAGTTCAACTTTGGGGTTCATCATTTAGGCAATGACGGATCCCTACTCTTTCCATATGCTCTTTCCTTTATATTTCTTAAAATGTATAGTTTATGTCTTATATTGTATTGAAATAGTTATTCCCACAACTTGTGTGGGACACCGTACATTTTTAATTATCAATAAAAGACATTTGTGAAAATTTTGTACAATCTTTCTCTTGTATACATTTGCATAATGAACTGCAATTCATTTGATAATACTTTTGTGTATGAATGAAACTTAGTAGAATTGAATGTGTACCTTTATCTTTATTTTTGCAAAAACTATCCCAACTTTACTTGATTGAGTTAGAAGCTAAATTAGGTAAAAAAATTGGTGACATCTTCTATATGTTTGCCTGCTAAAAATCCTCACTAGTTGCCTAAACTTATCCATTGGGCATGGTGTCGACTCTTGGAACTTGACAAGACTTGAGAAATAGTCTTGCATAATGTTGTAACTCATCCAAAATAGTGCATAACACCTACCAACCTTATTCAACCTACCAAATGACTCAAAAAAAACTAACTGTGCAAACAAAACTTATTCACTTAAAACAAAAACTATCCTAACCTAGACTAACTGAGGAAAGGAATACCTAAATAAAACCATTAACTGGTTCATGAAAGTAGCTACCCTTTCTTTGCAACTTGTAATGATCCATATGTTTGTGAGCATCAAAGAGGAAATGAAGAAATGATAGATGTTTAACCAACTATTGCAATGCCTCATAAATGGAGAAAACAAATCCACAAATCCACTTACCATTCATGTTATCTTAAAATGGATAGGATAGTAGGATAGAGTCCTCATGCTTGGGTGCAATAATGACTTGTGATGCATTGCTAGTTTCCATCCTAGTTAGATGCCTGATAGGACATCCCCTTGAAAGCTTTAGATTGGTTTTTCCTTTTTCCTCTTTTGGTGTGATCATATCCTTCATCTTACTCTTATGGTGCTCTTGTGGTACAAGAAATTGATTTGTAACTTCATGGTTTTCATCTTCTTTCAAAGAACCCAATAAGGTTGATATAATATTATCATGACTGCATTCTTCAAACCTTTCTACCTTTTTTATGGTTGTCCTGTTTCATGGCTAAGTTTAGACAAGAGAGAAGACAATTTGAATGAGTAGAAATAACATCATTACCTTCAACTTACATGATAAATTTCCATTTTGATTCCTTATCCATGGTCAATGGACCATCCTCTTCCATTAAGATAGCTAATAACTCATCAAAGCTATTAGCTCTTGGAAGGCTCTTAGGAACAGCTAGTCCAAGCTCAAAATCCTCATTAGTACACTCCAAATCAGGATTTTCTTCTTCAATGAGCGAAGGTAAATGTTCAAACAATTTAGTAGCCTCTTCCAACAAACTTTCATTTGTTATACCAACCTTAAGCTCTTTTGTACAGCAGAAAGGAAGTTCCTCCAAATAGCTAAGATCTTGCAAATCAACTTCATGATAAGTTTCTTGACTTGAGAGAATAGACTTCTCATCAAGACAATATTCTTCCTCTTGATCCATGTGTTATTTTTCCTCTTTAACCAGCAACTCATCGAATTGTTTGATATCTTCTTGTTGCTTTGAATCTTCATCCTGTACAACAAAACAAGACAACTCATCAAATGGGAAGATCAACTCTTCCTTCTAACCCATCCAGTTTCCTTGTACCTTGATTTCCAACTAATCACCCTCGACTTCTACTTGAAAAAGTTTAGATTTTTCATTATTCACACCATTCATAGGCTTATAAACAATAGATATCTCTTTTGCCTCCTCATAACTGACCTCACAAGTTCTTTCCACTTGAGGAAGATCCTTAATCAGTTTTGAGTCTTGAATTGAAAACAAAAACTCTTGTTTCACTACTAGCTCGACCTCCTCTTATTTGAAATGATCAAGCAACTCCTCAAAAGCTTTAGGGAGTGTTGATAGAGGATTGGCTAGTATAGGAGACTTTGGTAACTCTTGAGGAAGAGAAGAAGTGATTTTCTTGAAGCTTGGGATTGTTAACACATGCTCTTCCAACTTAACAATTTCATCATAGTTGTCCATGTTAGATTCAACTGGTAAGGGGATTTGAAAGGGTTTCTCTTGGTTACGAATCAACTATTGGTTTGAAGAAAAACTTTTAAAACTTGGAATTTTAATTGGCTTAGATTCTACAACACTTTCCTCTTCTTGGTTGCATGCATTTGGACTACTAAAACCAACTGATATGTAATTAGAGTCACCATGGTGTTGTTTATATTACCTCCAAAGGCTAATAATACTGAGTAAAACACCAAATCTCTCAGTATTTTGATGAGAAGTTCATCATACTAGTCCACCAAGCATGCCAATAACTATTATCACTCAATATTGTACCCCTCCTAAGTTGTAGAACTTAACATATTGGTGAAACATGGGAATTTTTTAGGTTGTGGGTTACCTAGAGCAGAAAAGAACCTCCAGAGTAAGTTGGCTCTTATGGTAGTCACCTAAAACTACTTGTTAGGAAAAGGGTAAGGAGGAAACATGAAATAAAACTCACTGCAATATACATAACTCAATTTTGACATGTTTTGCATAAGTATTTCATAGATAGGCTTTGAATTTTATGGAAAAAGTCAAGTGGAACAACAAATGACCTTCCAAAGGCTCGAATGTTTGACTTCACAATTGAATCCTACATAGAACTGGTATAACACAAACTATGACCTGCACAAACATGCAGTTTTGTATAAAGGCTATGAGAAACTAGACTAGAACCAAGGATAAACATTATCATCACAAGGAAATATCAATAATTTCATGTTATCACACAATATCCAATATTGAGAAGGAAAAATAGCTTGCTTTTATTGATTGAAAGGTAAAAATACAGCTACTTTATGCTTGCTTTTATTGATTGAAAGAAGAAAGAACTAACTCCAAACTATCATTTGAAGTTACTTTATGCTTGCAAAGACGCTACACAAAGATGTTAAGTAGATTTGATTTGTGATGGACACATTTGGACGGTAGTGACAATAACTTGCAATCTATCAAGACTTGATTACCTTATAACCTGCCAATTTCTAGCGATGAAATGATAAATTAATCATAATGTCACCTTCGGATCACATCACCATGAAAGAACTTCATCCAACATCCTTATGAGTGCAGGCACCACAAAATAGGTATTTGTCAGATTTGTCTTCCTCAAGCGAGGGAAATTCAGGAAAAGAAGAGGATAGCGAGCCATGTAGTAGTTTATAAAGAGGGAGATCAACTAGAGGTCAAAAGATTAGAAGAAAATTTCGTAAATGCATGGAAATTTTTCTTGCTGAAGGGGGGTCATGTTCTTATGATGATGAGAGCATAGGCGACATCGAGGTGCCCTTGAGGTACAAACATCTACGGAAACAATGGGTACCCAAGGAACTTCCTCCAATAAACACTGATCTTTGTGTCAACGAGAGGATATATCTCATAGCACCATCGTCATTACATGGTTTGGGCCTATTTTGCATGGATGGCATAAAAGTATGTTACGACAAAGTTACTGAGTTGATGGAGTATGTTGGACCCTGTTACAGCTACAAAGATTGGATACAGCTAGTTCGATATACACGAAGTATGCGTAGGTATGCACTATTAGCAAATTATATACAACTAAAAGATAAGGATCAAAATAAAGGAGTGGATAGGTACATTGACGGGAGGCCAAAAGCATCAGGGAATATTGTAGGGTTTATAAATAGTACACGACTTGGGTCAACAAATAAGCAACCCAATTGTATATTCGAGGCGTGAGAGGGAAACCGTGTATTCGTATGTGCAATAAAATCAATAACTGCAGGGGAAGAGTTGCTAATCGATTACAATTTGAATCGCTTAGATACAAACACAATTACTATGGGGGTGGTATGTACTATATATATAACATTTTATCCAACCTCCAATTAATGACTCCAATATACCATTTTATTATTATGTTTTTTTCCGTAAGTCTATTGGTTTCATTTCGGTAATGTTTTTTATATTTAATTTTTGTCACAGCGGGACATTGATCATACGAGGAAGGCTCCGGCCCAGAGCACAGATCGCGATCCATCTTCAAGTGCTTCTATCCAACAGGTTTACGTCATTGTAATTATACAAATTAGATACGAGCAAAATATTTTATTATTATGTTTTTTTCATGAGTTTATTGGGTTAATTTTGATAATGTTTTTAATATTCTTGTTGCAGTTGGCTAATCGGGGAAAGGCATCAGCAGTACAGGAGAGCATCCATATGGAGGTGTAGTCACTATTATGCGATGATGACATTGCATTTTCCACAAACCTTGTGGATATGATGAGGAAGGCCCAAAAAAAATGCAATCAAGAAATCCTTCAGTTGTATTCGTAGTGCCTCAAACAGATGAGATAAGAGAAAGGGTTAAATATTGTCTAAGAGAGCACAGAACTTGGAAGTAAGCTGTCATTAGATCTTTAATTATAACATAAGTTCATTCATGGTTTTATATTTTGTACTCTTTTATGTCATGAACTAAAATATGTGTTGTTTTTACAGGGTTATTTGCATCCTCATGATCATGCTACTGGTCGTGATCAAGGTACTGCAAGTGTTTCCCGGGAAGTAGGGGATGGTACAAGTGTCAATCCTAATCTTCCTGTGCATACAACACATCATCCGACCCCATCATCTGTGCCTATATTGTCGTATGAAATGTCAGCAACACATACCATGCAGGCATTCGGTAGTCCACCCTCTAGCAGCGAACATATGCCACTACATGTGTCAGTACCTATGGATGCAGAGGCCACTACTACTGGTGATGTTTTAGCAGGATTTCTTGGATCTTCCTGTATTACTAGTACGGGAACATCGCCGGTCACATTTGTGGTGACTGAGGATTTCCTTCCCATAAAGATAGAGAAGGTCTCAAGTACTTTAAAATGTTTTAATTATTATTATTATTATTTTAAGTAAGTGCTAACAGTGGGGACAGTGCCCTATTATATTGATTTACAAAATGGCAATATTTGCCTACATTATAATTGCAGGAAATGATGTTTTTTATAAACATCTAAGTGATATTTCATTGGAGCTCTTCGGGCCCACCATATGTACACAGTGGAATTCCCAAAATCAAGATTTAAAAGATGAGCTCATTAACCATTTAGTTCTGTTGTTCGGTGATAAAACATTCAACCGAACCAAGGTCCTTAAGAAAGCTGGTACCTATCTAAAGTATGTGAGGGACCAATATAGGTCACATTTAGAGAAGAACAAAAAGTACGAGCGTCCCCCCATGATTCCGGAAAGGGAGTGGAAGGACTTGGTGTTGGATGGAAAGGAGAAGGCTGAAAAGAAGAAAGGAAAGATACTACCGAGCCAAGGAAGGTATATGATACTATCAACAATTTAATTATATACTGATTAATCTTTCTTTTTACATAATCTAATGTATTTCAAATTTTTCATAGGCTGCCCGACACATTGAAGGCAACAAAGGAAAGACTAGAAAAACACGGGCAGCACAAACTTGGCTCTGGTGGTTATATGAAAGTAGCCGCACGATTTGTAAGTATCAATAAATGAAATATTGCATCCAAATAATAAATTGCAAACAATTTTGGTTTTATCACATCATAGAAGCAAAATTCGTGATCGCATGCAAAAATGTAGGGCTTTGATTTCAATAGAGTGCCCACAGAAGAGGACCTAAAGATTTCCTTTGACCAAGGCTATGGAGCCTTGACTAAATAGATAATAGTCTCGACTGGGCAAACACAATCTTCCACTGCATCCAACACGCAGGTAAATAAACTCAGTAAAGTTTATTTCAAATTGAATACTTGTGCAATCTTTTCAATATTAATTTCCACCATAATAATGTGCCTATTTGTTTTACATAGATAAGCAATGATAATCCTACACATGACATTGGAATGCAGCCTGGTGAGGGTGGATCGCAACCTATTGATGAAGGCCATGGTGTGCATCCGGGTACTAGATGTATTCATGTGCTATACAAAACGCAGTATGGATTAATACAATTAAACATCTTTAATTGCATTTGGTGTATTAATGAATGTAACCTTTTGTGTTTCAACTTTAGAGCATGTAGAGCGTGATCAACATGTTGAGCATGATCAGGATAGATAAGATCAGGAACATGATGTGGCTCCATCAGGTAAGCAGGACCACTCTAATGTTCTTTTAAACATTTTTAATTGCAATTGGTGTATTAATTAATGTAATCTTTCGTGTTTCAACTCTAGATCAGGATTTAGAGGGTGTTCAACATGTTGAGCATGAGGCTATAAGACAATATCAGGAACATGATGTAGCCCAATCAGGTAAAGAGCACCACTCTGATGTTCTTTTAATTAATGAAATACGTGTAACAATAATAATAAAACATATCAATTTAACATTTCTTTGCTATTGCACCAGACACCCCCTTGCAGCCACATCCACACGGTTGTGAGTACACGACTAGGCGTACATTAAGATCATGAGCAGAGCTCAGAACAACTCAAGGGGGGACAGATGATTTTGAAAATGATACTCCACTTCAGCTTTTTTTAGCTGCAAAAAAGAAACAAAAAAAAAAGTGATTGTAATCATATTATGATAGCCATATTTTTGATAATATGTAAAAACTAAAAAAATGAAATATGTTAATGAATGAATCTAAATATGTTAATGAAAAAATGTTATATGTTAATGAATGAATGTTATATGTTATTAATGGATGAATGAACAAATGTTATATGTTATTAATGGATGAATGAATGAATGTGAATATGTTAATGAATGAATGTTATGATGTTATTAATGCAGGATGAATGAATGAATGAATGTTATATGTTATTAATGGATGAATGAATGATTAATGTTATATGATCAGGTATGGGGAATTGAGAGTGATGTGAGGGGAGGCGAGGGGGTGGCGGGGGGGCGGAGGCGGGGGAAGGGCCAAATGAGCTTCCACCTTCACGTGGTTGGCCCTATTAAGTAGAGATTATTAAACTACTCTCAAAACAAAGAGAAGCTCAAAAAGGTAAGTAATGCACTTTTCAATATAAGAAATGCATCGTTTGAAGCATCAAACCAATCTGCAAAGATGAAAGAAAGTGCTAACTTTTCACTATGAACATTGTGTTGTGTGTGGATTTGGTTTCAAAGCTTTTGTTGATGGAGATGGCTTGTATGATAGCCAAGAAAATAGTTATCATTATTGCTGCTACAAATAGGCCTCATATCATCAATCCTACATTGTTAAGGCCTGGCCGACTTGACTACATTTATATATCACCCAGAGTCACCCCCATAAGTATTTCGATCCATTTGTATCATCATCAACAAGAGATCATGTATCGCTAGGAAATTCTATAGTTTCCTCGATGTGGTGAGTCTCCTCAATGATTATTCTTTCGATCTCAACTATGTCGCCAAGACTCCTGCCGATGTAATCTTATCGACATCACAGAGCTGGTCGGGTAGACATTCACAACTTACTCCGATGATATATGTCTTGTCGATATGATTCCCTTGTGCTTCGTCGATGAGACAAGAAGTGTATCTCGCCGATGCAACGTCATCGCTAAGACAAAAAATCTAGTCCTCTCGATATATCTTCTCAGGAAATTTTGACTGCTGTAATAGTCTTGATCTTTCAACGAATAGGTTTTTTAAAAAAAAGTGCACTTTCTCGTCGAATTTACGATGAACCGCAAAAACGTCTGACGAATTTGCAATGTATCCGACGAAGTTTCACTGTAACGACTTGCCTATTTCGTCGCCCGTTCGACGAACTTTTGTCGCTATTTCAATCTTAAACTATGTCGCCAAGAATCCTGTCGATGTAATCTTATCGGCGTCATGTAGCTGCTCGGGTAGACATTCAGAACTTACTCCAATGATATATGGCTTGCCGATATGCTTCCCTCGGTGAGACAATATGTGTATCTCGCCGATGAAAAGTTATCGCTGAGACAAAAAACCAGTCCTCCCGATATATCTTCTCAAGCAATTTTGATCGCTGTAATAGTCTTGATCTTTCAATGAATAGGTTTTTAAAAAAAAAGTGCACTTTCTCGTCGAATTTACGACGAACCGCAAAAACATCCGATGAAGTTTCACCATAATGACTTGCCTATTTCGTCGCTCGTTCGATGAAATTCTGTCGCTATTTCAATCTAAACTATGTCGCTAAGACTCCTGCCAAAGTAATCTTATCGGCGTCATATAGCTGCTCGGGTAGACCTTCAAAACTTACTCCGATGATATATGTCTTGCCGATATGCTTCCCTCAATGAGACAATATGTGTATCTTGCCGATGAAAATTTATCGCTGAGAAAAAAAACCAGTCCTCCCGATATATCTTCTCAGGCAATTTTGATCGCTATAGTAGTCTTCATCTTTCACCGATATGCCTACATTTCAACGAATAGGTTTTTTTTTTAAAAGTGCAACCTCTCGTCGATTTTACGATGAACCTCAAAAATCCTCCGACGAATTTGCAATGTATTCGACGAAGTTTCACCATAATGACTTGCCTATTTCGTCACTCATTCGATGAACTTCTATCGCTATTTCAATCTAAATTATGTCTCCAAGACTCCTGCTAATGTAATCTTATTGGTGTCATATAGCTGCTCGGGTAGACCTTCAGAACTTACTCCGATAATAGATGTCTTGTCGATATGCTTCCCTCGTCCTTCGTCAATGAGACAAGATGTGTATCTCGACGATGAAAATTTATCGCTGAGACAAAAATCCAGTCCTCCCGAAATATCTTCTCAGACAATTTTGATCGCTATAACAATATTGATCTCTCAACAATATTGCCAATACATCGAATTTGTGTCGTAATGGTGACAGACTTACATTGTTAATCTGACGGTTCTGGCAAAGGTATGCCTCCCGTCATCCATGCACTATTCGTCGCGCGATCGATGAAGTTGGCGTCACGGTTCTGATAAGCATGCATCATGAGGTCAACGTTTTGTAGCCCATCGAGATGTAGATGAAATTTGAGCGACGACGCTAGCTTCTGTGATTCGTCGAACGACCGACAATGTATCGTCGAGATTCTAATGAAAGGTCGTTGGAAATTGGGGTCAAATCCTATAGTGAGCTAAGAAAAGGAGGGTGAAGAAAATTTGATGTTGTGTAAGTTATAAGAGAGGCAGCATAAAGGGAAAATATTTGCAAGAGGTTGCACTCCATATACTAAGGAATTAATTCCCACACAAGACCATTCCATACCAAGTAAAAACATTGGAAAAAATGAAACCTGGAGAGAGTCATGTCATATGGTGTGGGGATGGAATTTAAAAGGAAGTTAATTGTTCCTAAACAATGATATGTCACACCATTGAGAAGGAGAGGAGACCTATGCGAAAAGAAGAAATAGGTGCATGAATAATAAGGTGAAGGGGTAGTGAGTGAGAAGTTTCAAATTTAATGAAAATGCATCACAGATAAGTAGACAACAGAGTTGTGCAGAGGCAAATTGGAGAAGACGATGCCATATAAGGAGTGAGTCGTAATTTGAATACTATAGGGAAACATAGTAGAGATGAATAAACGAAGAGGCGGGGAAAATATATAATGTCTCTAAGAAAGATCATTAAGAGCCAAAAGGATGGATGGTTGCTTTATCAAAATAGAGAAGCTATTGAGGGTTGGTAATTATAATTTTTGCTTTGTGTAATTTTTTTTTGAAAAAGAATATTCAATGAAGTTGAGTGTATTGGTTACTGCTTATTGAAAATTTCATAATGTTTTGAAATTGATAAGAAAAGAGGTTTTCCTATGAGTAATTGAGAAGTGTGTTTGTGTAATCTTTTGAGAGAGGGGTTTTTCCCTCTTCATCATTTTGGTATCAAAGTGTATGTGTGTATATGTGTGCCATTATTTTGGTATCAAAGTTTATGTGTGTAGATGTGTGCCATCATTTTGGTATCAGAGCCTAAAATATCTGAGAGAGTCTAAAAGATCTGGAAGGAGAAGTGGGTTATATTATTTTGTATAAGTATGTGTGTTAAATTTTTGATAGGTTCACAAGAAGAACTTGGGTACCAAAATACTGGGCAAGAGGAAAAGGAGAGAAGCCTTAGGTCATGTATCAAGAAGACAAGAAGAGAAAAATATAAAAAGATGCAGCAATATAAAGCAATATGCTATAAAAGAAAGCCTCAAGAAGGAAAAATAAAAAATGAATGTGAAGAAGAAAAATTAAGAATGGGATAAAGAAATGACAAAGTTGAGAAGAGATTTAGAGAAGTGTAAGCAGTGGCTTGAGGAAAGAAGCCAAGAATATGGTTGGTGTTGGCAATTGAAAAAGAAGTTGAAGTGGCATGTGAAGATGATTTTTAAGAAAGGAAGAGGGAAGAATAGGGCTGCCTTGAAAAGAGAAGATGAAAGAGGTTTGGATAGGAAAGAGTTGCCAAGGGAGAAACATGCACCAAAAGAGGTGAAAAAAGTTCTCATTGAGGAGAACATGAGGAAACACAAGAAAGAATGGAGAGGAGAAGCAATACAAAAAGTAGCACTCAAAAGGAAAAGTAAAGAAATGAAGAGAATGTCCATAAAGGAGGCATTCATGGAGAGATTTTGGTCTCTTTTTTTATTGGTTAATGTTACATTTGAATATGTGTATGCAAGTATGAGAAACTTCATAGGAGGGGTCAAGGAGGAGACCTCAAAATTAAGGCAAGAAGGGGCAAGTAAAGCACCTGTAGATGGAGATGAAGGTGAAAGAAAGGGGAAACAAGTTGTAGAAGTTTATGAAGAAGGTATACAAAAACATTTTGTAGTAGTCCATCAAGAAAAGGTGCATTGCAAAGTATTTAAACATGAAAATAAGAATGGTGTTAAGATTTTACTGAATGACTGTAAAGATGTAGAGGATGCTTTAGAATTTCATGATACATTAGGAAGTGTTGTAGAAGAAGGAAAGGAAACCCATGAAGGTGAAGAGTTGGCAAGCCAAGAAGTCAAGGATGAGGGAAAATCCAAACAGTAGAGTATTGCACAAGTATATGGCGGTACAAATATGAATGTAGATATGCAAGTTAATAGGGAGAAGAGAAATTTGGAGTTCTCAAATCTTGTCAAGGATCATGGATACAAGGTGCCAAGTTGGAAAAAGAAACCAGTTGTTGAGGGGAAGCATACAAAGTGTAAGCAAGAGGGTACATTTAATGAATTTAATGAAAAAAAAACTGGTACAAAAGATGGAAGTCATGAAAGAGTTCAAGAAACCAAGTGTTGTGTTATGGAGACCAATCAGACTTGGATAAAATTTTCATATTAATTTTCATTAAATAATTTTCTTTGCTTATTAAATATTTATGTTGCACTTGTATCCAAAATGGTGCAAGAGCACCTACACCTTGTGAAGTCTAAGTTGATAGCTAGGTGTGTCTTGTGTTCATTTATGCTTAATAAGGTCTAAAGGACCAGTCATAATGTAATTTGAAAAGGTTTTGAATCATTTAGTTGAATTTGTCAGTTTGATTCATAATGCCAAGGCCATGTGAAATCATGAGTTTTAAGGGATATGGGGAGTAGGGTCTTATTCCATGTTAAATAAGGTCTCAATGAGCATTTTAAATGTATTGGAGGGCTTAATAGGTCAGTTAGGTGGTATTTGCAAAATCAAGTTGATCAAGTTGTAATGGGGTAGTGATTAAGAGCAAAATTGGCAAAAATTGTCATCTTAGACTCTAACAAAAGGTGGTTATGGTAGTTGGTCGGTTCAAGGGGTGGTTTGGATGTTATTACATGATATATTGTTGTAAGATCTCGAATTGAGGCTGTTGGAGAAGTTTGGAATGAGTTTCTAATAAGAAGTTTGCTGTTTTTTTGTGTTTTCCATTAAGAAATTGCTGATCCCGTGCATTGTACGACCTGTACATATTGTTTTACACTACAAGCCTATTATGGTTGGATAGATAATTAAATAACCTTTCTTTTGGCGTTGGAATGGTGTGATTTCATTGAGAATTGAGTGAGATATCCCCGTTTTACTACCGGGTGGTCTCAAATCCCATGTTTTTCCTGTTTTCCTGAACTTTGCAAGCATTGTACGGATCTGTACCATCACCATATGATCTGAGACTTATATCATCTTGTAGGGGAATGAAATAGCTTTCATCTGAATCCAATTAGAGGTTCTAATATTGATTTTTGAGAGAGATCTCTTCATTTTTCTGGGACTGCCTGTTTCTAACTAATTTGAGGGTTTGATTGGTGTAAAAAATGATGTTCTAGTCATTCCACTTGCTGTCCAGCCCTGTAACTCGGTGGAATGACTTATTTCATGGAATTTTAGATGTACCAATGGTTTGGGAGGCATAAAATACAAGTTGTATGGTTTTAGGGGGATGCCTTAGGGTGTTTTCATGAGTTTTCCAAGTGAAATTGAGGAACTAAAGTAAGGTTTTGGAAAAATATGATTGGAACTCTATATGTGATAGTGTTTTGAGTTTTTGCAGGTCATTTTATGAAGGTATAATGTATTGGAATGTTATGATATGTCTTGGAACCCATATTTTCAATAAACCCTCATGAATTGTGCCTAAAACAAGGTTTTTCAAGTTTGGCATGTATTTGTCCGTACCAATGGAATATTTTTGTGATTTTGGAGGTTTGAAGGCATATGAATTGCTGCACCAAGGTTTCATGGTCCTATGATAGGTTTAAAGGCATGTTGCTTTGAAAAATAGGCCTAATCAGCATAATTGAGCCTCCTGGGTCTGCATCACAAAAGGATGGTTAAAAACAGATGTTAAATGTTGGAAGTGATTAGTTACAATATTTTTAATATAAAGTCTATGGACAGCTAGAAATATTAAATGTAGCTTCCCAAAGAAAATGTTTTATTGGGTGCATGAGGCACAACCAATGACCACACTTCATTGATAATTAATGGGGCATGTGTGGGAGCATATTAGAACACTCGGTGATGATTTTTGAGGTGATCAGGTCATGAAAAACGTTAGCATAAAATCATAGAGTAGTGGTTGGAAAAACGTAGGAGAAGCTACGGGTACTTGTAGCCATGGTTGTGTAAAACTAGCAAGTAAAAAACATGGGAAAAAAGTTGTTGCATGTTGTTGCATGTCTTTGCATGTCATTGTAAAGGTTATTTACTGGGAGATTAATATATTTTGGACCCTCTTGTTGGTGGATGTAGCCCGGATTTGGGTGAACCACGTTAAATCTGTGTGCTCTTCTTTTGTTGTCCAGAATTTTTGTGTGTTTTATTTCTCTGTTTTATTGATCAAATCTACATTTAACTAATTGAAATCTACTTTCTAACCCTAACAAGTGGTATCAGAGCAAGTTGTGTTTAGTTATCCTTTGCAGGAAGGTCTCACTGTTGAGTGAGAGTCTCACGGTTGAGTGGGAGTTATAGCAAACGAGGGTAAGTTGAAGGTAGAAAAATTCAATGGGTAGAAATTTCAGTTATGAAAGATGCAGATGGAGGACTATCTTTATCAAAAGTATTTGTGGCGGTCATTGGAAGGGAAATGCAAGAAACCCTCAACTATATCTGATGAAGATTGGGATATTCTGGATAGAAAGGCACTTGGCAGTATTCGTTTATGCCTCGCACAATCGGTGGCATTTAATATTTCAAAAGAAAAGACAACTAAAGATTTGATGAAGACCCTAGCAAAGTTATATGAAAATCCTTCTGCTTCAAATAAGGTATTTCTTATGAAACACTTATTTAATATGAAAATGGTAGAAGGTGGGTCAATTGTTGATCATTTAAATGAGTTTAACATAGTTACCAGTCAATTAACTTTTGTTAATGTAAACTTTGATGAAGAAGTTAGGGCTCTTTTGATTTTGTATTCTTTTCCTGAAAGCTGGAATAGCTTGGTAATGGCAGTTAGTAATTATATATTTGGTTCAAACATGTTGAAATTTGTGATGTTGTTGGTGTTATTTTGAGCGAGGAAATTCATAGGAAAAGCTCAAGTGGTACATCCACATCAACCAGTGTTTTAAAATGCAAAAAGCGGGGGCATAAAAAAGGAGAGGAAAGAATTTTGGAGGTCATGATAAGTCATGAGGAAAATCAAAGGACAAGAGGTCCCAATCCAGAGAAAAGGATTGTTGGTACTGCGGTAAGTCGGATCATTTAAAGAAAGATTGTTGGTCTCAAAAAAATAAAGGAGACAAAAAGGAAGGCAATAAAGAGGAAAATGTGGTAAGTAATAAATCTGATGAGGATTCTTTGTTGGAAAAGGAAGAATCAATATCAATTTTCAGAATGGGAATCATTGGCTACTACAAGAGGTAAGGCACGTTCCAAGGTTTAGCAGAAATTTAATTTCAGCAGGGCAACTAGATGATAAAGGTTGTGTTGTTACATTTAGTGATAAAAATTGGAAGGTTACAAAAGGTTCCTTAGTGGTAGAAAAAGGTGTGAAAGTAGGCACCTTATATCTTTGTATAATTCATACTATTCCTTCTACTTTAGTTGTTGTAGATAAAAGTCAATATTCAGGAATAGTTGTTGCAATTAAGCAAGTAGAAAATCAGACAGTTGTTGTGGGTTCTAAATCAATATTATGGCATAATAGACTTGGGCATATGAGTGCAAAAGGTATGAAATTAATTCATTCAAATAATGTTTTACTAGGTCTAAAATGTGTTAATATGGACTTCTATGAAAGTTGTGTGTATGGCAAACAAAAGAGAGTTAGTTTTCTCAAGGATGGGAAGCAAAAGAAAGATAAGAAATTGGATCTTGTGCATATGGATGTATAGGGACCTGCTCAAGTATCTTCTCTCTATGACTCGATATTATGTCACTTTTATTGATGATGCAACAAGTTTTACGGTCAGAAGGAAAATATATAACAAGTTAAATGCAAATTTGAACAATAAAATAGAGTAATACAACACACATAGAAGACAACATAGAGAATTTAACGTGGTTCACCCAATTTGGGCTACATCCACAAAACCGTAGCCATCCAATGATTTTATTATCTAGTGCAAAACCTATTACAATATTGTGAATAATGCCATGCTACAACTCTCCATCCCAGCCGCTTATACATGAAGAGTGTAGAGTACTAAAAAATGTACAGTATAGCATGATCAGTTGCCACATACCAACAACAAGAAAGGTAAAAATTTGAAATGTCTCAAATCTGATAATGATGGTGAGTATTACAGCAAATATTTTGAAGATTATTGTTCCTCTAATGGTATTCGTAGGAAAAAATGGTTCCAAGGACTCCACAAGAAAATAGAGTGGTTAAGCGCATAAATAGAACAATAATGGAGCGTGCATGGACTATGAGATTGCATGTGGGGTTGCTTTAAACATGTGGTAAGAGGCTGTAAACACTAATATTTATTTAATTAATAGAGGTCCCTCTAATCCTTTGGATTGTGGTATTCCAAAGGAAGCATGGACAAGTAAGAAGGTGAGTTATTCTTTTCTCAAAACCTTTGGTTGTGAAGCATTTGCACATGTAGATTTAGAAAATAGAACCAAGATTGATGCAAAATCAAATAAATGTATATTTTTGGATATGACATTGATGAATTTGGTTATAGGCGTTGGGATTTTTAAAATATGAAAATTATGAGAAGCAAGGATGTCATATTCAATGAGAAAATGTTGTACAAAGATCAGTTGCAGTAGCATGAGAAGAAAGAAAATGATTATGTAGTGTTGGATGATATTCTGAATAGTGATATTCCAATGGTTCATCATGCTTCACAACAACAAAAACAATAAATACCACTAGATCCAGTGAATGTTAGATGATCTTCTAGGATAAGTAGACCTCCAGAAAGATTTTCTCCCTCTTTGTATTATATTTTATTAATTGATGCTAGTGAATCGGAATGTTATGATGAAGCTATGCAGGTGGATTCCAAGGTTCATTGGGAGCATTGAATGGAAGAATAAATGGTCTCCTTGCTAAAAAATCAGACTTGGGACTTATGCAAGTTGCCTGCAGGTAAAAAGGCTTTACCAAACAAATGGGTTTATAGGCTGAAAGAGGAAGATGGAGGTGAGAAAATATTTAAAGTTAGGTTAGTTGTAAAGGGATTTGCATAGAAAAAGGGTATTGATTTTGATGAAATATTTTCTCCGGTTGTTAAAATGACTTCCATTTGTATTGTTTTAAGTATTGTGGATGCTAAAGATTTGCATTTAGAACAGCTTGATGTTAAAACAACCTTTCTCCATTTTCATTTGGAAAAAGGAAATATATATGGAATAGCCACAAGGATTTGAGGTCAAAGGTAAGGAGAAACTAGTGTGCAGTTTGAAGAAAAGTTTATATGGCTTGAAGCAAGCACCTCGGCAATGGTATATTAAATTTGATAGTTTTATGGCTAGACAAGGCTACAACTAGTGTAATTTAGACCATTGTGTTTACTTTAAGAAGTTAGATGATGATAGCTACATTATTTTATGTTTATATGTTGATGATATGCTTGTAGCAAGGTCTAACATGGATCACAAAAAGGAGTTAAAATAGCAGTTAGAAAATTCATTTGCTATGAAGGATGTGGGGGCAGGAAAAAAAATCCTTGGTATGAAGATTACAAGAGATAAAAAAATATATATATATTTTCATCTCAGGCTGATTATGTTGAAAAGGTGTTGCAAAGATTTCATATGGAGAATACAAAATCTTTCAGCACACCTTTGCCTAGTCATGTCAAATTGACTAAAGATATGTGTCCTAAGACACAAGAGGAGGAAGAAAAAATATCCAAGGTACCATATTCTTCAGTTGTAGGAAGTTTAATGTACACCATGGTATGCATGAGACTGGATGTTGCACATGTCGTAGGAGTTGTTAGTAGGTATATGAGTCATACTGGAGTTGAGCATTGGAGTGCGGTAAAATGGATTCTCAGGTACTTGAGAGGTACATCCAATAAATGTTTATGTTTTGGGGGCTCTAATACTGATTTCAAAAGCTATGTTGACTCATATTTGGCAGGGAATATAGATACCAAGTGGAGTACCACAGGTTATGTATTTACAGTTGCTGGGACAACAATGAGTTAAATTTCTCAGTTGCAAAAGGTGGTTGCTTTATCCACCACTAAGCTAGAGTATGTAGATGCAACAAAGGCGGAAAAAGAGATGATATGGCTGAAAATTTTCATGGAAGAGTTGGGAAAACAACTAGTTCAAAGTTACTTGTTTACGGACAGTCAAAATGTTATACATCTTGCAAAGAATTTTTCCTTGCACTCTAAAACCAAACACATACAGCTGAGATATCATTTCATTTTATTGGTATTGGAGGATGGACAGATCAAGCTGGAAAAGATACATTTAGATGAAAATCCAACGGATATGTTTATGAAGGCAGTGACAACGGAGAAGTTGAGCTCCTCTTCAACTTTGGTTGGCCTTCAAGGTTGAATTCAAGAAAAATAACACAACAGGGTCCAAGGTGCTAATTTCTAGTGGGAGTTGCAAGGGTAGCGATTTTATGATCAATCTCCAAGTGGGAGATGGTATGGAGTGGATTTTGATTAGTCTCCAAGTGGGAGATCGTTGTGTTATAGAGACCAATTAGACTCAGATAAATATTCATATTAATTTTCATTAAATAATTTGTTGCACTTATTAAATATTTGTGTTGCACTTGTATCTAAAAGGAAGATTACAAACAAATGTTAAATGCTAGAAGTGATTAGTTACAATATTTTTAATATAAAGTCTATGGACAGCTAGAAATATTAAATGTATCCACCCAAATAAAAAAAATTATTGGGTGCATGAGGCACAACCAATGACCACACATCATTGGTAATTAATGGGACATGTGTGGGATCATATTAGAACACTTGGTGATGAGTTTTGGGGTGAGAAAGTCATGAAGAACGTTAGCAGAAAATCATAGAGTAGTGGCTAGAAAAACATGGGAGAAGTTGCGGGTACCATAACCATGGTTGTGTAAAACCAGCAAGTAAAAAATGTGGGATAAACATTGTTTCATGTTGCTGCATGTCTTTGCATGTCATTGTAAAGGTTATTTATTGGAAGATTAATATATTTTACCCTCTTGTTGGTGGATGTAGCCCAGATTTAGGTGAACCACATTAAATCTGTGTGTTCTTCTTTTTCTATCTAGATTTTTGTGTGTTCTATTATTGCAAGTATGGAGATGTTTGATGGTTTATCATTAATGTTTTCATTGATGTCAACACTGTAGAGGTTGAGAAAGTTGTGTATTTTCCAAGTTCTCTTGAGAAAATTGAGAAATGATGTAAACCAGTGTTGAAATGTGTTCTAAGCACAATCTCATATTGTGGCTTGCACTTCCTTTGTGTTTATATTTCGCCTATGAGGTTTTATAGGTGTGGTCTTGAGCTTAAGTGTATTATATATTTTGAGTTTCAGCTTTTGGGTTGATGGAGAGTAGAAGCTATGTTCACCAGTGTGTGAACTAGGTTTGCAGAGCTATCCGATTGTTGATTGGGAGAAATTTTTTGGCTCCGCAGTCCTCTGGTATTTGGTTTCAGATCTTGTGGATTTGGGAGATTACTATATGGCTTTTTCTGTATTTTGGCAAATTTCTATGTGTTTTTGCACTCTAGAAGGCCTCCTGCGGAGCTCTGGTATTCTAACTGGTTGTCCCGGTTGGAGTGGTGAAATATTCTCTACGAATAAATTTTGTTGAAGATGTCGTGGATGTATCTGAGTTGTTCTCTAAGATGGTAAAATGATTGGTGAAGTTTGTTGGGCCATCCATGTGAGATTATCTTGTTGGCGATGCGTGTACTTCAAGTTCATCGGTGTTTTCATTAGGTTTGGTCGACATGGTGTTTACACATTACATTATGTTTGTGCATCAATTTTTGAAAGCGCGTGCATGATCCAAGATGGTGTTTTGGGTCCTAAATTAAATATGTAATTGGTCCTCTCACATTCTTATCCACCACAAGAATGTTGAGTAGTTGACCTTGTTTGAATTTGTAATTTGTAATTGTATAGCCGACCTGATGAATGTCTCTAAGGTTGAAGATAGTATATAAGTGAATCAAGTTGAAGTGAATTAATCATCCATCCATCATTCAATTCGAGCAAGAGAAGAGTGTGTGAATAAGTGTGAAAAGCAGAGTGTGGAAGAGTGAAGTGCAGAAATAGAGCTTAATTGTATTTATATTCTTTTGTTCAAGTTGTGAAGTGTGTGGAGCTCCTAGTGGTGGATCTTTATCTATTTCTTTTTAATTTTCTATAGGCAGTGAGCTCTTAATATGGGTAGTGAGCCTTAAAATCTGGGCAGTGAGCTTGTGTATCCAGTTTTGCATTCTTCTATATTGTGAGTTAATCCTCACCGTGGTTTTTTCCTCATTGGGTTTTTCACGTAAATTCGGTGTCTCTGGTGTTGTGTTTCTATTATTTGCATTTCATGTTTACACTTAATAACAGATTGAAGTCAAAATGAAATTGTTTAAGTTTTATAAGCGGAAAGAATTGATACAACTGATTCACCCCCCCTCTCAGTTGTCTTGTGTGCATTTCAACAATTGGTATCAGAGCTCTGGTTCCTCAGTGAAAAGCTTAACCGCTTGAGGTAGATCAGATGGCGCACAAGTTGCATCTTCCTATATTTGATGAAGCTGATTACATTGACTGGAAAGAACAGATGAGAAGTTACCTGATTTCAATTAGTTTCAATACCTAAAAAGTTGTGGAAGAAAAGTATGTGATTCTAGCAGCCAGTCCTTCCACTGTTCATGAGGTTGCAGCTTTTGAAGAGAATGAAAAAGAGAGGTTTGCTATCTTTAGTGCATTATCTAAAATTGAAAGATCAAAATTTATTTCTCTGGCTACTGCATATGAAATGTGGACAAAGTTAAAAAGACATTTATGAAGGAAATGAGAGAGTAAATTTGTCAAGGAAACTAACTGCTAAGCGAAAATTTGAGAATCTGAGAATGGAAGATGGAGAAGACATTGCGAGCTATTATCAGAGAGTTGAGACTATAGCGACCAAAATCAAGAATCAAGGTGGTACCATGAAGGATGAGGATATAATTGAGAATATCTTGATGACCTTACCAGACAATTATAGTCACAAGGTTTATGCTCTTGAAGAACAGTATAATCCAAGACATTTAGTAAGGAACATCTATTCGATGTCCTAACTGCATTTGAGATGAGAAAATTTGCAAGAGAAAAGGAGAAGACTGAAACAACCTTTAAAGTAATGAAGATAGGAGATGATGATGATGATGATGAAGATGATACATAAGATTTGGAAGCTAATTTCACAAGGAGATTGAAGAAAGGTACTTGTAAATACAAAGGTAAGTTGCCTTTTAAATGTTTCGGCTATGGAAATATTGGTCATTATGCATCAAGATGTCCTAATAGAGCTACACAAAAAAAGAATAAGGATGGTAATAACAATAACTACAAGGATAAGAAGGACAAAAAGTTCAAGAATTTGTATTATGTAAAAGAAGATGTAGGTATTTACGATGATGAATTAGACCTTGAGGAAGATAAGGATGAAGTATTGTTTCTAGCCCTGGAAAAGAAATGTGGAAAGGAATATGGTCCGGAGAACAAGAAAGATGAAACAAAAGGTACTCTGGTGGTGCAGCTGGAAGAACTCATGGAAATATCTATCAACTTAAAGGAGGTGATGGACAATGTTTTGTTTCACAGATTAATGAGAGTTGGCTATGGCACAAGAGAATGGGACATGTGAATTTTGATAATATGGTTAGAATTGATTCTAGAGAAGTTGTGAGAGATCTGCCTAGAAACACAAAGACTTCTAATTCAATCTACAAAAGTTGTTAGATGGGAAAGTAGACAAGAAGCAGTTTCCAGGGAAAAGACCAATCTTCTACCGGAATGCTTGAATTAATTCATACAGACCTTTGTGGTCCTACAAGAACAAGTAGCCTGAATGGTGACAGGTACTTTATGCTTTTAATTGATGATTACTCTAGGATGACATGGGTTACATTTCTTTGAGAAAAATCTCAGGCTCTTGATAGATTTAAGGTGTTTAAGGCAAGAGTAGAAAATGAGGCAAATTTGAGAATCAAATGTTTAAGATCTGATAGAGGTGGAGAGTTTACATCTGGTTAATTTAATGCATTCTATGAAGAGCATGGCATAAAAACACATTATTTTTCTCCTAGAACCTCGCAGCAAAATGGATTTGTTGAAAGAAAGAACAGGATTGTACAAGAGGTGGATAGAACCATGATGAAAGAATAAAATTTTGTTGATGTGTACTGGAGAGAAGCTATACATACTGTTGTTTACATTCTTAACAAAGTTCAAATTAGGGGTAACAACACTAAGACTCCTTATGAGTTATGGACTGGTAAGACTCCTACTGTGAAATACTTTAAGGTATTTGGTAGTAGATTTTACATTAGAAGAGATGAAGAAAATCTTGGAAACTTTTATGCTAGATGTGATGAAGGAATCTTCCTTGGTTATTCTAATAACAACAAAACTTACAAATGTTTTAATAAAAGACTGAGAAAAATCATTGAAAGTACTAATGTGAAGGTTGATGAAGCTATGTATAGACCAATGGAGATAACTGAAGTTGAACCTGATGAACCTATCTATGAGAAGTTCAAGAAGAAGAAAAGGAAGAGAAATAACAAAGTTAAGAAGAAGAAGAGAATCCAAAAACTACACCAAAGACTCCTAAATATGTTCAGAAAAATCGTCCAGAGGATCAGATAATTGGAGACAAAAATGGAGTGAAAACAAGAAGCAAATTGGTTGAGGTAAACTTGTGTTTACTTTCTAAGATAGAACCTAAGACTGTGAATGAAGCATGTAATGATGAAAGTTGGATGAAAGCAATAAAAGAGGAATTACAGTAGATAGAGAAGAATGAGACTTGCGAACTAGTTCCTAGACCTGCAAACAAGAATGTGATTGGTTCGAAATGGGTATTCAGAAACAAGTTGAATGAAGATGGTGAAGTGGTTTAGAATAAAGCAAGACTAATATGTAAAGGATATTCACAGGTTGTTAAGGCATAGATTTTGAAGAAACTTTTGCACCTGTAGAAAGAATGGAAGCCATTCGGATTTTCTTGGCATTTTCAGCACATAAAGATTTCAAGGTATATCAAATGGATGTCAAGTTTGCATTCCTAAATGGGGAATTGGAAGAAGTATACATGGAGCAACTGAAAGGTTTTTCACTTTCTGATGAATCGGACATGGTTTGTAAATTTAAGAAAGCTTTATATGGTCTGAAGCAAGCTCCCAAAGCTTGGTATGCTAGGTTAGATAAGTACTTGAAAAAATGGGGATTCAACAAGGGGTCCGCAGACATCAATCTTTACTTTAAGATTGAGAAAGTTAAGATGTTGATGATTGTGGTGTATGTTGATGATATCATTTTTGATGGAAATGAAGGTATGTGTAAGAAGTTTTCTGATGAGATGCAAAAGAATTTGAAATTTCTATGATTGGTGAACTGAATTTCTTCCTTGGACTTCAAGTTAATCAGACTAATAAAGGGATATTCATTTCACAATCTAAATATGTTAAGGAATTGTTGAATAATTTTAGAATGGATGACTCTAAACTGGTTTATACTCCTATGGTAACTAGTTGTAAGTTGACTAAGGATGTTGAATCTGCTAAAGTTGATCAGAGTATGTATAGATCCATGATTGGTGGATTGTTGTATCTTACTGCTACTAGACCTAAAATTATGCATGCAATATGTTTAGTTGCAAGATTTCAAGCATAAATGGAGGAAGTAAATGTTACAGCTATGAAAAGGATATTCAAATATCTTAAAGGAACTCCAAATTTTGGGCTATGGTATCTGAAGGACGATGATTTTACAGTGAATGCCTACACTGATGTTGATTGGGCTGGATGTGTAGATGACCGAAAGAGTACAAGTGGAGGAGCATTCTTCCTTGGAGGAAGATTAGTTGCATGGTTGAGCAAGAAACAGGATTCAGTTTCTTTATCTACTATAGAAGCAAAGTATATTGCAGCAGCATCCTACTGTACACATATAATGTGGATGAAACAAACTTTGATGGACATATGTGTGATGAGTGATGAACCTACTGCTATCTTTTATGACAATATTGGTGATGAATCTGGTAATGCATTCTAGAATAAAGCACATATCTATTAAGTATCACTTTTTGAGGGAGAAGGTGTTGAGGAACGAAGTTAGACTTGAATTTGTGCCTACTAAAGAACAAGTTGCAGACATATTCACTCACTACAACAAATCCCTATGATTTGCTCCATTTTTTGCTCTGTTTTTTGCTTCCACCCACTGTTTTAATGTATTTTTTACCAATTTTTTGAAAACGTCAACGCTATTTATCAGGATGGCACTATTTTTGGTGTTTATTTGTGCCAATTAGGATAAGTCGATGCTAATTTAGGAACTAATTTGCACCAAAATTAGCATCACCTTTAGCAACGATATTGGCTTCGAGTGTGGCGTTGCCTTTGGCTCTAAGTTTAGCTTTGAGTTTAGCGCCACTTTTAGCTCTGACTTTAGCTTCGAGTTTAGCTTCGGGTTTCATGTCGGTTTAGAAACCCCTATGTCGAAGAGACTTATTTATATGTCTCATCGATGATGTAAAACAGTGAAATTTCAACAAGATACGAGCATATCGAGGAGAGAATCACTTACGTCACATCGACAAGGTATATCTACAAGTGCTCGGTGAAACACAACTCTTGGATATATCGAAGTAATGTTGATGAGACATTGAGATATCGGTAAGACAAATAAGATTGCCTCATCGACACTCTTCAATTAATGATCAAAAGCATACACCGCTAGACTGTTGGGAAGGTGAGCAACATATGCGGTAGAGTGGTATACACCACAACCCTGTAGCAAGAAGCCTTGAGCAAGGCGGTAGTGTAGTAAACAGCTGAAGGGAACGACAAAACACCACCATACCACAACGATAATCATGAGTCTCCCCAACATGGCAGAGTTACACCAATATATAAAGAAATACCATCGAAGGAAAATATCGATGATGCAGTGGCATATCAGCAAGAGATATTAACTTGTCTCATCGACACCGAAAACCAACATCAAAGAAACATAAGATCTAATGTCAATGAGACATTGAGATATTAGTAAGAGAAATAAGATTGTCTCATCGACACTCTTCAAGTAATGATCAAAATCATACACAGCTATACTATCGGGAAGGTGAGCAACATATGCGGTAGAGAGGTATACACCACAACCCCACATAAAGAAGCTTTGAGCAAGGTGGTAGTGTGGTAAACAACATAATGGAAGGCAAGAACACCGCCATACCGCAGCGGGTATAATAAGAGATGACAGTAGTACCGTAATCATGGCATCATTATAATTTACAGTACTAAATGCAGCAAATCACGTCAGTCACAATCCATTTGAATAAATTATTTAAGGAATCAAGATTAATATAGCCCACCAAAATACTCTAAAACTCTAATAAACATACTCTAAAAATTTTGTCGAAATCTTATTTTCAAGCAGAGCCTGCTAGAATGGAGTTTTCATTTTAATAAACATACAATAAAACCTTTGTTGAAACCTTATTTTCAGGTGTAGCCCGCCAAAATGGAGAAGTGTTTCAGTAAAGAATGACAGATAATGGTAAGGAGATGTGTGTGATAGGAGGCATAGGATTCATTGTTTTTTATCAATTCCAGCTCTGATCAACAAGGGTTACAATGTTCGCATTACTATTTGTTATCTAGGTATTTAATTGACATATGTTTGCATAATCTCAAATTCCTTCAGATGATTTTGAAGTATCAATGTATCCTATATAGGGTTTAGAATGACTTTTTTTAATTTAAAAAAATAAATTAGATGCTTTTGAAGTATCAATGTGTCTTATATAGGGTTTAGAATAATTTCTTTTAATTTTAAAAAATAAATAAATGATGTATTTTCCTATGATTAGATAATGTGGAGATCTCCTAAATCTGCCCTAGCACATTGTCCTCTTTCACAATGTGTTCATTACTCCAGTTGCTAGTTTTTCATTTGGCATCTTTAATATCTTCATGATAGTGGCTTTTAAATAGATCTTAGTCTTTTCTTTAATATTTATCATGGTAACCCTTGAGTTCCCTAATCCTCCTTCAATCTCTTCTAAGAACGTTGTCTTAAGCTAGATTGCATAGTATGCATATAAATTAAGTCCTTCATACTTGCCATTGTTCCAAACCACCACTCACCGCCTTGCTTAAAATGATGCCTCCATAAGCACAATACCATGTTTTAAAATCATGGTTGCCAGTGATTGACCATTAAGGTCACTACTTTCACCAAGATACAATGATATTTTTGTCTTCAAACTTGAGGCATTATGCAAGAAAACATTGTGAATTGTTTGTTGTGTACAATTTTATTTTCTTGCACATTTACTACTTTGCTAATTGCCTTTAAGATTGGATATTGCACCATCACCTGCAATCTCAAACAACTCACTCATTGTCACTTGAAGATTCCTTTCATGAGCATCCTTGTATAAAATCAAACTATGCCCTATAGACTGCCTACTTACTTACTAATATAGGGGACTCATTGTTTCATGGTATTTTGAGTTTTATTTAGAAGGGGTTAATATGTGGCATTTTTATGTGTAGGAAGAATAGAGTGTGATGCAACGTTCGAGTATGGATGGTTCAAGAAAATTCGGATTGCTATTAGTGTCATAACCAGGTTGGATTGTACCTTGAGCCGGTGTGAAACACTTCCGTGTGTTCTCTTCAATCTTTCTCTTTTCGCCCTGGTATGGTTTGGATCATCCCGTCCAAATCTTAATAACCTAGTTGGATCTTGGGTATTAGTATGTGTTTCATCAAAATCTTCTACCTATCAGCAAATGCAAGCATTATTTAATGTTTGGCAACAATTGGAACGGGCCTATCTTTTTAAGTTTCTATGTTATGTTAATTATGCTTTAGTTAAGAAATGGTGTAACTTTTGTGAACAGACTTGAAGCTTGTTGCTTCCCGTGCAAATAGGGAAACCAAGGTCCAATTTTGATCATCATCATTTCAATCCATTAGAATAGATACTAGACCATCTCATCCACTTATTCATACCAAAAGAACTCATGTTATGTGTGTTTATATTTTGAGCAATATAATGGAGCAGATACATTATAACTTGTAATCCATTTTCAGTTTTCAATTGTTGTGTCAATTTTCATGCTTATTTATTGCGTTGTTGTCTCCAAAGTGGTCTTTTCAAGTTGTTTAAATTTGCAAGATTTATTAGGGCACATTTTTTGTTACTGTTTGGTCCAATTGTAAGGATTTGTCTTTTTAATTATACTTTCTGACATTTGTCTTGATACAAATTGTTACTTTAGAATTATGGTATTTCTTTTCTTCTAATGTTTTCAACCCTCATTTCTATGAAGAACTCTGAAGATGGTTCCTTCAAATAGAATATTTTAGTGGAATTCCTATGGAGGAAATTTGTTCATTGTAATTAATGCGGGAAGGAGTTAATACTACCAAGTAGAGGAATGTGTTTTAAATTCCTGAAGGACTTGAAGCATTGATGAAGTTATTGTTGTTGGTGCTAGACATACATTTGGCATTAATGGTGAGGGTTGACAATAGGATGTGTTTTAAAGAAACACAAGGCATTTCCTCTAATGCTTCTTGGTTTGCAATGGCAAGGAATGTAATAGGTCTGCAGTGTGAGGCAATTTGGAAGCTAGTGTACAAGAGAAGAAATGGAAGCCATTTTCACTCTACATTCGAGGAGAAAATTGGAACCTTTTGTTGGAAAAACAACTGTGAAGAGGCTGAGAGTATTGTTCCTCTCCAAGGATGTGAAGGTGGCACAATCTATGCAAAAAATCTTGGGTAATGGCTTTGAAGATTTGAAGCACATATATCGTACTAATATGGATATTTACTCACTGATCATGGCATGGGGGCTAGATTTAGGAGAGTCAGTGGAGGAAGTGAGGAAAGTAATGAAGGCATTGGTACACAAGGATTTCTTAGTGAATATGGAAAGTATCCTAGAATGGGCTATACCAGGAGAAGGCTTTGATGTGAGTGAAGGCATGGTAGATGTGGACCCTGAAGTAGCAAAGATAAATCATCCCTTCATTAGGTGGCTAGAAGGAATCACCAAAGCTATGTGGAGAGAAGGAGAGGAGCTAGGATGGAAAGCCCTGAAACTTTGTGTAGAAATAATGGAGGTCGAGATGGTCATTGAAGGACTCAAAGATGTCGCCAGAGAGGAGCTGTGAGAGAAGAAAATTTTTTACCCAAGGAAGAAAATGAAGCCAATCAAGGAAATATGCCCAATGCAACTGGGTAGCACGTCGGGCACTTCTGCATAAACTCAAGCTCAATTTTGGTTAAAATATAGTTTATATCTTAGTTTTTGTTGTACATTTTCTGGGGTTAAGCCTTGTTTTTTATTTGAAAATGTAAAAAGTATGGGGTATGGGTTATAGTAGATAGAGTTGTTTACAGTTGGATTCAGTATTTTTTTTCTGGTTTGTTGGGAACTGTGCTAGTTAAATAGACATATTTTAGAAGCTGTTGGATGGACTTAATTTTTGAAGTTGATGTAAATTCTGCATTATTATTAATAAAATCAAATATTATCACCAATTAAAAAAAAAACACTATAGGTTGCATGTTAAATTTCAAACATTTTCTTTGCATTTTTTTGTATATATTATTTTCTCAGTGCATCATTATGTAACAACAATTTCACTTCTGAGATATACAGTAAAAATAAATGAAAGAACATGCTTGCTTTGTCAAGGGAAATGTATGGTGAATACCCTATGTCTTTCACATAAGTGTCCAAGAAAAATAAGAAGTCCATGTCTGCTACATAAACATGGATTGCAAATAATTCTGAAAATTTAGAAGTCTTGGTCATTAACATTATTGTTTGCTACAATGTCCACCCACTTTCCTCTCAACGATTTAGTATTTCTATGTCATCCATGTCCTCTCTCCATGGCCTCCTTTGTGAATAAAAATCTGCCACAGAAGCTTTCACCGCACTACCGCTGAGAAGGAAGAAGCAACTTGCGGGACCGTGGTAAAACCACTCTATTGCACCGAGTTGATGAAGGATCTATGGGCCAGCGGTGGTCACCACACTACCGCATGCCGCCACAGAAGTCTGATGCACAAAGGAATTCTGGTGAGGAGAGTACGCAGATATTTGAATTTTCTCATAAGATTATATCAAATTTATTAAACGATATTTAAATTTTATTTGTGCATAGTTAAATTGAATTAGTATATGTTTTAGGACAAGGCCTCCAAGGCTAGGCTTGAGAAACTTTGTGCCACGCATCATAGTGGCCAGAAAGGTTTACAGGCCTTGATCTGTACATTTGTAAGTATATTTAATATGTTAAATGATATATATTTTTTATTTCCTTGGAAAAAGTAAATGATTGCATATTAATTAGTTTAACTAGTCCATGTGCCATGTTTTTACAGGAGGAGAAATATGGCCGCCATCCAAAGCAATTTGAAAAGAATATGTTACAAAACAAAAAGTGGAACTATTTTGTAATCTGGATGGAGAACAAGGTATCAATAGTTGAGTTTCAATAACTTAGTTGGATATTGTTGTGTTAATATGTCAATTTGCATCTCTTGTGTTGAGTTGTTTATTAATGCATAGGATGAGTAAATAGAGCTCAAATCTTATGATTACAAGATGACCATTTATGTGCATGAATAAATAGTAGAAGGATGTAGATGAACTCAATTCATATGACTTTATGCCTCTTGGCAGGCAATCCTCTTGAATCTCTAAAATCAAGTGCCTGAGACTTCCCTGTAGCTTTTACCTTTCATTGTCGCCTTTCCTCTTCACTATCAAACTCGTCTCCTTTTTCCTTATGTACATTTTTGGCTTCGGCTGCTAATTCATCCCATGTTTTACCTTCCTCCTCTTCAGAATCTTCTTCTTCTTCATCGTCCTCCTCTAACTCCACAAGATATTCATCTTCTAAACCTTCCTCATTTGATTATGATTCCTCTTCTACATTAGAGGGTTTGTATCCTTGATCTAACTCTTATGAATTATTAGAATTGGAATCACTAGCTTCCATATTCAAAAATTCCCAACCACCATCTTCAATAAATTTATCTAGATCATTAGTAATAGTCTTCAAAATTGGCCACCAGTTCAAGTTCATTATGCCTTCATAATACTTTATATCCATGGAATTCAGCCATTCCTTGATGCCATCAAGCGAAGATTGAGGAATGGCGTGCATGCGGAGTACATCCCACTTGAAGTCTTTGAAAACAATAGCCATATCAAATACCTTTTGCCCAAGTCCTACTCTCTTGAGGTTAACAATTCTCGATCTCACTAATAGCGATTACTAAGAAAGGTAATTCCACCAAATCTACCAAATAGTTTACCGTGGGAACAATAAAAGCAGAGGCTTTGAAAGGAACTCCATGAAAACCAAGCTCTCTAAATGGTATATCAAAATCTAGTTCAAAATATTTTAGATGAGGCTGCTCCCATAGCTCTCTTACTCACTTGACAAATCCTTGAAACTCTGACTTCTTAACATTCAAAAGATAAATGGAATGTCCTCAACACCCAGTAGAGCTATCCAAAAAAGCTAACTAAAAACACAAACGTGCTCCCGCACACAATGGCCTAATGGCTAATTGTCATACAAGTCAAACTACCGAAGTAACAACACTAATTGAGTTAACATATATGCATCATTTGCATAAATAGTTGAAATGTGTAACAAATGTTAATCAATACATTGAATTTTGAGATGCGTTGAAATAATTAAAAAAACATCTTTTGGGGAAAATATCAGCAGCGTGGGGGAAGAAGCATTAACCCTAATAAAATCATTTTTTGTTGTTCTTGATACACCATCTGTAAGTTTTCCTTGGATGACAGTATTGAATTTCTATATGTTGTACCCCTTAAATTTCCTACATGTTACAAATATGGAATAACAATGCACAACTTTGTATCGAGTCCAAAGACCAAGGCATTTTGAATAAGGGTAGCCAAACTTGATAAGGATGTAGTCATTATTACATGTATTGACAATCCAGAATAATCATGTAAAGACAACTACTTGTGAAAACCATAATCAATCAAATTATGCACATTCAAATCTAAGTTTGAAAGCTTGCATTTCAGCCCATGCATCTAAGTCCTTGTTGAAGATTGAGGGTGTCAACATCAAAGATAGAATAGCTCTCCTTAAACCATAGCTAGTTTTAAAGTGCAGTATTTCCAAATTTAAATCCACTTCTCAGCTAAGGAAAGGAGGTAGGATTGTCAAGTGCTACCTCAAACAGAGAAGGCCATAGAAAACATTGAAATAGAAGATCCAATAAGTGAGACAACATAGTTGTAGACCATAGATAATAAAAATTCTTGCAATTCACATATGCTTGTGATACAAACAAAAGGTGCTTACACATTGGTTGAATATATCCTCATCAAAATGACCAGAAAGAAATTTCAAATTTGTAAGTAAACTCTAACAGTCAAGAAAAATAGTCATAAAAATTGGAAGTAAACTTTGGCAGACATGTAGGTGAACTTAATTCATCTGACTTTATGCCTCTTGGAAGACATTGGGATCTCCCCTCCTAAATTTTGGACCACATCCATTACCTTCACATAAAACTGGACATCCTTGGTCTTCTTCGTTCCCACGCCATGATATGGTTATGCAAATGAAAATGAAGAAAATTAATCATCTCCTTCTCTATTGGCTAGAAGAATGCATGCTTAATGTTTTGATACATGATATTAGCTCTCTCTTCTGATCTCATGGTTGAATACAAAAATCCATTATGGTGGGCCTCCAGAGTTCCAATCATCTTTCGTCCTCTTCCACCAAATGATGGCCTGATCCACACATCTGCTAGCCTAATTGGCTTTGTTTTTGAAAGCTGAAGTTTCTCTTGAGTCACCAGTGTAGCTCTCTCTACCTTTTCAGAATCTTTCATTGCTAAAAATCATCTCTGGGATTTAATCCTTTGTACCACATGGTTGATGTGATTTGAATCCTTGCATCTAAAGGAAATTTCCTTAACATAAATATTGCTAGGGAATTTCAATGTTGCCATTGCAGTTGGCATTAGAGCCGGTACCTGCAACATTGAAAATTATCCTTATATAAGAATTCCCTCCATCTTGTTCTCTTGTAACACTCTTGATGGTGGCTACATGAAATCTGATTTTGATTCCTCTTCTACATCAGAGGGTTCATATCCTTGATCTAACTCTTTTGAATTATCAGAATCAGGATCACTAGCTTCCATATTCAAAAATTCCCAATCACCATCTTCAATAAATTTATCTGGATCATTAGTAATACTCTTCAAGATTGGCTGCCAATTCAAGTTCATTTTTCTCATAATACTTTATATCCATGGAGTTCAGCCATTCCTTGATGCCATCAAGTGAATATTTTGGAATGGCATCAATGCGGAGTACATACCGCTTGAATTCTTTGAAAATAATAGCCATTATATCAAATTCCTTTTTCCCAAGTCCTACTCTCTCAAGGTTAACAATCTCAATCTCACTAATAGTGATTACTAAGAAAGGTAATTCCACCAACTCTACCAAACAGTTTATCGTGGGAACAATAAAATCAGAGGCTTTGAAAGGAACTCCATGAAAAACAAGCTCTCTAAATGGTATATCAAACTCTAGTTCAAAATGTTTTAGATGAGGCTTCTCCCATAGCTCTCTTACTCGCTTGACAAATCCTTGAAACTCTATATTGATTTTATTTTTCCTGTCCCTCTCTTGTTGTTCTTCCTCAATTTCATCAGGATCATACATTGACCTTCTTTCCCCTCCTAAATTTTGGACCACATCCATTACCTCCACATAAAACTGGACATCCTTGGTCTTCTTGGTTCCCATGTCGTGATATGGCTATGCAAATGAAAATGAAGCAAAGCAATCATCTCCTTCTTCGCTAGCTAGAAGAATGCATGCTTAATTTTTTGATACATGCTATTAGCTCTCTCTTCTTCTCTCATGGTTGAATACTGAAATCCATTATGGTGGGCCTCTAGAGTTCCAGTCATCTTTCTTCCTCTTCCACCAAATGTTGGCTTGATCCACAAGTTTTCCAGCCTAATTGGCTTTGTTTTTTAAAGCTAAAGTTTCTCCTGACTCACCAGTATTAGCTGTAACTTTTTTCAAATTTTATTATGGTATGTGCACTTTGATATGATGTAATATGATTATGGTTTCGTCTCATATGTTGTAATATTAGATATATAACAGAAAAATAAATTATTGCATGAAATAAATAATAACTTTTCATTTTAAATGTTTTTTTTGTAGAACACGGGTCTTCCAAAAGATCAAGATGATCCTCAACATGATATAGATCCACAAAATATTGGTTTTGTCGGTACAGATCACATGGCAGAGGATGATGATGACACAAATATGGAAGACACTAAGGCCGATGACAATGATGATGATGACGACGACGATGACAACGACGACGACGATGATGATGATGATGATGAGACAATTGGTGATAGTAACCAGTGACATTCATGATCATATAGACTACATCATGGATCATTGTTGATATATCGTTATGATGACTCTTTTCATGGTTACTATCATGTGTATCATTTTGACGGCTTACAGTACTATATTGTTGAGTTGTATCATATTGACATGTATCATCTTGACTTGTATTAATTTGAGTTACATAATTTATCAATTTTATTTATATCATTTGTACATGTATCATTTTCACTTATGTCAATTGTTGGACATGTATCATTTTGACATGTTTTTGATGTACTGGCATATTTGACTTTCACTTGTTTTAGTTATATATGATGATGATCTTATTAGTATTGACTTGACAATTTATATATATTAAAATTGGTTGATGATTTTTGGATGGATATTTATTAAGTATGATGATTTTAATTTACTGCTCAGGATGGATGTTGTCAAATTCAATTAAATTTTAGATATTTGACTCATTTGTTTTAATTATAGATGATGATCATGCTACGATAGTTATATTTTTATTTAATCATATGAGTTAAATAATTAAATTACTTACTCTATAATCATATGAGTTATTTAAGAGGCGTGATATATTTAACTAATCAAATTGAAATAAAACATATTAAATTAATAAATGGAAGCAAAACAAGAAGCATTTTTAGAAGAAAAAAAGGAAGCAACAATGGAAGCCAAACTAGAAGCAAACCAAAAAAAATATTGAAAGAAAAATTGGAAGCAAAACCGAAAGAAAACTTGGAAGCAAAACTAGAAGTAGATCTGGAAGCAAACCTGGAAGCAAAACTAGAAGCAAAAACGGAAGCAAAACCGGAAGCAAACCTGGAAGAAAACTTGGAAGCAAAACCAAAAGCAAACATGGAAGCAAAATAGAAAGCAAAACCAGAAGCAAACTTGGAAGTAAAACCGGAAGCAAAACCGGAAGCAAAACTGGAAGCAAAACCGGAAGCAAAACTAGAAGCAAAACTCGAAGCAAAACTCAAAGCAAAATTGGAAGCAAACCTGGAGGCAAAACTAGAAGCAAAATTGGATGTCAAATTGGAAGCAAAACTAGAAGCAAAAATGGGAGTAGATATGGAAGCAAAATCAGAAGCCAAATTGGGTGCCCATTTTGGTGCAATTTTTGACGTTACTTCCCTGCGCTATTCTAGGCGCTAACGGAGGCGCTATGATTTCCCAGCACTAAAAGCAGCGCTAAATTTGGCATAGAAGTCAGTGCAAAATCCGACACCAAGCTGACCATGCCTATTTGCGCCAAGTTGAGCACAAGCCAAATTGATAAATTCATACACTCGAAATACACTAAAATTCGGTGCAAAAGTCGACACTAATTTCCTGTTGTGTTGTTGTGACTAAGGCCCTTCCAAAGGATACTTTTGAGTATCTCATAGGGAAGCTAGGGGTTTCTACCCCTCCCTCTTTGAAATAAGTGCATCTTATGGTGCATCAGTCCAGTGGATTCATAGACTTATTTTTTCTAGACTGATGATTGAGGTCTACTCTTCAGAGGGAGTAGAGAAGTGCATTATTGCAGTATGTGTTGTGGGTGTACTCCTTAGGGGGAGTGAACAAAGCTTTATATGGAAATAATTTCCTTTACCATTTATGTCAAAGGGGGAGAGAGATCATGTGAAAATTATATGCTTGATAGGTTGTCGCTTCTAAAAATCATGTAGGATATGGGAGAGAGATCATGTTTGCTATCTTTGATGGGTTTTTTTGTTTCACATCATGTGTTGCCATCACTGAAAAAGGGGGAGATTGTTGCAAGTATGGAGATGTTTTATGGTGTTGTCATTAATGTTATCATTGATGTCAACACTGTATAGGTTGAGCAAGTTGTGTATTTTTCAAGTTCTCTTGAGAAAATTGAGAAATGATGTAAACTAGTGTTGAAATGTGTTTTGAGCACAATCTGGTATTGTGGCTTGCGCTTCCTTTGTTTTAATCTTTCGCCTATGAGGTTTTATAGGTGTGTTCTTGAGCTTAAGTGGATTATATATTATGAGTTTCAGCTTTTGGGTTGATGGAGAGTAGAAGTTATGTTCACCGGTGTGTGAACTAGGTTTGCAGAATTATCTGGTTGTTGACTAGGAGAAATGTTTTGGCTCCCTAGTCCTCTGGTATTTGGTTTTAGATCTTGCGGATCTGGGAGATTACTATATGGTTTGTTTTCTGTATTCTAGCAAAGTTGTATGTGTTTTTGCACTTTGAAAGCTTGCTCCAGAGCTCTGGTATTCTGACTAGTTGTCTCGGTTGGACTAGTGAAGTATTCTCTATGAATAAAGTTTGTTGAAGATGTTGCAGATGTATCTGAGTTGTTCTCTAAGATGGTAAAATGGCTGGTGAAGCATGTTGGGCCATCTGTGTGAGATTATCTTGTTGGCGATGCATGTACTTCAAGTTCATCGATGTTTTCATTAGGTTTGGCCAACCTGGTGTTTACACATTACATTATGTTTTTACATCGATTTTTGAAAGCATCTACATGATCCAAGATGGTGTTTTGGGTCCTAAATTAAATATGTAATTGGTCCTCTCACATTCTTATCCACCGCAGGAATGTTGAGTAGCTGACCTTGTTTGAATTTGTAATTTTTAATTGTATAGCCCACCTTATGAATGTCTCTAAGGTTGACGATGGTATATAAGCAAATCAAGTTGAAGCGAATTAATCATCCATCCATCATTTGATTCGAGCAAGAGAAGAGTGTGTGAATAAGTGCGAAAAGAAAATTTTGGAAGAGCGAAGTGCAACAATAGAACTTAATTATATTTATATTATTCTGTTCAAGTTGTGAAGTGTGTGGAACTCCTAGTGGTGCATATTTATCTATTTCTTTGTAATTTTCTATAGGTAGTGAGCCTCCTTTTCTGGACAGTGAGTCCTAAGGCAGTGAGCCCTTAATCTGGGTAGTGAGCCTTCATATCTAGGCAGTGATCCCTCAGGTAGTGAGCCTATGTATCCGATTTTTCATTCTTCTATATTGTGAGTTAATCCTCACCATGGTTTTTCCCTCATTGGGTTTTCCACGTAAATCTGGTGTCTCTGGTGTTGTGTTTTTGTTATTTGCATTTCATGTTTACACTTAATAACATATTGAAGTTAAAGTGAAATTGTTTAAGTTTATAAGTGGAAAGAATTGATACAACTGATTCACCCCCCTCTCAGTTGTCTTGTGTGCATTTCAACATCTATTTCTTTGTTTTATTGATCAAATCTTCATTTAACTGATTGAAATCTACCTTATAACCCTAACACCAAGAACATAGGGTAAATTGTCATGAGAGGAAGCATAAAGAAAATGTTTTAAGGTAGAAATCAGACCTTGGCTTATGGAGAACAAGTACAAAAATAAACAATCAGCCCACAACTATGGGAAATAAAGTGTGGAAGGTTAAGGGTAGGAAAGTAGAAAACATAATTGGTCGTGTAAGACCAGATGAAGAGGAATACAAGAAATGAGAAGAATTTGATATGACAATAGAGCCTAAAGAAAAGAAAAAGAAGATTGGAAAACTTTTAGGAGAAGCTTGGAAGAAGATTGAGGAGAACACATGCAAGGTGAAAGGTAAGCAAGTTGATTTGGATGATTTAAATAATGATTCTTTTGAATCTTTGAATGAAATTGTTAAAGGAAAAAGTTTAGAAGAATAAGATGAAAAGGATGTGGAACCAAATATTGACAATGATATATATGAACGTGAGATGGAGTTTGGAGGCTTGTCGATGAAAAAGGCATAAGAAGGAGAAGATACAAAAAGAAAAAGGAAAACAAACGGAAGTAGATTGAAAAACTCATAATGAAAAAATATAAGTATGGAGTGGATCCAAAGAATGAGTTGGCCAAGAGAAATGGAAAGCAAGAGGGGGAAGTGAAAGCAAGGTATGATGAAGGATTGAAGAATAAAGAGAAAAAAGAAGGTGCAACTAAAAATGAAGAAACAGATGTTAGAGCAGTAGTGGAAGGCAAAGAAATGCATAGTGAAGAAATTATTGAGATGGAATTTGAAGAAGGTGCAGCAACAAAAGATTTTTCAGCACAATTTTCAGCGATAGAACATGAGTGGATGGAGAATCTTGCTAGTGAAGGTATGAAGACAAATAGGACAGGAAAGGATACAAATATGAAGTTGGAAGTTGATGACAAAGAAGTTATTGCAACAAAAAAGGAAGAGATGTTGGATATTGAAGAAGAATGGCTAGAAAAGATGACTAATGAAGGTGAGAAGTTTAACATTATAGCATAGGATCATAAGGTAAATTTTTTTAAAAACATTAAAGATGATGTTTTATTTCCATTTGAGATGATAAAAGTTCCAAAATGTGCATAAGAGTACAGGATAGTAAGTGCAAAATTATATAGCAATGTGGATGATTTTGATGAAGTTGAAAGACAGATGTCAAAGGTGAATGAGTTTGAAGAAGCAAATGTGGAGATCATTAATCTCTATATAATTGTTCATGTCAATTTTCATGTGAATGCATGGTCAAGAAAACTTTGGCGAAGGAAGACGAAAAGTGAAGAGAAGAATGGTGTACAACAATGCTGGAGAAATATGACAATTATTCCAAAACAATGTTGGAAGAAGCAAAAGGAAAAGAATAGAAGGAATAGTTCTAATGATGACCTCTTGTGCAGGAGCACATGATTTCTTTTATCTCCTGGAGAGCCTAATGTGGGAGCTTTTGATTATCCTTTCTATGTGAAATTCAACCCTCCAAAATCAACAAACTACATGGAAGGTAGTGATTGGTTAAGCAAACATTCAATTTTGAAGGTACTTGGACAAGAAGAGTTAGCACAGCAAGAAAAAGTAGTTATCGATAAGAATGGGAAATTAGAGATCAAAACATGGAGGTAGTTATAGAAAGATGAGAGGGTTGCTAAGGAAAAGAACGCAACATAGGAAGGATATGTGGAGTAAAGGAATCCCCATGTAGAAGCTAAGAAAAGGAGGGTGAAGCAAATTTGATGTTGTGTAAGTTATAGAGAGGCAACATAAGGGGAAAATATTTGCAAGAATCTGCACTCCATATACTAAGGAATTAATTCTCACACAAGACCGCACCATACCAAGTAACAACGCTGGAAAATATGGAACTTGGAGAAAGTCGTGTGATATGGTGTGGAGATGGAATTTAAAAGGAAGTTAATCATTCCTGAAGAGTGATATAAGTCACACCATTGAGAAGGAGAGGAGACCTATGTGAAAAGAAGAAATAGGCATATGAATAATAAGGTGATGGGGCAGCGAGTGAGAAGTTTTAGATTTAATGAAAATGCAGCACAAATAAGTAGACAACAGAGTTGTGTAGAGGTAAATTGGAGAAGACAACACCATATAAAGAGTGAGTTGGAATTTAAATATTAGGGAAACATAGCAGAGAGGGCAATAAACAAAGAGACAAAGAAAAGATATAATGTCTCCAAGAAAGACCATCAAAGAGCCAAAAGGATGGATGGATGCTTGATCAAAACAGAAAAGTTATCGAGGGTCAATAATTGTAATTGTTGCTTTGTATAAAAATTTTTTGACAAAGAATATTCAATGAAGTTGAGTGTATTGGTTACTGCTTGCTGAAATTTTCATAATGTTTTGAAATTGATCAGAAAAGAGGTTTTTCTATGAGTAATTGAGAAGTTTTTTTTTGTAATATTTTGAGAGAGGGGGTTTTCCCTCTTCATCATTTTGGTATCAGAGTGTATGTGTGTAGACATGTGTCATCATTTTGGTATCAGAGCGTATATGTGTACATGTGTGCCATCAGGTAATCTTAGATAAGGATAATTTTGTCTTGGAAAAACATCCAGGCACATCCTAGGTGGCTTAATCTTTTGCCTTATACTTATGGACTCATACTTGAATCAAACACACTAGGGAGAAAATCAACATGGGGTAATATTATTGATCATGTTGTAGGATTGCTTTGTTAACCTTGATTGTCCCCATGCACTTTGGACTAGAATTTGGAAGACATTTAGAGAACCTCATGTTTCTCCATTCCTATGTGGTCCTACTAAATATTTCCCTATTCCCCTTGATGATGTGGATAATCTACCCTTTGATGATGATACTTTGGAGGATCTTGAATATATTACAGGCCTTACATGTTCCAAATTTGATACATAGACTTATCTTCTTACTTTGACTCCTCCTATTAAGATCACATCTCCATATTCTATTACTCCTTATGAGATTAGTATTGTTACATCCATGGCCCCTATTGATTAAATGTAGAAAAATATTCATCATCTTCTAGATACAACTACTTGGAATTCTTATCTATTAGACATTTCATCCTTTTTTATGGAGTCTCATATTACAAATTTGGAGCATTCATTTGAGGATATTTATATCCTCTTTGATGACATTAACATCATCATTTTTATCCCACCATCATTATCTTTGGAGCTTTTTCTTCATCAGTCTTCATAGGATTCTAGATTGGCATCACCTAATTTGAACACATGGATGTTTATGTAATTTTCAGAGACACGCTTTTGGATTTGGATTCCCTATTCATACAACTTATGGGAATATCTCTTACAATGACCAATGGATTTGTTTCTACTTAAGGGGAAGAATGTTGTTAGTAGGAAATGGATCATTTTTTATCTTTGAGCTACTTTTTTGTGATGGGGTTCATTTTCTATTTTTTTCTCTCCTATTGTTGGGATCTATATTGTACTTATGTGATATAATTAGTCCTCAGGGAATCATATTTAGTCATTCTTCTTTCTTCGTTTCACTAGTACACATTCATTTTATTTTCATCTCTTTTGGAGAGGAGTTTATCCCATGAGGTTTTATCATTAGCTTTGGTTGTGAGAAATTTTTCTTATTAATACTCCATTCGGCCTCATAGTTGGGACCCCTCTATACATTCATTTTCAAAGAATTTTATCTACTCTCTAAGTTGCACTTAAGGAGGGTGTTAGAGTAAAAAAGTAAATCACATAATTAATCATTAATTAGGACCTATTTACACTAGCATGTTTAAGCTTACTTAGGTCATGTTATTTTTTGTCTCAAGTCATAGGATTAGGACACATGTCATTATCTAATTTAATCATTGTCTAGGGCTTTATCTTTATCATTTATCAAGGATAATTTATTTTCTATTATATTTAATTATTCATTATTTGATTCAATAGCACCTCAAGCTTGATAGAACATTATTTGTTTTTTATCTCTTTTATGATGGGTTTATTTTGTTGTAGGTGATCTCTAGGAGATGTGAAGTTTAATCATCAACTCTAACATGAAACACATTAATTTGAGAAGTGTTGAATATTTTACCTACTAATCCATCATACTATGTGCATAAAATAAGCATAGAAGGCCAAGCACAAGGTGTTAAGTTCAAGTGTTTTTTTTACTTTCTGAAATACATTGAAATCAAAAAAATTATTGTAATAAGTAGAAAAAATTATAAAGTGTTTTATCAATGTCCATATAGCCTTTAGATGAACATGTTTAGGGGTTAATTTATTTTATAATTGTTCCAATTTGGATGATTTTACAATAAATGTATAGGTTTTGACACCTTTGAAAAGAAATGGCACTATTTTTTTTCCTTAGAACTATATTAAAAATCATGTTGTTTACAAAAGGAAAAAGAAATTAATGGAACCAAGAGTTTAAAAAACTTTTTGGGGAGTTCAAATTGAAATAAAATTTGAACCTTAGCTTCTCAATTGTTCTAGATGTGATAATATTGTAATCTAATCTAGGAATCACGAAAACAAATATTTCAATGTGAATCTCAAGATAAAACCTTTACTCCTTAGTAGACACGCGTTGTCTCCAAATACCAACAATGCTCTAATATCATGTAAGATTCAATATAAATTCAATTACACAAACCTTAATATAGGTAAATAAATAAAATTATAATAGAAAAATAACATGATTGAGGGTTGTAATATGCAAATAAAAATAGTATTCCAAAATAGAGAAAATAAATCATCATAATAAACCAAATCAGCTATCAAAAGATGGATTAAGTACATATAAATAAGCCTATGGGATGCATGACTTGAGATGACATGTCCAAAGGATGAGTTTAGTTGCCATCACTTAGCTAAGTCTAACTAGGAGGTCAATATTTGAAGTACCATTTGGTGGATCAATATACACAATTTGACTAAGATAGAAGTGTATGTGACTAAATAGAGGTGTTATTTAACTACAATCCATAAGGATTGATGGGTAAATGGTAGCACTTGTGTGCCTTAACCCAAGGTGTGTTTCTATCATTGTTAGCTACCTATATGAGGATAATTATAATTTAATAATATCCTAAGTAAAATAATTTATTAGGTGTAATATTACACTCAATAAAATTATTTTCAAGGTGGAGTATGAGTATTGCACCAACAAAACCCCAAGTTACAGGGCTTGAAAAATAACCTCTCTTTTCAATACTTGAGATCCCATTCAAGGAGAATTATTTAACCATGTATGAGGTAGGCACCCACTCACAAGAACAAAGCAAAATTCAACTACCCATGGTAAAAACTTATTTTACTATAATTTCATGGTAGCTTAAAAGAGAAAATTTCCAACTAAGAAAAAAACCTTGCTCAAACACTCACTTGAAATTTTTGTTGTTTTACCACAATATACCAAAAAATATTACACAACTAGAGCTTTCAAGATCCTAAACTTCAATTTTTCATGATGTCATAAACCAAAAGTCCAAATGGTTGAATCTTTAGTTGAAGATTAATATGATTTAATTATTTGTCAAACCCTTCTAGAAGAATGGAAAAATGAAGTTTGAAATAAGAATGCATGTTCATTTACTATAGAATCCAAAGAATGTTGCTCAAATAACAAATGTGATACAATTATAAATCCAATAACCCATAGATATGATAATATAAGTTTGTATATATATAATGAAAAATGTTTTTTGTGTACAATAATGGAAAATTTCTTCCAAAGAAATAATAGAAGTACCTAATTCATGAGCTCTATATATAAAAAATAGGGGAAAGACTTGTCTAGGAAGTTGCTACTCGTGATTTTCCACTAGACAATAACACATTAAGGGTTATAATTCAACATTTGTACTAGGTGTATAATTCTAGTTCAATAGTGGCAAACTAAAAGATAATCATACATATGTCTAATTTGTTATAATTGATATCTGATATATGTTGGTACCCCTATGAAATTTTACTTTCAAGACAAATTTTCATCATTATATTTTTAATTAATCCTCAAATTTGCATCAATTTCAAGAAAGTTGTGGTTTCTCCCAATCAAATATAAGTTTCTCATCTTGATTTTTTCTTCTAATGAATTTTGTAGGGTACACCGTGTTGGTGTGAATATGGAATTTTACCAAACTAGTTAACTAATGGGTCCTATTCACATTTTAAGTTTACTTAGGTCCTAAGAATCATTCTATAAGTCTTAGGTGTCATGTGATCTTATCTTATTTTATCTTGGAATTTAATTCTAGTGTCCTAGGTCATTTAATAATTGTTGAGGTAGTTGTCTCATTGTATAAGATTAAGACACATGTCATGATCTTGTCTAATCCTATCTCTCAACCTTGTTAAGAAAGGCATCTCATGTACATTTCATATTCAATCAATAAATCTTGCATCAATAATCAAGAAATTTATTATTTATGTTTCTCTCTTATGGAAGATATCTTGGTTTGGCAACTGGTCCTAGGGTGTTGGGAGTACAAATTCAAATCTTACACAATGGATCATTTTTTAGCTTGATAAAGAGGAAACGATGATAATACTCAAGGAAAGAAAGAGAAGCAAGAAATGATGAATATGCTATGGAAAAACAAGGATGGTTATTCAAAGGAAAAATGATACACTATGTCAATGGTTTAGCCATCAAGTTTCTCTACCAAATATCAAAAAAAATGACAACATGATAATTAATCTCTACCTAAACATGGATGACTCAAATTTGCATTCTTTTATGTGACAGAAACCATAAAATTTTATTCCAAACATTAGTAAACACAGTAAATGCATTATGAATCAATGTCTAGAAATGTAGAAGGAAATATGTGGCTAGTTTCTATCTCTAGAAGGTGTCAATTCATGAGAAAAGCTCACCTAGATGATGAAAATAGAGTTAGTGATCCATGCCAAGGTTTCATGAAGTGTAAAATACGTTATGAATTTGTGTGTAAACTCAAAAAAGTGGAAAAGAGTTGGGGAAAACTTACATCTAATGAAATAAGAAGAAAAATAATTGTAAGTGGTGTCATTCTTAAGTGGAAAGTTCAACATATATTTACACCTAACCATGACAAAAAGTGGAAGATACTCACAAAACACCCCAAAGTTAGTAAAGATGAGTTTCCAAATTCTAAGCATCATTTTGAGGTGGAAAATCCCTAGGAAAATTCCACCTAGTTCTTGAAAACATGGCTCAAACCTTTCAAAGTTCCACACAGATGGAGCATAAAGTGGAAACAAGGTCATAAAAGGCACCAAGCATGAAAAGAAGAAACTTAAATCATGAGACTCACTTTTGAGGTAGCATTACTATTTAAAATTTCTACTTAACAAGCCTAAAGATGGAAATAAGACATGAAACTATAGAAAAATATGATGTCAAACAACAAAATCTTGATGAAATTTGGCGAAGCTAATTAAATCAAACCACTAATGTTGTTGAAGTTGAACTATTTATGAAGATAGAAGATAGTTTTTATTGAAGATGACAAACATTTATTATTGAAGATAATATATGTTGACAAAGATGACAACAGTTGTTACTAAAGATGTTTTGATACATTCTACATTTCATTTGAATTTTAGATGCAGTTAATAATAGTAAATTTTATTTTAGGCATTATTTTCCAATCGTCCAAGTCTATGTTTAGAAAACTAAATCAAGTTTTTATCATTTTCATTTGTTTAGAATTGTTACTTGATATTTTAGGCACAAGATTTTGTATATTTTAAGTGACTATTTTTAGAATGCTCAAACTATTTTTTGGCTACCTAATTTGCAGTATTTTTAGCACATACTTTTATTCATTTATCGCTTAGTTTTAGTTGATATTTTAAGTGTAATATTTTTTAGAGTTTTAGTGACTATCCTAGAGGGCTCAAACTACATTTTGGGTGCCCAATTTGTAGTATTTTTGGCACCTGCTCTTATTACTTTATCATTATGGTTTAGATTGTAGTATGTTAATGCATGTAAGGAAACTTATTTTAGGATTGGTTTGTTATTTTTTAAGAAGATCATCAAATTCTATATTAGAGGCATTGTTTCATTCTATTTTAGAAATAACTTTTTAAAGATTTCTAAGAGATTTAAAGAAAGGAAAATCAATTTGTAATTAAAACTCAAGAAAGTTGATTTTAGAATAAATAGAAACTTTTTTCTATGTTAATTTTTTAGCATCTAACCTATACAAAATTTCTAACATTGGTAACAAAGTAGGGTTTTATCAACATAAGATAGTATCTATATAAGTGACAATTACATCAGACAAGTTCAAATCTAAAGTTTCTTCATTAAAGTTCAATAACTTGAGTCTTTGAGAGAACGTCTCAAGTTTGTTTGATAGCTATAATGACAAAAAATAATGGTCAAGTTTCAATCCCACAATATAAAGGTAAAAAATTTGATTATTGAAAATTATAAAGTTTATTGATATGGAAAGGAGTGACATTGTAGTAAGTGAGTATGTTGAACCTCAAGATTAGAATGTATTAGATGCAAAATATAAGATAAAAAGTACATATGAGGAAAAGAGATGCTCAAGTGTGCTATATTCGGAGTGTAATAGATGCAAATATTTGTGCAAGAATTATGGGTTGTAAGACAACAAAGGAAGCATGGGAATTATTAGAAATTTCATATCAATGTATAGATCAAGTAAGGTTTGAAAAACTTCAAACCATAACAATGAATTTAAGAATGAAGGATAATGAAAAAGTTCGATATTATTGTATTAGGGTGATAGATATAATGAATAAGATGAGAACATACAGGGAGACAGTAAAAGATGATATGGTTGTGAAAATCCTAAGATCATTTACACCCAAGTGGATTCATATTGTGATTACTTTAGAAGAGTGCAAATATTTAGATACTTTAAAAGTTGAAAAGCTAATTGGATTTATGCTTACCCTTGAAGAGAAGGTAAAGATTTTGAGTGGTCTGGATCAAATGCTAATGTGAAAGAGAAAAATTAGTAATAATCAAGGAACAAGTACAAGTTTTACTCATAGTAATAAAGGGGGAGAATGCATATCAAGGATTTGACTTTAATTGCAAAGAAAGAGGACAAAGAAAATATCATGATTATTATAGCAAGAATCAAATTTAATGCAAGAAGGAAACGAGTGCAATGTTATTATTGTAACAAATTTGATCATATAGAGAGAGAATAGATATTCAAAAATTAACATGAAGGAAAAACATTAATTCAAATGAAGCTACAAGAAATGATAAAGATAGAGATCCACCACACTTCTCTCTTTCATGTAAAGAAGTCAAAAATACAAATAATGAGGTTTGATTTCTAGATTTACATTGTTCTAATCATATAATAGGTTGTAGAGAAGCATTTTAAATATTGATAAAAAAATTTAAAAGTGAAATAAGATTGGGTGATAAAAAAGTACTAGAACTTCGTGGGAAAAGAAATATGGATATAGACACTAAACAAGGAAAAGAATAAATTGTTGATGTATATCACTCATCACAACTAAGGCATAATACTGTGAGTGTTGAACAACTCATTGAAAAAAGACTTAAATTGGTATTTTATGATAAAGTTTATATTATCTATGATAAGAGATGAGGAGGAGATTTGATTTCTACAATAGAGATGAAAATAATTGAATGTTTCCATTGAGAATCAAAACGAGCAAATTTATAATGCTACTTTTCTCCAAGTATAAAAAGTTTAAAGATTATAAATTATTTCTATAAATTACATACAAATGCACAAAAATGATAATTAATAAATTTTATCTAGTTGAAGACTGAATCACATTAAAAAAATTATCAGTAATACATAAATTGGCATTCAACAATATAAGTATGATTAAAAGAGAGGAAATAACATCATTAAAGAATTCAATTAAATCAACTCAATCTCATTTATAATTAAAAATATCTTGGAATTGAGATTAGTACTTATCTAAATCATAGGTCTTGGAAAGGTCATTCTCACCCTAGGAAGATATCAGTGGTATTGGTTCTCGCTATAGAACAATCTAAGAGGAAACAGTTCCTTTCAAAACACAACACATTATTATGCTCTACACAAGTGTTGGTTCAACAGAACATGGCTCAACACAAGTGCACACGATGCTCCAAAGTAATTACTCAACATGTATACAACATGCTCCAGAGTAATTTTTGAACATGTATACAACATGCTCTAGAGTAATTTTTGAACATGTATACAACATGGTTCATAATATAACTACTCAACATGCACAACAACCTTGGCCAAGACAATCTTGAGTGTACATTGTACCTTGAGTTGGACACACACTATGTGCCCCCTTCTCCAATGTTCATATCCCCATAAAACCACTTTCTTCTTCCATGGGTGATCCCCATGCCTTTCCAAGTCTCACATGAATGATTTATATAACCTTTTAAGGGGTGGTTTCCAAACAATCACACCATTTCCCAAAAGTTTTCTTTTAATTATAATTTAAATAAATAATTATTTATCCCCCCTTTAAAAGAGTTTTTATATATATTCTTTATTAATCTCTCGTTTAACCAAAGGATCATAATATCCTTTATTTTTCTATCTCCCCTTTAATTCTAAAGGGTTATTTCATAACTTTCTTTTCTCTCGAGGAAAAAGCCACAAAACAAAATCAAATGTTTGTTATGCTACTCTTTAGGGTGTGTGTTGGTTATGGGGCCAAAAGTATGGACATATTATTTTTTAGGGATTGTATATGGTGTATCAAATAAATATGATATATTAGTTACCAAATACTAAAACAAGAAGAAAGGAAATGTGCAAGGCTTGTCCAATTCAAAAACACACTAGGTTTCTCGGAAGTGCATAGAGAGAAATTTGATCATCAAAGCTTGTTCAATTTAGATTTGTACGGTCCCATGTCCAATGTAATGCCCTACCACACAACCCTAGAGGAAGTTCCAATTCACAATAACTGTGTACTAATATTTTTTATTAAAGTGGATTAAACATACAAGTTCATCTCAGAATCAAATATCATTAAAACAAGGTAAACCATGACTCAACAAACATGACTAACGACACACTAAGGCTAGGGCGTAAACTTGACACAAGTTACCTAGCTACTATATCCCGTTCAACTTAACCATTGGATCGACACGCTCAAACCTGTGTAACCAAGTGGAGTCGATGTCATGTACCTGCAAACCTAAAAACCAAGTAAACAAAAACATATAATATAACCACCATAAAATACACACCATGAAGAGGAAATCACGGAATCGCAAGGCGCTCGCAAGCGAGTGATGTGAACTTGTCCCCTTCATCAATACACTCATCAAAACTAGCATTTCCATCTTATTCAATAATCTCAGATAAAACGCATGTTATATCTACAACATCATTACACCATTAAAGCATGTAAAAAAAATCATCAGATAAACCACATCACATCACAAAATAGTTCATTGCTCCATAAATAGCGATCAAATAACACACACAAGATATAGTATCAAAATATCCAGAAACAACTCAAAGCAAAACAAGGACACGCTGTCCAGTCCAGAAAGAAAAACGGAGGGGTGTTACATTCTCCCCCCCAAGGGTTAGGCTTACTCCTGGAAGCCTACACACAAGTGAGGATATAACTCCCTCAACAAACAACATCAAATCAAAACCTCGACCCTAGAGGATGAGTATCCTGCACTACACGACCAACTCTAGAAGTGTTCCGATGCAGACATTTCCTAGCAAGGTGGCCTTGTTGACCACAAGAGTAACACCCAGTGTTATGACCAAACCCATTGCCTTCTATCGGTGCAGTAGACTGCTGCATACTACCCCAATCAGCTGCAGACTGTGAACTTTGGGTTGGTTGCTCCTGTCGATTGCGCTTATTGTGCCACCAGTTCTAGTTCCTTCTAGGTGAAGAACCACCATCATCCTGGTATGTCTTAGAGTCCTTACGTTTTCCAAGTGCACTCTCCTGCTGCCCACTCTGAGTAGGCCCCTGCTAATTCATCGGTGATCCAACTCCCTGAGTTTGAGCCCATCATGCACTAGACCCATCTCCAGAACCACTACCAGTATGTACACCTGTATGGCCTCCTAGTGCCATAGCCAAGTTCTCCTTGACTAGCCATGCCTTCTCCACAGCTGTCTCCATAAATTTGGGTTCAAAGACCCGCACACCACCACTAATACAGGCATTCAAACCCCTGACAAAATGTTGCACGAGCATCCCCTCGTCATCTCCTATTCCTGCGAACTGTTTAAGTTCGTAGAAAGATCTCTCGTACTGATCTACGGTCATGGCTAGCTGTCATAGAGCGTGGAACTCATCACCTCTGCGTTGACGCCAATGGTCAAAAAGAAAGTGGGCTCTAAACCGCTCAAGGAATATCTCCCAGGACACAATATTCATATCAATGTGGAGCTTCTGCTTCTCCAATCTCCACCAAGTGGACGCAAACTCCTGCAGGTGCATAATAGTGCACCACGCTTTAGTACTACTATCAAATGGATGCATAGAAAAGCATCAATCAAGACCTATCAGCCAAGTCTCGGCCTCTAAACCACTGCCTACTCCGTCAAACCAAGGTGGTTGTGACCTAAGCAAATCTCTCATATAGGAAGAGGCTAACATCTTCGACTGTGCTGTAACTATCCTCACACCAGGATTAACCTCTGGTACTACCTGTCTCAGACCTAAGAGTGCCAAAGCCTCCTCAAAATCTCTACGTACAGCTTCGTTCCCTGGAGGATCTAGCTGTCCACCACCGCCCCCTGGGTCGTTCTATGAGGCCTAATGTTCCTCCTACTCTGGTATAAGCGAAACATGAGGTGGCGAATCATGCTGACTCCCCTCGCGATCGCCTACCTGGCCACATCCTCATCCTCTACCTCGTCCACGTCTAGGAGGAATACTCCTACACAGACACAAAAAGGTACTAGACAAGGTACACTTGGAAACCTACACAACTAAGCTTAATGGGTACATCATAATCCCAGAGCACCCAATGTTTAAACCTAGGCTCTGATACCATGTGTAATGCCTCGCCACGCAACCCTAGAGGAAGTTTCAATTCACAATAACAATGTACTAATTTTTTTTTATTAAAGTGAATTAAACATGCAAGTTCATCTTAGAATCAAATATCATTAAAACAAGGTAAACCATGACTCAACAAACATGACTAACGACACACTAAGGCTAGGGCGTAAACTTGACACAAGTTACCTAGCTACTATCTCCCATTCAACTTAACCGTTGGATCGACACGCTGAAACCTATGTAACCAGGTGGAGTCGATGTCATGTACCTGCAAACCTGAAAACCAAGTAAACAACAACATATAATATAACCACCATAAAATACACACCGTGAAGAGGAAATCACGGAATCGCAAGGCGCTCACAAGCGAGTGATGTGAACACGTCCCCTTCACCAATACACTCATCAAAACTGACATTTCCATCTTATTCAATAATCGCAGATAAAATGCATGTTATATCTACTACATCATTACACCATTAAAGCATGTAAAACAAATCATCATATAAACCACATCACATCACAAAATAGTTTGTCGCTCCATAAATAGCGATCAAACAACACACACAAGATATAGTATCAGAATATCCAAAAACAACTCAAAGCAAAACAAGGAAATGCGTTGTCCAGTCCAAAAAGCAAAACAGAGGGGTGTTACATCCAAGGAAAGCATGGGTATGAAACGCTACATGATTACGTTTATTGATGATTTTACTAGATACATGTGGGTTTTTTTTTTGAAGAATAAGAGTGATGCTTTTGAGGCCTTGAAAATGTTTAAGGATATGGTAGAAAAGAAAGTGGAAGATACATAAAGTGTTTAAGAATAGATAGAGGATGTGATATTTGTTTAGAAGAATTAAGTGAATTTTGTGTAAATAATGGAGTCAAGAGAATTAACAAAACTTTATTCATCACAACAAAACTATTGATAGAAGGAAAAAAAGAACAAAACACTAATAGTATCAAAAAAAATCATCTTGGAAGCAAAGAGTATGGGCAAAAAAAATTAGGCTAAAGTAATTAATGCTATTATTTTCATCATGAATAGAAGCCCAACTATTACAATAAGAGATAGGACACCTCATGAAGCTTAGTATAGAATAAATTATACAATGGAACACTTGAAAGTATTTGGTTATTTAGCATGTGTTCACATAGGTGAGAGAAAAGATAGAAATTGAATGCAAAGAGTAAAACATGCATATTTACAAGTTACAATGTAGAAAGTAAAACTTACAAGTTTGATTCCCCTCAAAGAAGGAAGAGCATTATTTCTAGAGGAAATATTTGTTGAAGGAGTTCATGAAAATCACTTGAAAAAAGAAAAAGAAATAATGAGTCAAGAAATAATTTGGGATCAAGAAGAAAAAGTTAGGTGCCTACATCAAGTTCAAGTAATGTTGTTACAAAAAGTAAGAAGGTAATGCAAACTCATCCTTCAAATTTAATTATAGATCAAATTTTTGAAACAAGATTAACAAGAAGTCAAGTTAGAGAAAGCAATGAAAATGATGAATTGATCAATTACATATTTTATTCAAATAGTAAGGTGGAACCTACTATGTTTGATATTGAAAGAAAAAAAACTTGAAAGCTAGTAAAGATACCTAGAAACAAAGAAGTGAGAGGAACTAAGTGGAACTAAGTGGATTTACAAAGATAAATTATAATAGTGATGGAACAAATGAAAGACATAAAGCTAGATTGATTGTTGAAATGAAGAAAAATAGGTTTTGCCAAAATGAATTGATGAAAATGTGTGGGGTGAAGGACCTATTTTCCTCTATTTAATTAGGAAATGAGATCCACACAATGAATTGATTATCAACCCTTAGGTGAATCAATTCAAAGTGAAAATCTTCAGATTTCCTTATGATTGAAAGACGAGGGTCAAGGTCAAACAACATTTTGGAGAGAAAAACTAAAAATAGAAAATCAACACCAAAATGCAATCTAACACTTGAAATGGCGATATTAAACTCAATATTTGTAGATCAAGAAAACAGAATGTGGATCTGAGAAGGGCATAAACTTGTATACCAATCACCAAAAGTACTTTTCAAAATATGATCTGAGACTCATTTGCCCATGGGCGAATGGGTCCAAGTATAGGGGTTTCAATAATCTTTTGAGAGCCTCTAGTGCAAATTTGAAGCTTCTTATTTGTCCAGGTTTCAGTGCTAGAAAGTCGAAAATCGAATCTGTAGGTGAGATTCTGTGATTTGACGACAACTTTGACAACTCTAAAAATCTTGCTCTTCAAAAGGTCTTCAAGTCTTCTTCAACCTAAATATGAAATCACACATACAAGAGAGAAAAAGGTTTGTTTTTGGGTTAATAGGGGTTTGCCTTGGTCAAACCCCATTTTGGTAATCAAACCTTGAATTGAAATAATGCATGAAAAAGGGAATGAAGAATGAACAAAGCTATGTTACTACTCAACAAACCCTTGAATGAAACCTTGATAATGGATATCTTAGGAGGTCTGCAACTTGCATGAGATGGCTGAATTGGATGTGGATCTTGACACTTGAATCTTGCTTGAAATGATACTTTGAATGCTTGACTTGTTCATGAAACCTACATCACAATGTTAGCTCCAAAAGCATGCATGATGCAAGAAGACTTTGACATGATGAATAGATCTTGAATGTTGCAATAAATCTTTGATATATCTTCTCATAAATGCCTTTGATTGCTCTTGAAATGCTCTTGTAAATCTCTTAAAATTTCTAGGTTTCTTCTCTTGAAATTCTACGTGAAACTTAGTGAAATAAACTTGTATTTATAGGTATGTATCCTTAATTTCCTAAAATTCAAATATCACAAGTCGACATTGAATTATGGATTTGAAATTATTAAAATATCGTCATAAACATAATTTGAATTTAGGTCCAAAGGTTTAGGGAGTGGGTGAATGGGTCCCAAGTCCATAAACTTGGAACACGCATTGCTCAATGTAAAATATTATGTTTAGGCATTAATTATTGATGTGTTATGTTTTGTTCAAGAATAAGTAAGAAAAACTTTGGGATTTCATGCAAGAACAAAACACATCAAATTGAAGCATCATTATGTAAGAGAGTCGGTATAGGAGAAGAATATTGAATTCAGTTTTGTAAGTAACAAAAACAATAGACAAATATCATGACTAAAGGGCTAGGAAAGATAATAAAATTAGGTTCAAAGTGTTGATGTTATTGATAGCCGCGGGCCTCTTACTTCCAGCCACAATTTTCTATAAGGCAATAAATTAAATATAGCCCAATGGCTATTTATTTATTGGTGATACTCTTTAGTGAAGAGGCGCTTCACTTAATGATAATTATTATTATTTTATGTGGCCGACCTCTCCTTATTAATCTCACCACTTCATGAAAGACGTACTCTTTAGAGGCCGACTTTGCACCATGAAAGGTTGTGACCTCTCCACATATTTGTATATATATGAGATCCCTTCATTCATGTTGATGATCAAGCTCATTCATTATAATTCGCATTCATAGAAGGAGTTCGCACCTGAGAAGTAGATCATTATTTTGCTATAGCAGATCGATTTCAAGGAGAAACATATTCATTTGTATTATTGCATCTAGGAGAGGTGCGATTATTCATTGTATCAAAATCGGCATTGTGTTGTGCCTGAGTTGTAAGCAGATTTCTGTTCTTATTATTACAATATATAAGAGATATATTTGTTGGGTTTTTCTCCCTCAAGTTGGAGGGTTTTCCAAGGGTATCTTGTTGTGTTCATTGTCTTATGTGTTGCATTTTTGTTTATTGAACATCTGATCATAAAACTAACATGGTATCAAAGCGGGTTTAAAGAAGATCGTGATCAGATTTATATTGCAGCGCTTTCATCCACTCTTGTTCTCACCTTCTTACATCTACCTTATCTTCGAAAATGGTGAATGAGCTCAAGATCGAAGATAGACTTGAAGGTGCTTCCAACTTCACCGCTTGGAAGTTTAGAGTGATGCTTGCATTGGAAGAAAATGAGATTGTTGAGTTCGTGGAGGACAAAGTTCCTGAACCTTCCGATGAAAATGAGAAGCCTCAATGGAAGAAGAATGGCACCAAGGTGAAAAATATTTCGGTTGATTCGGTGAAGGACCACCTTGTGCCAATTATCTCCAAGTTGAAGACAGCAAGAGAAATGTTTAGAACCTTAGAGTAAATGTATGAGTTCAATAATAAAAGCATAGCTCTTGCCCTAAAGCAACAACTTCATCATGTCAAGATGGTGAAGGGAAATTTTGTCATGTCCTACTTCATGAAGATCATTGAATTGAGAGATCAACTCTCTACCATTGGGCATATGGTTGATGATAAGGATTTATCCATGTTGGCTCTTAATGGTCTACCTAAATCTTGGGAACCATATATCCAAGGCATTAGTGCAAGATCAAAGCTATCTAAGTTTGATCGCTTGAGGGTAGATTGCATTCAAGAGGAATCAAGATTAGCAACAAGAGGCAATGGGCAAAGCTCTACCAATGAGGAGATTCATGTTCTTACAGCTCAATCTTCTAAGAAGAAAGGAAGAGAAGGAAATAAAGGCTACTTCAAAAGGAATAAAGATAGAAGATTTGTTGGTGCTCCTCCATATAAGAAGAAGAAGGATCTCTCCCACCTACAGTGCTTCAGATGTAACAAGTTTGGTCACTATGCAAAGGATTGGCCCACTAGACCAAAACAACATGCTTCATTTGCAGATGTGGGTGAGATCTCTCCTCAAAAGGATTCAAGTGAATTGCCTTACCAAGCAATGTTCCAACAGAAAACATCTCTTGGTTGATTGATAGTGGCGCCTCTCGTCACATCACTAGATTTAGAGAACATCTTTCAGATTTGGTGTTGAGTGATACAAGTGTTCAAGTCATAATTGGAGATGATGCATGTTATTATGTGAAAGGTGTTGGGACCTCCACTATTCAATTAGATTTTGGCATCTCCTTACAGTTAAGTGATGTACTATTTGTACCAGGCATCAAGTGGAACCTTGTCTTAATTTAAGCCTTGCAAGATAAGGGATATCAAGTTGCATTCTTTGAAGGTAAAGTTCTTGCATGGCCAAAGAACTCTAACATCAAGTCAGCCCGAGTGATTGGTGTTTGTCAAGAATGTCTCTACAGACTTTGCACTCGTCCACTACAGGCTTTGTTGCATAATTCATCAAGTTCGTGTGAACTTTGGCATAGAAGACTTGCTCACATTCACTTTCGAGCACTTCCAACCATGGAGAAGATGGTCACTGGCATTCCTAAACTCAGCCTGGAGCATGAAGGTACTTGTCGAGGATCTGCTTTGGGTAAGAATACTAAAAGACATTTTCATAGTAGTGAAAATAGATCTAAATGTATTCTAGATTTTATTCATTCTGATTTGTGTGGTCCAATGTCTATTACTTCTTTGAGTGGTTTCTTGTATTATGTAATTTTTATTTACGACTACTCTAGAAAGGCTTGGATTTATTTCTTAAAGACTAAAGAATCTAAGGAAGTGCTTGAGAGATTCAAGGAATTGAAATCTCAAGTAGAGAACTTGTCCGAGAAGAGGATCAAAGTTCTGAGATCTGACGATGGAGGAGAATACATCTCTGGAAGCTTTCGTAACTTTTGTGTTGAAGCAAGAATTAAGAGGGAGTTTTGTGTTCCCTACAATCCACAACAAAACGGTGTAGCAGAAAGGAAGAACAGATCTATTATAGAAGCAGCTAAAGCCATGATTCATGATTAGGACCTGCAAATCTTTCTTTGGGCTGAAGCTTCTAGGACAGTTGTGTATGTTCTAAATCGGAGCCCTCATCGTATCTTGGAGAAAATGAATCCTAAAGAAGCTTTCACAAGTGTGAAGCCTAAAGTCAGCCATTTGAGAATATTTGGTTATCTTGTATATGTTCATGTCCCTAAAGATAAAAGAACAAAATTGGAACCATCTGGCAAGAAGGGAATATTTGTGGGCTACAGTGAATCTTCAAAAGCCTATAGGATTTATATTTCAGGTCAGAAACTGATAGAGATCAGCAGGGATGTTATATTTGAAGAAGATTTTGCATTCAAGAGATCTAAAGGCTCTCACATGGAGATAGACAATGAAGACCAAGAGTTTCCTCAGGACATGGAAGTTGACCATACTCCTGAGATTCAGAGGGAGGCTGCTGATTCTAAAGAAGATGAAGGTCTAGTTGAGCCTTTGGAATCTACTTATGGGCCTACAAACATTGTGATTGGTCGAAAGAGACCTCTATGGGCTAGGCAAATAATGCAGGAGGCAGAAAAGTTTGCAGCCCCTAGAGGAACATTTAGAGAAAGCAAAAGACCTCAAAAAATTTCAAGCTATGTTGCATTGATGAGTCAAATGATTGAATATGAGCCTTCCAATGTTGAGGAAGCTTCAAGTCAGCAAGTATGGAGAGATGCTATGGCAGAAGAATATCAATCTATCCTCAAGAACAATGTTTGGGACATTGTACCTAGACCAGAAGGAAAATCTATTGTATCTTCTAAGTGGCTCTTCAAGATCAAGCATTCGGCTGATGGAAGCATTGAGAAGTACAAGGCTAGATTTGTGGCTAGGGGGTTCTCTCAGAAAGAGGGAATAGATTATGAGGAAACATTTGCTCCAGTCGCTCGTTACACCTCCATCAAGACTATCATTGCTATTACAGTGGCTAAAGGATGGAAGTTACACCAGATGGACGTGAAGACAACATTTCTAAATGGTGTAATTGAAGAAGAGGTATATATTGAACAACTTGATGGATTTGAGGTTCATGGCAAAGAGTCTCATGTTTGCAAATTGAAGAAGGCTTTGTATGGCCTCAAGCAGGCTCCTCATGCTTGGTATGAGAGGATTGATCAATACCTTTTGAGCTTGGGCTTCTCCAAGAATAATGTTGATTCAAATTTGTACTTCAAGGTAATTGATGGCGAAGCATTAATGTTGGTCCTCTATGTAGATGATCTATTTCTTACTGGAGAAGAACACCTCATTATCAAATGCAAGAAAGAGTTGGCTTTTGAGTTTGAAATGAAGGATCTTAAGTACATGCATTACTTCCTTGGTTTAGAAATATGGCAGAGGCCTAATGAGATCATTCTAAGTCAAGGGAAGTATACAATAGACATCTTGAAGAGATTTGGTATGATGGATTGTAAATCCATGTCTACACCTATGGAAACCAATTTTCAGAAGTTAAAGGAGGTTGCAGTTAGTTCAGATCTGGTGGATCCTACTATGTATAGGCAGTTGATTGGATCGTTGATGTATCTAGTCAATACTAGACCAAATATTTGCTATGCAATGAGTGCACTTAGTCAGTTCATGTGTGAACCAAGGAAAATACATCTAGTTGCAACGAAGCATATCCTAAGATACTTGTGTGGCACAGTTGGGTATGGCTTGAGATATTCTTCTGGTGAGGACTTGAAGCTGCATGGTTATACTGATTCTGATTGGGCAGGTTGTGTTGTTGATCAAAAGAGCACCTTTGGATGTTGTTTCAGTTTGGGGTCTGAGATGATTTCCCAGTGTAGCAGGAAGCAGTCTTCAGTAGCACTAAGCACCATAGAGGCAAAGTATATTGCAGCATGCGTGGCAACTCGGGAAGCAGTGTGGCTTTGGAAGCTCCTTGTAGGATTGTTTGGACAATCATTGGAGCCAACTGTCATTCATTGTGATAATCAAATTTGTGTGAATCTTTTTGTCAATCCAGTGTTTCATGATAAAACAAAACATGTTGAGATCAAATACCACTATATTAGAGATATGGTATTGAGGAAAGCAATTTAGTTGAGATACATTAGCATTGATGAGTAGATGACAGAAATTCTCACCAAGCCTCTCTCTAGAGTAAAGTTTGTGTACTTCCGAGACAAGCTTGGTATTGTGGAGAATGAAGCCCTGGTTGAGAGGGAGACTCGACTTCAGTGATCTTCTATGATTTGCTTTAATGTGTTTCTCTCTGTGAGAGAGATTTGAGGTGCAAGCCCTTGTTTCCACCCTCTGGGAGTAGCCATGGTGGATATCATGTGTATGACTCCATGACAACATCACGTGAGAGAGTCCATGATGATTTTCTTGTACTTGTTATTTTCACCCTGTGGGAGTAGCCATGGTGAACGTCATGATGAGATGATGACATCACATTATTTGATTCTATGATGGGCACTTGTGCACATATACCATTCATGGGAGTAGCCATGATGGTTGATATCACGATAAAGTGATATGCTCTTTTCCACATATGGGAGTAGCCATTGTGGTTGACATCACGATGAGGTGATATGGCTTGCACAGCTGGAAGTATTCCTCCCTAGCTGAGAGGGAGTGTTGATGTTATTGACAGTCGGGGGCCTCTTACTTCCAGCCATGATTTTCTATAAGAAAATAAATTAAATATAGCCTAACGGCTATTTATTTATTGGTGATACTCTTTAGTGAAGAGGCACTTCACTTAATGATAATTATTATTATTTTATGTGGCCGACCTCTCCTTGTTAATCGCACCACTTCATGAAAGACATATTCTTTGGAGGTTGACTTTGCACCATGAAAGGGTGCGACCTCTCCACACATTTGTATATATATGAGATCCCTTCATTCATGTTGATGATCAAGTTCATTCATTATAATTTGCATTCATAGAAGGAGTTCGCGCCTGAGCAGCAAATCATTATTTTGCTACAGCAGATCGATTTCAAGGAGAAACATATTCATTTGTATTATTGCATCTAGGAGAGGTGCGATTATTCATTGTATCAAAATCGGCATTGTGTTGTGCCTGAGTTGTAAGCAGATTTTTGCTCTTATTATTACAATATATAAGAGATATATTTGTTGGGTTTTTCTCCCTCAAGTTGGAGGGTTTTCCCAAGGTATCTTGTTGTGTTCATTGTCTTATGTGTTGCATTTTTGTTTATTGAACATCTAATCATAAAACTAACACAAAGAAATATTTGTAGATATAAGGATTTGACATTAAGGGGGAGAATGTAAGAGAACTGATAAATGACAAAATGTTGATGAAGTTAGAAGAAGTTGATGAATTATGATATTTCTATCAAGATTCAACTTTGTTGTTTTCAAATCAAACTCATTGACCCATGTTTCATGAGTAGTGTTTCACATGAACCCATCTCTCATTAGTATGAATGGTCCACTTAACACTCATTGCATCTAGGTGATACTCATAGAGGTGAAGCATTGGGCCTTCCCAGGAGGTCACCCATCCCAGTACTACTCCAACTCAAGCACGCTTAACCATGGAGTTTCCCCCAAGGTTAAACCCACTTAGCTTGCTACCCATAAAGTTGATGAACTTAAAACTAAATTGATGATGTTGAAGTCAAACAATAGTTGAAGATAACAAATAGATGTTTTTGAAGATGATAGACAATTGTTGTTAAAGATACAGATAGTTTCTCATGAGATGGCATACAATCGTTGATGAAGATGACAACAATTGTTGAAAATATTTGAATACATTCTACAGTTTGTTGAAATGTTGGATGCAGCAGATAATAGTAAATTTTATTTTAGGCATTATTTTCCAACCATCCAAGTCTCCTCTTACACATGTGGTGGCAAAGGAGGATCAAGGGATTTTGATGCCAATGAGGAGAACTCTACAAACACAAAGTTGGACACGAGGGAGCAAAGTTGTTTTGAGGAGGGTGATGAAAAGCTCATTGGCATTTTGTTAGAAGCCTTCCACAGAAGAGGTAGAGGATGCAATTGGAGCAAGGACAAAGACAAGGTTGGGGTTTTTGGTGTCAAGGACACTGATGCAACTTGGTTCCCCTACTCTTTTGAGGATGATTTTGACGTCTCTCTCATGGATATATGGTTGGCAGTGCAACTGAACGCCCTCCAAAGGCTTGACTTGTTTGATTCTAATGATGATGAGGAGTTTCTCTTGGATCTATGGTAGGAGGTGTAGACAAAGGTTTCTCAAGCATGTGAGTCCTCTGACAGATCCGCTCTTGTTGGTCCTGGTTTGAGAAATTTAGGGCTTTCTCTTAGGCGGGGGTTTCTGCTTCCCAAAAATCTGATGGTGCTAGGTGAGAATGGTCCTCTTACCTTTGATGTTTTCTTGACCCATGTTATTGTTGGTTGCATAGTAGTGCATGTAGGAAATGTTGTGACCTCACAAAGTTGCTACAATGGAGTTGTTGGTGAGCCTCTAGTTCTTGTTGCTAGTCAGATTGAGGGGGTTCTAATGATGGCTAGGGTAGGGGGTCCCCTTCCCAAGACTATCTCTATGTTGCTCAGGCCAAGTGTAAACTTGTGACTCCTGTTGTGTTGGAGCATCACGCTTTAGGTGTTGGGCCCCCTTTTGTCAAGGCTTCTGCTACTGTTGTTCCAAACCTGGCCTCTCTGAGTGGTATTGGAGATGTCACTACAATTGAGGTGCCTCTTAATCCCTATTCTATTTCTCTAAGTATCCCTAATGATTGGGTGGACAGAACATCTGTCGGTCTAAAATTGGCTCTTATTAGAAGATTCTTTAGCTTTAGATTGAACATCGACATTATTCATAGTTAGGCATCTAATTGCTAGATGGTTCTCGATTTTCATGTTGTGGCCTAGATGGAGAATGGTTTCCTCCTTTTCTCCTTTCATTCCTATGAGGACTGCACTTGTGTTATTCAGGGAGGTCCTTGGTTTCTTGGGAAGCCATTTCTTCATTTAAGAAGTTGGTCTATTGGTTTTGATGTTACTAAGGTTAGCATGCTTCCTATTTGGGTTCGTCTCCTAAAGCTCCCTTTGGAATTCTAGGATGAAGATATCATTCATGGAATAGCTAATGCTATTGGTCAATTTATTTCCATAGACACTGTCACTAAATCTAGAACCAACTTTCTTTTTTGCTAAATTTTGTGTCTTGGTTGATTATAGTTCAGAGTTACCCAACAAAGTTAAAATGGTTTTTAAGTTTGGGGTTTGGGAGCAAGAACTTCTTTATGAAACCTCTCAGTTGTACCACTTCCACAGTGTTGGGCAAATCCTCTTGATTTGCCAAGATCTTCATGATAAGGTTCATTCCTTCAAGATCATGTCTGATGTTGGGTGTCCTCGACCTCAAGTTATGGTGTTGGATACTTATGTCCAAGCGACCTCATTAGTAAGGTTTTGGGTTATTGTATGGAATAGGTTGTTTTGAGCCCCTCTTTTGTGAACTTGGTGGACAAGAAGATGCCACAAACCATTGCTAATAACCACAAGAGTGTGGGTAAAGGATGCACATGTAAGATTAAAAGGAAACTCAATGTTGTGCTTGAGAATCCTTTGGATGAGTTTTCTCTTACTAATACCAGCAAGATTGTTCATTCTAGTACAACCCCCCAACTGATGTCTTGGGTGAAATTCGGTTTCAAACCACCTTGACTATCTTAGCTTTGTTTGATTCCATGCTCTAATCAAAAGCATTGTTGGTCTTTGTTGTTCTCTTCTTTGTTTTTGGTTGTCTCTCTTCTTGGGAGACTTGCTTTCTTTGTTTATTTTTTCTTGTCTCATTGTTGATGAATCTCATCCTGCTTGCCTCTAAAATTGTCTTGTAATGGATCTAGGCCCTTTTCTTGTGTTTACCTAATCAAAACAATTTATTTTATAGAATCTTGTGATGTTCATCCATTTAATTCTTCTTGTTAATAAAGATTTAATGGTCTTTGATTTAACCATTAATCAATATTTATTTGTGTTTGCCCTTCAAACCTTTGTCTACAACGTAATACTAGTTTCTACATTAGCAAATAGAAAGTTGAGTTTATCGTTCATGTTTAATTGCTTTGTCTTTCTTTTCTATCCGAAAATCTCCCTATAGTGGGTTAATTGTTGATAGTCCAATGCTTGCATGCAAGGCAAAAAAACATAGCCAATTAAACATTGGCATTTAATACAAAACCCCATTGAAATTTTGTATAGGGTGTATACTCGTGAAATTTGTTCATAGCTTTAGGTCTTAGTAGCTCTCCCCCCTATCCCTTCCCTTCCCTTCCCTTATAATTTGAACTAACGGTTTAACCGTACAATACTAAACTATCGATTCAAGAAGCAAATTTACATCGGCAGATTAACTGCAAGTCAGAGTAACCTGAACGAAAGTCCGAGTTAGTGCTAGATTATACAAATCGTTTTCGTATTATATGAAGCTTGTACAAAACATTAGATGACTAGGATGTCATTACTAGCAGACAATTTTTATTGTCTGACAGTAAGTCGAGTTTCAGCCAATGATTTTCCAAATAACAATTAAATTGACTTTAATGGCTCCCATTTTCCTTGAAATATACAATGGAGCAAGCTTTCCTGTGTAGGCTCTCATCCATTCAATCTTAAGTAGAGAAAAATTATTGGGCATAAGCAGAGAACGGTGTTCCACAACTTCGATGATTTTACCGAAACACCATAGTTAAGATGCAACAAGATTGGCGGATTACAAATACTTTTTCAAAATTACTAGACTCGCCATGGAAACCTTGAAGTCCAAAATGGTTACATGTATTCGTAATGATTTTCTTTATTAAGAATGGCTTCAGCAAAGCGACCAATACTGTACAGTAAAAACAGGGAATGACTCAATGATGTAGAATTCATGATGTCTTAATGCCTAGACACCACACAGATTATAATTTTACAAACGTGAAGACTCTTCATTTGCCTGTGTCACAATAAGGAAATCCACGGCTTTTCAGATGTTTAGTAGCACACTTTCACCACCTGAAAATTCGAAGGCCAACGGAAATTCTCAATCAAAATAAGCACCTCCAGCAAAGCAACTATTCCATTCTACTAGTTAACGGCTTCAAGATTTATCAAAAGGGAGTTGCTTCTTCCCAGCCTCAACTGCATTCCTCCATATCCGGTATCTAATACCTAGTTTATCATATGATACTGGTAAATTCCATACATTTGCTCCATTAATCATCCTGTCCTGTTGGCCAATCACTAATCTGAGATCTTCATTTAAAACCTGTTTGTAGCAAATAAAACAACATTTTTGCTAGTATCAGTCATACTAGCTTTAGACAAAGCTAAGTAAAGAGCACAAAATTAACAATGAAGAAAAATGCAAAAGATACAAATCTAGTATGATAGCTAATTAGGAATAAAACGATTATTAGGATTTTACCTTATCAGCAAAATGTCTCCACAGCAGATGCATGAAAGGAATATGCTTCAATATAGGTGCAAAGTCAAGTGACATTCTATAAAGCAACCGAGTCTTCTGTCTAGAAGAAGGTATACAGACATGTAACTGGTGCAAATGTGTGGAACAGTCCTTTGTGTTGATCCCTTGTATTTTACCAGGTTTTGATATTCCAATTGTAGACAAGACAATGCAGGGTGGCTGAAATTGCATGTCTATTGGATAAGGATCCCAATAACCTTCCAGACCCGTAGCTGGTGTCATGAACTTCACAAAACTGCACAAGCAGAGAAAACTTATCACAATAAGGATTTGTTATTCATCCATTTACTGTTATCATTATAAATCAAAAAGTGCAGACGAAATATTTAATTTTAGAGTCTAACAATAAGGAAATATAATACTGATAATAACTTTTCATCCCCAAAGCATCAACTGATAAGGAGAGCACGTAAGTTCCACTCTCCTTCAACCAATTGGTTAAGCAGTGAACATAGGAGACCATGAATTGATGGATTTGACCAAAATAAGAGTGAAACACTCAGTTGTTAGGCCAAGGGTCATTAGGCACTTGACTAGTAAGGAGAGGTTTTCTCTCTTCCAAGGAGGAATAGGGGAAAAGTTTAGGGGAGAGGAAAATGACCTTAGGTCAGTTGATGCCCTTGACCAACCAGAAAGGGTCTTTGGGAGCCCAACCTCCTAAAGTCAGTGAAGGTCTCCAAGCATTTTTGTCTATTTCTTTTTCCCAAGTTGCACCCAGCTCCTATATCTTGAGAATGTTGTATGCAGCTTTGTATGAATTAATTTGCTAGTCTGTTAATTGAAACAACAATCATAATTGAAAGTGATGGAATCCTTCATTTCTTAGACATGCGTCTCTCCAAGAAGGATGATAGGTCACTAGTGCAACACGTTTACCTGAAAAGTATCCATCCACACTGATATCCACCTACATTTGAGTTCTCACCACCACTTGGCTCAAAAAGGTTGAATTTTTCTTACAATAAGGGCCTATGGGATATTCTATGAAGAGCATCTGGAGCAGGAACTAACATATTTGAGGAAGGTCTTTAAGAAGAATGGCTATGAGGGCAGACTGATTACTAGGATCTTCTGATGTGCTAGACTAGGCCTTGGGCAATCCCATGGAATGAAGAGCAATATATCAAAAAGGTATCTCCAATAAAATCTCAAGGATTATGAAGCAATAAAATATAAAATTCATTTCTACACCACGAAGTAATCTAAAAAAGATGTTGAGAACATCTGAAGGATGGAGCCAACGCATTAAAGTTGTGTATTGGATACTGGGTGTTCATGCAGAGTTCCATATAATGGAGAGAAAGGAAAATCAATTAACACAATGGGTTAGAAAACACTTGGGAAATATGTTATTAAAGGATTAAGCAATTGGAATTGGCAAAGCATTATTGTACAGCCAAACATAACACCAAAATTAAAGACACGGGCTATTGTGGATGAAGATCGTTATCTCAAAAGTAAGACTGAGGCAGTTGAAAGCAATAAATATGAGCAAAGCCTTAACAGTGATGATAGTATTGGCTTAAGTATTACTTGGAGACCCATCATAAATAAAATTAAAAATACTCCTATCACCTTACTAAACTAAGTCTCATCGTAATAATTAGTTGCTACAATCATTTAATTTGAAACAGCTATTTGAGTTTAATATACTTCTTTGGTGAATCACAATGACGGAATCATGTATCTATCCATAGTACATACTAAAGAAGGGACAATTGAGTGATCCAAAACATTGATGACAATAGTTTCTTCTGTCTTCACCCAGAAAATTTATTTTCATTATTATGGACTGTGGAAAGATGAAATCTCTCATAAGCTTCAAAATTATGTTTATCAGTTTGTATTGATAGGGATTGAATGAATTTATTATTTAACTATCAGACAAGGTTCTGCATTTGGTCCTTTTGATAGAGCAAAGCTTTACGTGTTTAAATTAATTAGATGGTAACTGTTGTGACCTTTTTTCACACATCACCCCATCAAGATGGGGACCCCCCTAAATCTTGCTCCAGTCTGGTCTTTTGGCTTTGGTTCGCTCTCTCTCTGGTCTCTGGTCCTTCCGGGGATTGTCCCGTCGTTTGACCCGGGTTGAAATATTGGTCAAGTCTGTGTAATTAGGGTTTTCATCCTTCAGGCTTATTTAAGGTCAGACTGAGTTATAAAATTGAAATCTAAGCTTAGAGCAGCAGTCAGAAGACTTCCAGCAGAGTCCCCCTAAATTCTCACTGTATTCTGGCAACTTACTATTTTTAGTAAGTATTCAACTTGGGACTATTTTATTGAGATTTTGGAATTCTGTCAGTTCCACTGCATCCGAGTGACATCAAGCTGTCTACACGTAAATTTTGAGCCAGATCAGACGACTTACTATTTTTGGCATTTCAGGCTTTAAGAGCCAAATTAGGGTTTCTACATGAGCTTTTCAGATGCATGTCTGGGGAATCCTTCTGGGTTTTCCAAAACCTTCGCAGTGATGTAACATGCAAACCGAGACAACCACTTTCAGAGTTCAGCCTTTGGAGGCTATTTTTAGGGTTCGCATGCAGTGTTTTTCAACGCATGTCGGGTTTTTCTTCATGGGTTTTTCGAGAGCTTCGCAACGGTGTGGCTTGCAAGCAGTGAAGATCGAGCTTTGAGGACTTACTATTTTTAGCCAGTACGTGCATGCAGACCAGTTTTCTGGGTTTTTCTGGGTTTTTTGAGATCCCGCAGGCAATATGACATGCAAAACCATCCGGCAGTGGATGAGTCACTTTTCAGACAGTTTCTATTTTTAGCAGGTACACTCCGGCAGCCGCCCAACACTCCAGTCCAGCAAGCAAAACGACATGCAGAAGGAACGAAGTCAAACAAGACCGTTCGGGATACATGCAAGTCAAATTAGGGTTTCCACTTTTATAGGAGGTGAAATCCAGAAATAGCCGAAACAAAGTACCCCACCCATGTCAGCACACTTCAAGGTACCTGCCGGCAAAATTTGAGCAAAGTCGGAGAACTTACTATTTTTAGTAAGTCAGAGCACGGCTATAAATAGCAGGTCTGCACCCGAGGTTGGCGCCCGAGTAACCCTCAAGCTATCAAGATCAAGCGTTGCAACTTTCAGGCAAAACGGAGCTACTAAAGTCAGAAAGTCAAACTTACTATAAATAGCAGGTGGCTATAAATAGCAGGTCAGGGCAGAGGACCGACAAAACAGGTTCACAAGGCAGAGAATATCATCTGATGAAATTTTCAGGCAAAACGGAGCCTTAGAGGTTGAAAATCAAGGGATTTGCTAAAAATAGCACAACTTGCTAAAAATAGAATGCAAGAGCAGGAACAGGCGGAGGCTTGAAAAAACGCCTAAGGCGAAAACGAAAGCTCACCTAGTAAAATGCGCCCATCTCAAGGTAGAGGCTTGAAAAAGTTTCTAAGGCGAAAACGAAAGCTCACCTAGTAAAATGCGCCCATCTCAAGGCAGAGGCTTGAAAAAACGCCTAAGGCAAAAATGAAAGCTCACCTAGTAAAATGCGCCCATCTCAAGGTAGAGGCTTGAAAAAGTTTCTAAGGCGAAAACGAAAGCTCACCTAGTAAAATGCGCCCATCTCAAGGCAGAGGCTTGAAAAAAGTTTCTAAGGCGAAAACGAAAGCTCACCTAGTAAAATGCGCCCACCTCAAGGATTGAAGACTAAAAAGTTTCTAAGGCGTGGAAAACAAAAGCTTGCCTATGGAAATGCGCCCTCAAGAAGGAGAAAAGGGTAAAAAAAAAGTTTCTAAGGCGTGGAAAACAAAAGCTCACCTAGTCAAATGCGCCCATCTCAAGGCAGAGGCTTGAAAAAACGCCTAAGGCAAAAATGAAAGCTCACCTAGTAAAATGCGCCCATCTCAAGGCAGAGGCTTGAGAAAAGTTTCTAAGGCAAAAAACAAAAGCTCACCTAGTAAAATGCGCCCACCTCAAGGATTGAAGCCTTGAAAAGTTTCTAAGGCAAAAAACAAAAGCTCACCTAGTCAAATGCGCCCACCTCAAGGAGAGATGCCTTGAAAAAGTTTCTAAGGCAAAAACAAAAGCTCACCTAGTAAAATGCGCCCTCAAGGAAGGTGAGGATATGAAATATTTCTAAGGCATAAAACGAAAGTGTCAAGGGTGAAATGCGCCCTCCAAGGAAAATGAAAGCTTGGCCTAGCATTTGCGCCCATGATGAAGAGGAGATGGCCGAAATTTTCCTAAGGCATGAAATGAAAGTAGAGAGGTCAAAATGCGCCCAAGGCAAGATAAAGTGGCTAGGTTGCTGGAGAAAATTTCCTAAGTCAGAAAAATGAAAGTTCAAGACCCCATATGCGCCCAAGGATATTCTAACTGTTTGAGAATTTTCTAAGTGAGAAATCAAGGCTTGCATGAGTAAAATACGCCAAGGTTGCTGGAGAAAATTTCCTAAGGCAACAAAATAAAAGTAGACACATGAAAGTGCGCCAGAGGTGTAAAGTGAAGGAATTTTTTTTTTTTTGAAATAAATATTTCATCAAAATGTATACGCCTGTGGTAGAGAAAGTGCTAGAAATTTTTTCTATACGCCTGTGGTAGAGAAAGTGCTAGAAATTTTTTCTAAGTGATATAACACTTCACTAGGGAAAAATACGCCCTTGGCAAGGAAGGATGATTTGATGAGTTTTAAAATTCTCCGAAAGCAGTTGAAAGTTAACGAATCTTTTTTCAAGGGGAAAATTTGATATCGACGAATATTTTCCATGGGTCAAGTGAAAATCAAATGAACCCGTTTAAAATGCACCCATGAGTTAACAGAGTTTGAAAATTAATTTCCTAAGGGAAATTTTAATATTTTCAGAGGAAATTCGTTTTGCCTAGACGGAAGTTAAATCTCAAAGGATGAATTATTTCGAGCACGCAAATAATTTTTAATCACCTGGAGTTGAACATTTTAATGAGAGAATTTAAAATGTCTAAGGTAAATTTTATGAAATCGAGGATTTAAATGACAGACATTTTAAAAGTTGGAAATATATTTACAACTCCCACGAAATTTTTCGAGTTGAATTTATTTAAACACTGCGAGATTTTAAAATGGAATTTTAAATCAAGTCAAGTGATTGTTTTTCTCGCAAGTTGTTTAAATCGCCAAGAGGTAACTGGCAGACTAAGAGGAAAATTCGAAATTTGAAGAAGAAGGAATCATTATTAATGGCGACTGCCATAATGACCGGCTGACGACTAGCCCACTACTGCGCTTGAATTAGAAGATTCCGAACGAAGATAGTGGGAAATTGATGAAGGTGCTAAAAATAGCCTCAGCACTACTTAGCAGGATTCTCCGGGAAAAGTTATTTAAACAATCTCTTCTCTCATTTCTCCTCACATTATTTCGAAGTTGAAGTTGCTGAAGAGGTTCTGGAGAGATTAAAATATTTTCCAAGTGGCCGAGGAGAGAAATTCTGTGAGAGTTTATTTTATTTCGGAGTGTTGAGTTGCTGAAAGTACGAAGTGCTGGAGAAATCTTCATTTGCCGAGACTCTTTCTTTCGAAAAGCTGAAAGTGTGTTGCTGCGACTTCGAAGTTGAAGGCTGAAGTTATTTTCCGGAGTTGCTGGAGAATTTAATTCTCAAAGAGCTGAAAGTGGAGTTGCTGCGAAGTTTAAACGTTGAGAAGTTGAAGAGGTTGAAATTTCATATTGCTGACAACTCTTTATTCCTCTAACTGCTGAAGTTGACAAAGTGAAGTCAAGGTTCGAACAATTTGTGCTGGAGAAATTAGCTACATTGCTGAAAGTTATTAGCTTGCTGCGTTTTTTCTTCACCAGTCAGAAGTGCAGTTGCTGAGAGTTGTCTCTAACCTCAGAGATTTTTATACAGTACGAGGTTTGGAGTTAGAAATTTATGCCGAGAAATTTTATTTTCAAAGCTAACTCCGTATTCGCAGCCATCTCGGGAATTGTTTTATTTTAAAAATCTGCAGTCTAGCTTATCCTTCTATTTTATTTTGCAGATGGCTGGCGCAAAGGATGTTGCAGGAACAAGCAGAGCCGCAGGCAGAGCTGCAAACACTGAAGCAGGCAAGGCTGGCTCATCTCGACAGGCAATGATTAAGAGGCTCGCTAAGCCATTTCTCCCAAAGTCAGCAATAGTTTCAAAGTTGGCAGGATTGAATGACACCAACCTTGGTTCATTTAATCTGAATGCACTCAAATCGAGGATGTTCGGGCTAGGGGGCCATCAACCATCCGTCACGGCACATAATATAATGAAGAGTGGGAATCTACGCAGCTGCTAGTTTTCCGCCAGCAATTCAGTGTCCGGAGCTAATTATGGAGTGCGCCAATCACTACAAGCCAGAACGTAGGACGATCGTCTCTCCGGATGGTAAACTGCTCGCCAACTTCACACCCGATGCCATCGGAGAAGCATTTGGGATTCCAACTGCCGAGGAGATGCTATACAGGACAAACAAGAGGGCAGATAAGATGTACTCTTCCTCTTTCGAAAGAGTCACTGCAGTCATCAACAGAGTTTGGATGCAGAAGCCGAGGCCACCCCGCACTAAGCTCCCAAAGCAGATAATTGCCGAGGACGTGAAACAAGAATACTGTGATTTGATAATGATGCTGAGCCGGGTGAATGGGAGTGCACAGGCTTACATTTTCGAGCCTTGGATGTTCTACTTCATCGAGATCATCTTGGAAGGAAAGGAGTGTGTCGATTGGGCTAGGATGATTAGCAACCACATCGATGAGCAATTCAGAAGCCTGAAGGTGACGAAGACTTTCTACATGAGCTCATATGTAATTTACATGTTGGCCAGAATGACTAAGTACAGAGGGATTTCGTACAAAGAGCCAATCGGCTGTGCCCCTGGTCAATTCAAAATTCATGAAGCCCCGCATTACCAGCCTACATTTGCTAATATTGCCAACTATAAATGGGCAAATGATGCATTCACAATGCACATTGCGAGGACACTTCAGCAGAGGACGCAGCAGAGAATATCTAAAGAAGCACAGACATTGATTGAGGAATATGGGTATTGGCCCATCCAATTCCCGAAATTCACATATATTAGGCTGCAGGGGTTCACTTCGTATCCTTATCGGTTACCACGATACCCCACTGATCACATAGTAATGCTTGAGGTATCTAGGCAATTGATTGCCTACGATAAGATTCAGAAAAGGAAAAGGAAGGGTGGGCTTGATTTCCCTATCACCATGGGAAATTCCATTGAGGTGTGTCCCTCTTTGCAGGCAGCCCGAGAGGCAGAGGACGAGCTGCAATCTTATCATTTGTCATATCACACAGGCAGGCAGGATTTCGATCCTTACGGGAA